>JAMPIV010001778.1:0-531371 GCA_024509875.1 Oreohelix idahoensis | reverse complement strand
GAGAGCCGACAGACTGGCCTCGAGAGCACCCATAGTGGGGACACTGGACATGGATAAAGGAGAGATACTAAGGGCTATTAATGAACGCCTGCTGGATAATGACACTGCAATGGATGAATCAACAAGACTGAGACTGTTGAGTTTGGCATCAAACGTGGGACTAGCAGAGATGGATGTGTGAGAGGATGCATCCGTCGTATGTACAACCAGCGTGCTACAGGTACAATTAGCATTCATACTCTTCGACATTTGCTGAGGGAGACTGAGCACCTATGAGTTTGCCTGGAGTGCAGTGAGGTCAATTCTGATTAACAATAACAATAGCTATAGATCACTATATTTATTGGGATATTACACAGGGTCTTCTTATAGAACAAAACCCCCAGACTGTATTTAGCTATAGATCACTATATTTATTAGGATATTACACAGGTTCATTCTTACAGAACAAAATTCAGACTGTATTTAGCTATAGTTCACTATACACTGGGATATTACACATTTTATAGTACAAAACCCCCAGAGTGTATTTAGCTATTGCAACTAACAATGCCACTGATTACTTTCCAGCTAATGTTAAACACTGAGATATTTCATGCTAAGTTCAGCTAGAGGTCATCTGAACAATTCAATTGAGGTGGCAGGTAAATGACAACCTTGTTTGACAATTCTACCATCAATGACAGTATGTCACTCAAGACACATTATAGACAACACACCACATCCAGCAACTGATGTTCATTCATTCATAACCCTCCACTCCCAAAGGAGCATAGGCCTTCAACAAACACTTGCCAAGTCCTCCTGTCACGTGCCATCATAACATGTTCTTTCCACGTTCTCATCATTTTCATATCTGTTTCCAGCTCTCTTCTCCATGTGCTTCTTGGTCTACCTCTGCCTCTCCTGCCCTGGGGGTTCTAGAACAAAGACTTCCTTGTAATGCTATCAACAGGTTTCCTCAGTGGGTGTCCTATCCATCGCCATCGTCTTCTTCTCATCTCTTGTTCCACTGGCACTTGTCTAGTTCTTGTCATCAGTTCCACGTTGGTAACCTTGTCATACCATTTTAATCCCTCTATTCTACGCAAGAGAGTTGGAAAATAACAAAATCATTGGAGAACAAGCTGAATACATTCGAGAACAAATGTCTTAGAAAACTCATGAACATCAGTTGGAAAGAATTCAAGACTAATCGACAAATAAGAGAAGACTCTAGGCAGAAATATGTCTCCGACTATATAAGGGAAAAGACGATGGTCATATATCGGTCATGTCCTACGAATGCAAAACAACAGAATACCACTACAGGCGCTCACTTGGGTTCCTGAGGGTAAGAGGAAAAAAGGAAGACCAAAAGAAACACTCAGAAGAACAATAATAAGAGAAGGAAGAACGTTGGGCCTAAATAATGTGCAAGAGCTAAGAGGAGTGGCGTCACAACGAACAACCTGGAGAGCACTGGTTTCTGCCTTATGCGCCGTGTTTGGTGCTTAAAGAATTTATTATTATTATTCTACGCAAGCACCCATTTATGAAAGTCTGTAGCTTTTTGGTTGTTGTCTTTGTTGTTCTCCATGTCTCAGAGCCATACAATAGGACTGACTTCACATAAGAGAATACACAAGTCAACATGCATATCCCCAGACCATAGAACAGAAAATCAGATTGAAGTGACGTTAGTTTGTTCAAAATGGAACAAGGTAATTGTAACCCTTAAATGTGATATTACTCTGTTCACGACATCTAGCTAAACATCTCAGTATCATTTAAAATCAATCACCTTGTGTGTACTGATGGAGCTGATGTGATGAATGAATGTATGTGCTGATGGAGCTGACAGGTGATGGATGAATGTATGTACTGATGGAGATGACAGGTGATGAATGAATGTGTGTGCTGATGGAGCTGACAGGTGATGAATGAATGTATGTCCTGATGGAGATGACAGGTGATGGATGAATGTGTGTACTGATGGAGATGACAGGTGATGAATGAATGTGTGTGCTGATGGAGATGACAGGTGATGAATGAATGAATGTACTGATGGAGATGACAGGTGATGAATGAATGTATGTACTGATGGAGATGGCAGGTGATGAATGAATGTGTGTGCTGATGGAGATGACAGGTGATGAATGAATGTATGTACTGATGGAGATGACAGGTGATGAATGAATGTGTGTGCTGATGGAGATGACAGGTGATGAATAAATGTATGTACTGAGATCACTTATGAAAATAATGTAACTTCTAATGTTTAAAAACAGTGGTGGGGCTGACAAACCTGAATGAGATTACTGTCCTCCTCATACTGTTTCTGTAAACTACTGCGCAAGTCATTGCTGATCTGTTGAAGGGTAGCCTATATAGAATAATAAAAGTGTCATTGACTATTATCACAAGAAATAAGTATCACACATCGCAAAACAAAAAATTGGCATTACACATCACAACAGCACATCACATATTTTGTCAACATCAAATTATCTTCCATGTTTCACAAATGGTCATCAGCAGCTCCAAAACAAAAACCATGGTGATATCACGAGAGGAAAGAAGGCATCAGATTAAGCTGGGAGAACAGGTCTGGAAGCAGGTCAACCAGTTTAAATGCCTCAGAGCTGTTACAGACCGGAAGAGAGGCATCAAATAAGAGTTAGCTACCCGAAGAGCAACAGCTGGGAGACTTTTTTCAGGCCATAAATCAAGGATTCCTCAGCAAAAGAGAAGTTAGCAAGAAGACGAAGATGGCTGTATACCGCTCCACCTATATCCAGTCTTGTCATATGGATGCGAATCACGGGCAATGATTACTACCCACAAAAGCCAGCTCCAAACCTCAGAAACCAGGTATCTGGAGAAAGTGGTTGAAGTAACAAGAAGAGACATGGTCTGCAACCAGACGATAAGGCAAGGCCTCAAAACCCAGCCACTGCAGACTCAAGTAGAACAGTCCCAACTACAATGGTTTGGCCATGTCTGCAGAATGGAAGATCGGCTTCCACAACAAGTATGAGAACTAACAGCCAGGGATCCAGACCTCCAGGACAACCCAGAGTCCGCTGGGAGGACACCATTAGGCAATCTCTGAAGGACTGAGGACTAGATTGGGACCAGGTCAGAAGGAAGACAGCAGATAGGATAGTATTGTGCTCCCTCCTCCAAACCTCTACACCTGACAGTAGAAGAGGGATGACGTAAGTAAGTTTCACAGATCACTAACAGACCAATAAGGGTTCTACTCTCACAAACCAGAATCAATAAATGTTTTCATAAGAGCAAAGAGGGAGAAGGAGTCGTCTATTAAGCCTGTATCTGTATATCTCAGGTCATCATTTAATGACAAGCTGACTATCAGTCTCTCCCTTTTTTTAAAATGGTTCATATTTGATCTACCTGTCATCGAGTGGCAGAGTGGTTCGAGCGCTTGCTTCTCAAGTTAAAGTTACAGGGTTCAAAGCCTGGATGAGTCACACTCCAGTTCATCCAGCTGTAAATGGGTACCTGACTGTTCACTTTCAATTTCAAACATGGCCACTATCTAAAGCACAGGTGACAATCACAACATGTGAGAAGAGATATCTGCTCCAGTCGTGGTCTCCAGTGAAAGAAAAAAAAAAAGGGGGGTTATATTTGCCTAGACCTCATTCTGATGTTTGACCAAACTGCACACTGTTAAATCACAATGTCTGGAAAGTCTGGCTATAGCACGGGCAAGAAATCAAATCTAACAATGTGTTAAATTAATTTTGAAGACATCTGGTATAAAGTCCTGAAGGAAAATGGTCAGATGCTGGCACAAGAAACATGTCATGATAGAACAAAAACTGCTTAACTCTATGATACCTAACAGCCCAAGTTAAAAAAAATAAAAAGTAACTAATAAATAAGCATCATTCTAGTAAGGAAATACTGAAAGTAGATTAAGAAAGTATTGAAAATAGGTTAAGAAAGTACTGAAAATAGGTTAAGACAGTACTGAAATTAGGTTAAGAAAGTACTGAAATTAGGTTAAGAAAGTACTGAAAGTGTAGGTTAAGAAAGTACTGAGTTAAGAAAGTATTGAAAGTAGGTTAAAAAAGTACTGAAAGAAGGTTAAAAAAGTACTGAAAATAGGTTATAAAGCCTTACTGTTGCCAATGGCCCTTCATCAATGTTGCAGTTAGACCAGGGGTTCCAGTTAGGCATTGGTGGGGACCATGACACTACACCAGGTGTGCTCTTGGGAGGGGCAGGTTCAAACTCTTCCAGTGCTGGCTGGTTGACGAGGGACACCGAAGGCAACTCATCCTCATCTCCTCTGCCACCTTCTAGACTAGGCTCAGCAGAGCTATTATCCTCACGCTGTGGCTACAGAGATATTTTAAATTAAAATAAAATATTTATTCAAACCTCTAAAGAGACAAATAAATAATATGACTGGAGTTGCAGCAGATGTATTGTATGAAGCTACTAACTTGAGACTGTACATGGGGCTAACAACATCAACATGTATAACAAACAACAACCGCTAAAAGAGCATATCAATGCTTAGATGCAGGATTCCTGCAAGAGCAACAGTGGCTATATAGATCTGTGTTACATTCAAGCCAATGTGTTTGCATTTTCAAAGTTCGTTTCTCAGTTGACATGTTTCCACTCTATAAATGGATGTATGCTAAAGCCATTATACTTATATGCTGCCTTACCTAAAACTGAAAGCACATTCAGATAATTTACATTGGATAACCTTGCCAACTCATTAATCCCTACCTAAAGGATACAAGTGATTTCCTAATCCCAGTGGAGGCTATGATAAGCTGTCAGTGGGTTACTTTTTTTAACAACAAAATAATTTCTTTCACCAATAGTCTTGTTTTGTTTCAGTTTCTAACAAAATTACTCCTAACTTTAAAAAAAAACAATAAATCCAAATTTAAACACAAACAAATTCTTGTTGCATGCTGACACACTGATGCTATCAGTGACACCTTCCTGCCATAGAATATACAGGGTTACGGTCATGTAATAGACAACTTGTCCTTAGCATTTCCAGGTCAATTCACCATGTCCATGGTGTAATGTTATCTCCAATGCTAGGTTATACAGGTGTGATGGTACAAGTCTGTGAGCACATGGCAGTTTACACAAATATCATGATGATGTGTGTTGTCTTGTGAGACTTACAAATATCCAAATAATAACAACACAACCATCACAAAACAGTCCAGGGGTATAAACAGTTCCACACAACAACAAAAAAGAAAGAAAAAGGCTGACTGACTATAAAACTATAACAGACTATAACTATCTAGCAACAAATGAAAGAAGAGATAGACATCCCATGCAGCTCACCGTAAAGTCTGTGACAGGTTCAATGCCCCATAAATTGAGACATTGCTCAATCTTTTGCTCAAAATCCTCGCTGATGGCAACTTCATATGGTGGCACCTGCATGTATAGGGCAAACATGTTTTCACACATTTTTTTTGACAATAATAAGTGCACATATATAAAGCTGCATTTCATTTTTTTTAAACACTTCCTTATCCATTCCGGCAATGTTTGCATAATGAATAGTCTGAAGCCACAACATGACAAGCTTTCTTGCTACAAACAACTGTCGCATGCAGTGAGGAAAAGAGTTGTGTAACACTCTACAAAGTATTGTCTGTATTTGGAACCTGAAAAAAACAAAAAAAACAAATGGAAACAAAATCTTTCTTACCATGAATGGCCACACGAGCAAGTGAAGATTTACTCAGAGAAACAGAAGTGAAGAAAGCGGTGACTCAAAAGCACCATACAATAATGAAAATGGAAAGTTGGTGCCGCTCGTGGACAATGATGATGAGTCTGCCATCAGAACTTGCAAAGACTCTTATTAACCTGCTATTGACAGAATTGTTATTATCAAAATAGCCGCTTACTTTCTGCTTGTTTGTATTTAGCTGACAAATAAAGAACACAGGTAAAAGGTAGGCATTGGTCAGGAAAAAGGAAGAATGATGGAAGACACGAGACAACAGACAAGCAGAATTAACAGGTATTCAGGAAAGTCTTACAGGTCCATCTGAGCAACATCATTAACCTGCTGCAAAAGTGACCTTAGTACAACAGATGACCAGCCAAACACTGCTGCTTGTATTTGTGGCTTGCATGGAAAGCAGCTGAACAAACAATCATTGGTCCTGACATGAGAGATTAAAGGAACGTAAAGATTTGATACATAACCTGTCATGGTGTTTTTGTTACATCTGATCATCACTATCTAACTGTTGTTATATCTAACATGGCAGCATGGCCAATCTTGATTCTAAGCTTCATGCAGGAATCCCAGATTGTTTTTCAAACAACAGGATTCCTTGAATTTTCATAAGCACACATGTAAAGTCCTCCTCTCGAATATGATAACAACATGAAGCACAATCAAAAATCACAAAGAAACTCAATTAGTAGAATATATGAAAAGTAATCTTTCATTCTGCACTTACACCTTTTCACTGCCACAGTATTTCACCAGTATCCATAACCATTTATAACATACAGAATGCTCATGTGACCTCGCTTTCCAATTATCATCACATCATCATTCCTTTTCGTTCCCTGTGGAACATAGGGCAGAAACAGTTGCTCTCCATCGATTTCTATTCTGGGCCGTCTTTTTGATCTGTGCCCAAGTCATTCCAATTTCTTTACCCTCCTCTTCCACAGATGGTGCCATTTGGATGGTCTTAGGTTCGATTCCAGGTAAGCCTATCACTTATATTTTCTTTTCTGTTGTTTGGTGCCATCCTTTATGTCCAACGAGTACCTGTTAATTACCTTTACTTATTTATTGACTGTTCACAGGACTCAAGGTTTCCTCCATTATTTATTTAAGAGTTCACCCATCCGTGACTTTAACCTACCCATCTATTCTGTGTTATTTGTCTTCCACTACACATTACTGGATACAAATATTTTGGCCTTTACTTGGTCTATACTTGCTGATAGGAAAGTTATATTAGTGATTGCATCTTTAAACTGTCTGGGTCGTCCACGGGTCTTATAGCATAGTTGTGCGAGTGTCATGAGAATTTTGAGGTGCAAAATTGGCTGAGCGTCCTTTCATGATGTACTGTCAAAGCAAGGCGATGGTGCTGTTTGGTTGGTCCTAGGTTCAATTCCCGGTAAGCCTATCCCTTATAAACTACTGGACAAAAGTTAAGGGCCGCCATTCAGTTTAGACAAGGTTTATATAATTGATTGGCAAACTGTAAAGACAAGTGAAAATGTCATTAAAACTGAGCTCAGAGAAATGTGTATACATTTCTGTGTGCACTAGGTTAATTTTTTTTAAATGTCCAAAAACTGGGTCACTTTAACCCGCACGTGAAAATTGCCATTGTTGCTGCATCGTTTTTGTAACACGCCCCACTAGTTCAAAAGGTGAAAAAGTGAGTTGAATTTGAATGCACGTGGAAAATGATCATCGATAAAGAGTGTTCACCGTTGGTATGCAATAAATCAGTATGACAAGTGGTCAAAATGATCACTGCATTAGCCATGCCATGTTATATTTGATATGTGTTATTTGTAAAACTGATTCAATACCGTTTTATTAGTTTATATACTTACATTAGCCATGCCACCAAGGAGAAGTCTCAGCACTGTAGACCGTGGTCGAGCCATGGCATGGATTCAGGATGGTCAATCTGTTCGTCATGTTGCAAGACGTTTAGCAGTGTCCCACTCTCCCATTCAGAGACTTCTTGAGAGATTTCAAGCTACCGGACATTTGGAAAATTGACCCTGCTCACAAAGAATTATATAAACCTTGTCTAAACTGAATGGCGGCCCTTAACTTTTGTCCAGTAGTATATTTTCTTTTCTGTTGTCTGGTGTTGTCCTTTATGTCCAATGAGTACCTGTTAATTACCTTTACTTATTTATTTACTAATTTATATTTGATCATCACCATTAAACTGTTGTTATATTTGATCATCACCATTAAACTGTTGTTATATTTGATCATCACCATTAAACTGTTGTTATATTTGATCATCACCATTAAACTGTTGTTATATTTGATCATCACCATTAGACTGTTGTTATATTTTGATCATCACCATTAGACTGTTGTTATATTTGATCATCACCATTAAACTGTTGTTATATTTGATCATCACCATTAACTGTTGTTATATTTGATCATCACCATTAAACTGTTGTTATATTTGATCATCACCATTAGACTGTTGTTATATTTGATCATCACCATTAAACTGTTGTTATATTTGATCATCACCATTAAACTGTTGTTATATTTGATCATCACCATATAAACTGTTGTTATATTTGATCATCACCATTAAAACTGTTGTTATATTTGATCATCACATTAAACTGTTGTTATATTTGATCATCACCATTAAACTGTTGTTATATTTGATCATCACCATTAAACTGTTGTTATATTTGATCATCACCATTAAACTGTTGTTATATTTGATCATCACCATTAAACTGTTGTTATATTTGATCATCACCATTAAACTGTTGTTATATTTTGATCATCACCATTAAACTGTTGTTATATTTGAATCACCATTAAACTGTTGTTATATTTGATCATCACCATTAAACTGTTGTTATATTTTGATCATCACCATTAAACTGTTGTTATATTTGATCATCACCATTAAACTAATGTTATATTTGATCATCACCATTAAACTGTTGTTATATTTGATCATCACCATTAAATTGTTGTTATATTTGATCATCACCATTAAACTGTTGTTATATTTGATCATCACCATTAAACTGTTGTTATATTTGATCATCACCATTAAACTGTTGTTATATTTGATCATCACCATTAAACTGTTGTTATATTTGATCATCACCATTAAACTGTTGTTATATTTGATCATCACCATTAGATTGTTGTTATATTTGATCATCACCATTAAACTGTTGTTATATTTGATCATCACCATTAAACTGTTGTTATATTTGATCATCACCATTAAACTGTTGTTATATTTGATCATCACCATTTAACTGTTGTTATATTTGATCATCACCATTTAACTGTTGTTATATTTGATCATCACCATTAAACTGTTGTTATATTTGATCATCACCATTAAACTGTTATTTTTTATCATCACCATTAGACTGTTGTTATATTTGATCATCACCATTAGACTGTTGTTATATTTGATCACCATCAAATTGTTGTTATATTTGATCATTACCATCATACTGTTGTTATATTTGATCATTACCATCATACTGTTGTTATATTTGATCTTTACGATTAGATTCCCAGCCCCAACTGGGTACCAGAGCAACTTCTGGGAAGGTTAAGGTGGCTGGCGTGATGCTGACCACATCACCCCTAGTGTGCTGATGGTCGAGAAAATATGGGCCTAACACCATATTCCCAATATGCCTCAATGGACGTGTAACGGGATCCTATACCTTTACCATTAGACTGTTGTTATATTTGATCATCACCATTAAACTGTTGTTATATTTGATCATTGCCATTAGATTGTTGTTATATTTGATCATCACCATTGAACTGTTGTTATATTTGATTATCACCACCAATCTGTCGTTATTTTTGATCATCACCATTAGATTGTTGTTCTATTTGATCACCATTAGACTTGTTATATTTGATAATCACCATCAAACTGTTGTTACATTTGATCACCATCATCAAATTGTTGTTATATTTGAGCATCACCATCAAATTGTTGTTTTGATGGTGAAGATCAAATATAACATCAATTTGATGGTGATGAACGGGAGCCGCGCTGGTGTAATGGCTTCGGCGTTGTACTGGCGACCAGGTGTTCATGGTTCAAACCCGGGCGTCGGCGTTTGAAGAAATGTTTACGGCCGGAAATTTGACTGAATAGCCTGAACGGCTCCTGTGATAAACCCTCTGTGGATGGGAAGGAGCGAAGCTCCTGACCGGGTTGGAAGGAAAGTCCTCAGGTTCCCCAGCCTCGCAATGACATGTCATTGGGCCGAAGGGCTGAAAGCCCAAAAGGCCGCTGGTTAAGAAAAAAAAAAAAAAAAAAAAAAAAGATGGTGATGATCAAATATAACATTTTAATGGTGATGATCACACATAACAACAATTTTCTTCTTCTTCGTTCGTCCTGAAAAGGACGTTGGTTGCTTTGATATTTGTGCCTTTCGGCCGAGACATCCGACTTCAGGACACCATATTTTTTGGGACCGGGTTTGCCTTCCCACTTTGATCCCTACTCTCTCAGCCAGACTGCAGGTCAACAGTGAGGAATGCAGTTAGCGACCCATAGCTAGACTGTTTGCATCAGGGTCAGCGAACCAGAGCTGACCAAGACCCTACTCCACATCCAAGTGGTGGTCCAGGAAACAGGCTGCTTCACAGCAGTCTGGCTGAGAGAGTAGGGATTGAAGTGGGAAGGCAAACCCGGTCCCAAACAATGCCGTGCTGAAGTCGGATGTGTCGGCCGAAAGTCGCAAATATCGCAGCTTTGCTGTAAACGGACACAACGCAACCAACATCCTTTTCAGGATGAATGCAGAAGAAGAAGAAAATTGTTGTTATATTTGATCATCACCATTAAACTGTTGTTATATTTGATCATCATCATAAAATTGTTGTTATATTTGATCATCACCATCAAACTGTTGATATATTTGATCATCACCATCAAACTGTTGTTATATTTGATAATCACCATCAAATTGTTGTTATATTTGATCATCACCATCAAATTGTTGTTATATTTGATCATTACCATCAAATTGTTGTTATATTTGATCATTAACATTAAATTGTTATATTTGATCATCACCATCAAATTGTTATATTTGATCATCACCATCAAATTGTTGTTATATCTGATCATCACCATCAAACTGTTGTTATATTTAATCTTCATTAAATTGTTATAATTGATCATTAAATTGTTATATTTGATCATTACCATCAAATTGTTGTTATATTTGATCATTACCATTAGACTGTTGTCATCAGCACAATTTACCTTTTCTTTTGCCTTTTTCTTTTTTTCTCCAGTGTTGGCCTCAATGATTTTCATGTGGTATAGCTGCCTAACAAGTGAGAGGGCACACGACTTGGAGGCTACCTGTTTACTGGAGCCAACCTCTCTAGCATGAATAGCTGCAGATGTCACACAAAACAAGCTGTACAAAACTGGTCACCACAAACTTAGGTGCAAGAAGATCTTGGAAAATTTAAAAACTAACAAACAAGTATCTCACAATGGAAGTAGGGAAGTGGATCTTACAGTATTATTAATTAATTAATTATTGAATCTATGAAGCTCATTTTTTCTGCTCCTGAAGGAGAAATAAGTTACAATTTCATTTACTTACTGTGCCCAAGCTCTTTGACAAAAAAGCTCATCTCAGCAGCAAAACTCCTGTACAAAATAATGAGGTTAACAATGATGAGATATAAGATAAAAGATGGTGAGGTTAACAATGATGAGATATAAGATAAAAGACAGTCAGGTTAACAATGATGAGATATAAGGTGCAAGTGAAAATAATAATGAGATGTAAGCAGGCCAAAAAAAACTGTCAGATTAACATTGTTGAAACATAAGCAATGTGAAGAACAATGAAGTTAACAATAGCGACATACAAAGAAGGTACAAGGCAGTCAAGTTAACTCTTGCAGGCCGGAATTTTTTCATCAGTTTTGCCAGAATTATTTTTGTACCTTAAAGCAGTACCTTTATAAATTCTAAAGTTTCTGAGTTATTACACAACAAAGACACACATATTATACATCACAGTAAAGATAAATGAATGTAGAATTAGAATATGAAGGATTTTTAGTGATATTCTACAGATAGTATTCAGTTATGAGTCATAACGAAAATACGGAACAAATTTCACAGAACACAAAAGTGACGATCCCAACATCGTTTCGGCTTCTAGGGGTTTTGCGGATGTACGCTACCAGCGTCGTTCCGGCCTTTAAGAGTTAACAATGAGATATGAAAATGGCTGAAGGCAGTAACGTTAGCAATGATGAGATATAAGCAAAGTACAAGACACTGAGATTAACAGTGAAGATTGCATGAGCAAAACACACAGGATTCCTCTTGTCTTGAGACTGTGATGGGGCCAAAAAGACACCCGCCCCCTTTCTGTTTCTTGGCATATTTATCGCCCATATATTTTCGGTCAGCCCACGTGACTGTCAGCCCACGTGACGGCGCGAGCAAGCATTGCTGGGATGTAAAAAGTCTTCAAGAAGATATATTAGTTTAGGCCATAATAAAGCCTAAGAATTAGTTGTGATGTGTTATATTTGGTAGTCGTGTGTTATATTTGATAATTGTGAGCCATATCTGTGTTTTCGGGCCTAATAAAGCAAATATCGCGAGTGTCATTTAAGTGGCTAAATTAATGCGCGCAGTGCACTAAAGTTGAGTGATCAGCCATAGAGTCTATATCGCCAAAGCCGCCCAGACGAGAGAGAAACGAAGTAAGACACCAGACTCTATCTGTAGATGCCTTGAGCACGTGAGTTAATTTAGTTTAGCATTCGTGTTCTAAAAGTCTGAAATTATATTCAGCACGAGTCTGTTTTAATGTGTAGTGAATTAGGTCTAAATAGATAGATAGATGTGAAAGTTTAAGAGCGATTATTTCATTTATCAGAAAGGCAAATATGGTATGAAGCTATTTCACGTGAATTTAGATAATATCAACCTGGTAGCAAAAATATCAAGATGGCAGCCGGGAGGCCACATGGTGGTGACTTTAGTTCTAGTTGTTAAGCCAAGAGTAATTTTATTTGGTTCTTTAATGTAAGAGTAATTAAGAGTATTTCACGATTATTGATTATTCTACTGTATATCTTTACTGGGTTACTTTGTGTGAGGTGAGAATAGTCATTTAGATTTCTGGAGAGCGCGAGGCCACTCCTTGTGCGTAAAGCGCATTTGAGATATAAATGTTGCTGTTTGCTCCTTGTGGAGCAGGGCGACACCAGTGCGGCTGAATCCAACAGAAGCCTGCATGAAGCATTTATATGCTATGGCAGTGGTTTGTTTCAGTGGCGATGTGTTTCATATTTTTTTTTTTTTTTTTTTTTTTTTCGTACGCCCGCTAATACTCGAGGCGAAATCTCAGGTTATTATTAATGTCTAACCTGACATTGATTTTACGTGAGTATCCCTTTTCTTGTACAGAGACAGGTGTCCCTCGCCATTCAGGCAGATACTCTCCGATTTGTGTTTCATATGATTGTGACAACTTGCCCAATCTTCTCTTCATTTTTTTTATTATTTACGTGACATCGTTTTTTTCTCATCCTCAATGCATGATCGCAAAGTCCCGGGAATTGTCACTGGCGGAAATTCTCCTAGCATTCAGTATTTTCTCCTCGCTATTTTTAGATACGACGTCATTGTTGACCAATGACCTCGGTAGCTAGGAACCTGTTTTAATTTAAGACTGCTTAAGCTGATAAAACCAGTTTATGCCACTTTAGGAAGACCCCACGTGACTTTTAACGCTATTGATTGGAGCGTTTATTTGACGCTAATGTCACATGATGCACGCTATGGATCACGTGTCCAAGCGGAAATGACCCGCTAAAAGGCGGCAAAGCCAGCATTTTTCACTTGCCCGGAACCCTCAAGAAAGCTAGGTCTAAGCCAGATCGGCGAATTCTCGCATTAAAAGCACTGAAGCCACGTGTCTAATTGCGGGTTAGCGTCCATCTTTGAGTAGTCTATGGTGGAGCCTTGCACGACAGTCCAATCTCAGCGCAGAATACGGAGTCGAGCACAGAGAAGGCAAATCCGAACCATTCAAGACCTACCGGGGCAACGTCAGGAGACCGGAGAACTAACCACACTTCACTATCAGCCAGGGGCTGAAAAGCTAAGTCCACGACAAAGGAAACTCACCTAATCAATGCCTAGTTTAGTCATCCATGATGAAAAACACTTGAATTGTGAGACACATAATACATACAGCAGACACTAATTCCATCGACAATACTATCATTCACCATCTATTCACTTTATTGCAATAAACCAATTGGGTGTATATACTGTACCCCACGCTTTGTTCCTTCCATTAGATGTTGAATATTGTCTATGTTTATCTTCCTTTATAAGGGAGGGGGGGCTCGTAAAATATAATATAATTTAAAGAATAATAATAATAGATAACTGAGAAGGGGACGACGGTAGCGAGAGACCAAATATCTCCTTACAATCTTTTCCAGACCTGTCGAGTTAGGAGAATTTACCCTCTTCGTCACCCTTCGGAAGTGGGAAAACCCAGCAGGGATTCCTTGAGCCAAATCTTCCACATCAGATCTATTATTTCCTCTAAATAATTCTCTTATCCTTTAAACGCTACGTGACACTGGTGTCTCGGTCCGGGATTTGAACTTATGTATTTTATCATACCTCTGGGATAGTATCATCCATTCAGTCATTACAGTATACCATTTTAACACATGTATTTTCACACAGTGAGCTCTAGAAAGACAGAAAACATTTTTTCTAGAAATTCAGGCATTGATTGGTGAATCCCTTTATATATGTTGTGTTTAATTAAGTTAGTTCTTGATTTTGTATTTCATTGAATTACAGACCTTAAGTCTCCATAACTGTAGTAATTTCATTCTACAGCAGTCGGATAAATAATTAGTATTTACTTGTTGCTAGAAATACTATTGGAAGGTAGCACTAGCTTACTCAGTGTGGACTTTAACTGCAAAAGATGGCTGAAATAGTTAAGCTTAAGGCAGCACTAGGGGAGGCCGGTCGAGATCTAGGTTATAGTGGGGTGGACCTTGCAAATTATGTCAGTGTCGAGACTGATAAGTATTACGCTCGAGAAACAGCGAAAGCTGAAAGAGAAGAGCGAATAAAGTTAGCAGAAATAGATGAGAGGATAAAAGCTGTAGACGCTAGAGAAAGAAGCGAGAGAGATGAACGCGAGCATGCATTGAAGATGAAGCAGTTAGAGATGCAGGGACAAGCTCAAAGAGTTGAACCAGTAGCCGGTGCGACCGCATCTACCTCCTCAGGCAACCTATCGCCACGGTCAGATGATATGCCTTCCTTGCACGCAGGGGGCACCGGACCTTTGCCATCCTCACTCATGTCAACTTTGGGACCTTTGACGTTTCCATTTGAAGCTTTCTCGGAACAAGCCGACTCGATCGATAGGTATCTCGACAAATTTGAGAAGTTTGCCACCACGTTTGGTTTGGAGAAGAGCAAATGGAACCTGAAACTGTCGCAAGGGCTTAGAGGAACTGCTTATGACGTGTATAGCAAGCTTCCTCCAGGTTTACAGGATGACTACGACTCTTTGAAAAAGGCACTATTGGTTCGTTATGAGCTACATGCTGACGCCTATAGGAAGAGGTTCCGTAACTCTAGGAGGGAAGTCGGAGAGAACTTTGCTCAGTTTGCTGCGAGACTGGATTCCTACGTGGAGAAGTGGGGTGCCCTAGGGAATTTTACTCATGATTGGGAAGGCCTGAAGGAAATGGTCATGATCGAACAACTGAAGGACACCATGACTTCCGACATGAGAAGATTCCTGACAGAGAATGGGGCCAGCACTTTAGAATCCATAGTCCAGTTAGCGGAACGATATCAGGCAGCACTATCAGAGAATCCACCACCCAGACGGAAACAACCAGATTACGTACCTAGACAGACAGCTCAGTCACACATGGACCCCCAAGTGAAACCACCGTATACTAACTTCAAAAAGCATGACAAGCCAGACTACAAGACTACTCAGAGATCTAATTTCCAGCAGCAGAGGCAAGGGGAAAAATGGTGTAAGCACTGTAGAACCATCACCCACAATACGCAGGAGTGCAACCGGAAAAACCCACCTCATCATGCTGCCTGCTTACGTAAAAGTGCCGCAAGGGGAAATGGACCGGAAGAACCTCTGGACAAACCCCGACATCCCCCGGTCGTTGAGACAGTCCTCGTAAATGACCAAGAGGTGACCTGCCTTTATGATACAGGCCTTGCATTCGACGCAGTTGTCTGTGCATCCCTAGTCAAGCCTGACCAGATGACAGAAGACACTATAGAAATACAAGGACCTACTAAAAGTGCAGCACCTATGCGTTTGGCCATAGCCAAGATTAAGGTCAAATCAAAATATGTGACTGGGGAAATCCGTGCAGCGATCTTGGACGACCCTATTTATCCCTTGATCTTAGGGTGTAGGTATGTGTTCTTGGGAGAACCCATTCACCCTCTGGTTGTGGCGGCTGTCACCACTAGAGGACAGGCCAAACGGAATACGGAGTTGGAATCCCCACCCAACATCCTTCCTGAGGAATTAAAAAAGGCACAAACGGAGGATCAATCTCTAGCACCCTGCTACAAAAAACTACCGAGAGCGCACACTCCTCTCCAAAAGGGAGACTTCTACAAGAAAAATGGGCTGTTGCATCGGAAAGCAGGAAATGGAGGACAGGAACATGGGCAACTTGTGGTTCCATCAGCATACCGAGCCCAGGTCCTAGAAATGGGCCATGCCCTTCCGTTTAGTGGCCACATGGGCATAAGTGCCACGATTCAGCGTATTTCATGTCATTATTATTGGCCAGGTATCAACGCCGATATCCAGAGATATGTGAAATCATGCCCGCAGTGCCAGAGGACAGCGCCGAAACACTGGACGGCCCCAGCCACTCTGGGAGAAATGCCAATCTTGGGCACACCCTTCGAACGAGTAGCGGTGGATATTGTGGGTCCACTTACTCGTAGCAAAAAGAGAAACAGTTATATACTCACGTTAGTGGATTGTTGCTCCATGTGGGCAGAGGCAATTGCTATGCCCGCCTGTGATTCTAAGCATGTTGCTGAGGCTCTGCTCACCATATTTACTCGGCTAGGGTTTCCGTCACAGATCCTGACAGATAATGGTTCCCAATTCCGAGGAAAACTCACCGAGGAAGTGTTTAGGATATTTCAGGCCCGACATATCCACACCTCTCCCTACCACCCCCAGGCAAATGGCCAGGTGGAGCGGTTTAACGGGACCCTTATTTCCATCCTTCGGAAACTTGCGCAGGAAAAACCAGAGAGCTGGGATCAATACTTACCCGCAGCACTATTTGCTTACCGCGAAGTACCCCACAATTCTACTGGGATGCCTCCTGCCACATTGCTGTTTGGTAGACCTATAAAAGGACCTTTAGAGGCACTGTTACGTACTTGGACAGATGATAAAGCTGATGAGACGGTCACCTCTGCATCCCAATACGTGAAGGAGTTGACCCAACGCCTTAAAACAGGATGGGAACTGGCAAAGGAAAATGTACGCCGTGCCCGTCGTAAACATGCGCGTTACTACAACCGCACTGCGAAGGATAGGGAGCTAGAAGTAGGAGAACAGGTATTATTACTCCTGCCCAGTAGCAATAATAAATTGCAAATCGGGTGGAGAGGTCCATATAAAATTGTTGAGAAAATGTCGCGCACCAATTACAAGATTGCCATAAAGGGGAAGCAGAAAATTTACCACATAAACCTGCTGAAGCGATATTATGAAAGACCAGGTGCAGAACCAGCACATTTCCTGACACTGGCTATTGCGACGGAAACTGAGGCAGAACCCCTGACCTCCTGTGAATACCCTCTTCGTCAGTGCGAAACTCATCAAGATGTTCAGATTAGTTCAACTTTAACGGAGGATCAGCAGGCACGGGTTCAACAGTTGTTGAGAAAACACACTAGTACACTCACGGATAAACCTGGCATGACCAACCTGATAGAATTTGATATGAAGCTAACAGACCTCGCCCCGGTACGAGTTAAGAACTATCCTGTTCCTTATGCTAAAGCAAAGGCATTGAGTGAGGAAATCGAGTACCTGCTTAAGGAAAATATTATCTCAAAATCAGAGTCGCCTTATAGTGCGAGTGTAGTGTTGCTTAGAAAATCCACAGGAGAACATCGCCTCTGCATAGACTACCGAAGGCTCAACGCTGTAACGGAATTTCAAGCGGAGCCCTTACCGGATCAGAATCAGCTTTTCACCAAGCTGAGTAGAGCACGATACTTTTCGAAGATAGACCTTAGCAAAGGGTACTACCAGATCCCGGTAAAAGAGGAAATTCGACATATGTTAGCATTTAGTACTTCTGAAGGCCATTACGAGTTTAATGTATTGCCATTTGGGCTAAGCAACGCCCCAAGCGTCTTTACTCGTATGATGAGGAAGCTACTGGAACCCCTGAACCACCCTGGGATAAGTAATTTCATGGACGACATACTTATTGCCACGAACACCTTTGAGGAGCACCTGGACGCAGTTTCCCTACTCTTCGAAAGACTTAGAGAAACAGGACTCACCGCTCGCCCTACAAAATGTCAAATTGCCTGCGAGCAACTAGAATTCCTGGGACACACTATCTCGCATGGATGCATGTTCCCAGATGCGCGTAATATTGAGAAGTTACAGCGGGCCCCACGACCCCAGACTAAAAAGGATGTAAGGTCATTTGTGTCTCTATGTGGCTTCTACCAGAGATATATTAAAGATTTTAATACCCTGAGTGCGCCATTGACCGCATTAACCAAGAATGGGAACCCGGACAAAGTAACCTGGACAGCGGAGTGCGAAAATGCCTACACGCTGCTGAAGGAGAAACTCACAGCTAGGCCAATTCTGCGACTGCCTGACTTAACTCTGAACTTTACGCTGCGAACAGATGCTAGCAATATAGGGATAGGAGCCACTCTCCTGCAGCCTAGTGATAGACCTTCTGCAACTCTATTCCCCATCGCATATGCTAGTAGGAAATTGAACCCTGCTGAACAGAACTACTCTACCATCGAACGAGAATGTCTGTCGCTAATATGGGCTGTGCAGAAGTTTCAACCATATTTATACGGGAAAAAGTTCACGGTGCAGTGTGATCACCAACCGTTGATATTTCTTGCAGCGTCGAAGAACCTTAATGCCCGGCTTATGAGATGGTCACTCCTGTTGCAGCCATATTCCTTTCACATAGAATACATACCTGGGAAGAACAACGTAGGGGCAGATTTTTTGAGCAGACATCCGGACGCAACCGAGGAGATATGAGAAACTGGAAAAGAAGAGGAAGACAGGACAAGAGGAGTTGGACGGAACGTCAAACTTGAGGAGGGGCTTGTGTGACAACTTGCCCAATCTTCTCTTCATTTTTTTTATTATTTACGTGACATCGTTTTTTTTCTCATCCTCAATGCATGATCGCAAAGTCCCGGGAATTGTCACTGGCGGAAATTCTCCTAGCATTCAGTATTTTCTCCTCGCTATTTTTAGATACGACGTCATTGTTGACCAATGACCTCGGTAGCTAGGAACCTGTTTTAATTTAAGACTGCTTAAGCTGATAAAACCAGTTTATGCCACTTTAGGAAGACCCCACGTGACTTTTAACGCTATTGATTGGAGCGTTTATTTGACGCTAATGTCACATGATGCACGCTATGGATCACGTGTCCAAGCGGAAATGACCCGCTAAAAGGCGGCAAAGCCAGCATTTTTCACTTACGCCCCAGGAACCCTCAAGAAAGCTAGGTCTAAGCCAGATCGGCGAATTCTCGCATTAAAAGCACTGAAGCCACGTGTCTAATTGCGGGTTAGCGTCCATCTTTGAGTAGTCTATGGTGGAGCCTTGCACGACAGTCCAATCTCAGCGCAGAATACGGAGTCGAGCACAGAGAAGGCAAATCCGAACCATTCAAGACCTACCGGGGCAACGTCAGGAGACCGGAGAACTAACCACACTTCACTATCAGCCATGGGCTGAAAAGCTAAGTCCACGAAAAAGGAACCTCACTACATCAATGCCTAGTTTAGTCATCCATGATGAAAAACACTTGAATTGTGAGACACATAATACATACAGCAGACACTAATTCCATCGACAATACTATCATTCACCATCTATTCACTTTATTGCAATAAACCAATTGGGTGTATATACTGTACCCCACGCTTTGTTCCTTCCATTAGATGTTGAATATTGTCTATGTTTATCTTCCTTTATAAGGGAGGGGGGGCTCGTAAAATATAATATAATTTAAAGAATAATAATAATAGATAACTGAGAAGGGGACGACGGTAGCGAGAGACCAAATATCTCCTTACAATCTTTTCCAGACCTGTCGAGTTAGGAGAATTTACCCTCTTCGTCACCCTTCGGAAGTGGGAAAACCCAGCAGGGATTCCTTCAGCCAAATCTTCCACATCAGATCTATTATTTCCTCTAAATAATTCTCTTATCCTTTAAACGCTACGTGACAATGATGAGTTCCCAATCTCATCAGGGGTCATATACGACACACTTGTTGCCAGGCACACCAGTCGTCACTTACGACATGTTCAGAATGCAGTAATGAGTATTGAGATGGATCAGTTGCGGGGTGGTGGTTTATTCTCATTATTGAGAGTATTTGTTGTACAGATAGTTGAATATTATTTTATGTCCATTTTATTATTATTTAATTATGGTGATGTGTAGAACGGTTTGTGAGAGCACGTGGGCTCACTTGGAGATATATATTTCTCTTCTCCGCTCCTGAGGAAGCATGGGGCCACCAGTGTGGTTTGCCTCCGTATGAAGCATTCAGATGCTCTTGCAGTAGTGGTTTTGGTAGCAACCGATGTTACACGGTGAGATTGCCAGCCTCATGCACAACACCTTACTAGTCGCATTGGACGACACGCATGAGTGTGTGCGTGTGTGATAGTTGAGGGTGTCAGGTGGCGTGGAAGGACTGTTTGGCAGGTGAGAGTATCGTTATTCAACTATGATTTTAACTAGCCCGTGCTTTGTTTGCGTTTCAGGATTAGGAACTGAGCACTAGCTGGGTGTTTTGTTTGTTTAGTGTTTGGTTTGTTTAATGTTTGCTTCAGTGTGCTCTTAGTCACTGAATGGGTTGAAAAAATAAATACAGCCCTGCCTCAGAATCAAGAGTTTTATTGTTGTTCGGGTCGGTGCGAGTGTGAAAAGAGAGTGATCACACATCACAATATAATCATCATCATCATCTCGCCCACCCTACCACAATACTATGCTGGGAAGAACAACATAAGTAGGTGTATCTATCTGCCTTGTGTAGAGAACATTCCTGCCTGGCCTTGACAGGACTGGCATAACACTACACATAGTATTTACTTCAACTTATACTCAGCTGTACAGAGAAGATGATTGAAGTTAAACATGAATGTGGATGAGATAAGTTATCTACCAGACTTATGGTTTCAGTTTATACCACAATGGTTCAGCAAGTATTTCATATATATCACAGTTACACCTGTATAAACTTCATATCTTTCACAGTTACACCTGTATAAATTTCATATCTTTCACAGTTACACCTGTATAAACTTCATATATATCAGTTACACCTGTATAAACTTCATATATATCACAGTTACACCTGTATAAACTTCATATCTTTTACAGTTATACCTGTATAATCTTCATATCTATCACAGTTACACCTGTATAAACGTCATATCTTTCACAGTTACACCTGTATAATCTTCATATCTATCAGCTACAGTTGTATAAACTATCATGACATTGTGAATATCTCAGGCACATCTGTATAAAGTAGTGTGGCAAGATGAATATTTCAGGCAAATAAACCCACAGGGTGCTTGCTGTCACATGTTAAAGATGCCTGCTAATGAAGTCTCTGGACTGTCAATGCTAATGCCAGTCATCATCATGAACCTATACCTGGAGTGACCATCATAACTTAGGCCCACGATGTTATCCACGGTGTTCAAATGTTGACATCATTATTGTCACACCACATTCACTAATCATCATCACGTGCTACACCTGGAGTGACCATTATAACTTAGGCTCATGGTGTTATCCACGGTGTTCAAATGTTGATATCATCACGTGCTACACCTGGACTGACCATCATAATTTAGGCTCATGGTGTTATCCACAATGTTCAAATGTTGGTGTCTTTATTGTCGCACCACATTTCACTATCTTCAAGAGCACCCATAAAAGGTGCATTGGCCATGAATAAGGAAGAAATACTGAGCGCAATTCATGTTCGTCTATTAGAGAATGACACTTCATTTGATGAATCATCAAGGCTAAGACTGCTGGAATTTGGCAAACGTAAGAGACTGGAGCACCTATGGGTTTGCCCGGAGTGCAATAATGTCAATTCTGATTAACATTAACACACCACATTAACATTAACACACCACATTAACATTAACACACCACATTAACACACCACATTAACACACCATATTAACATTAACACACCACATTAACACACCACATTAACACACCACGTTAACATTAACATACGACATTAACATTAACACACCACATTAACACACCACATTAACATTAACACACCACATTAACACACCACATTAACACACCACATTAACATTAACACACCACATTAACACACCACATTAACACACCACATTAATACACCACATTAACACACCACATTAATACACCACATTAACATTAACACACATTAACACACCACATTAATACACCACATTAACATTAACACACCACATTAATACACCACATTAACACACCACATTCACTATTTATGTATTCAGCTCTTGACAGAGCCCACACTTTCCTGTCCTGGGTCATGCAGTTAAAACTTGTCCATGTTTTCTTATCCCCCTTTTATATCCCCAGTTCCATTGTCTCTGTGTGTGTGTGTGTGTTTTTAGTAAAGCCCCGTCTGTTTCAATCAGTTCTGTATCTGCTCAATTCTGTCTAGCTTTTCTCTTAACACAAGACCAATAAAAATGAAATGTGTTTTATCTTTGCAACTATTGTAATATGCATGATTATTTGGTCAAACACCATTTATTATTTGGTCTCCAGCAATCTTCTTGTTTGTGTGTTTATTATCCATAGTCTGTTCATTTATAATAATTTTAGACAGAAGTAACTTAAGAAACACACTAAACTGGCGGAATTCTACGCGATGAAACATAATATTGCTATGTGGAGGGACTTCTCAAAATTCCTAATGCCATTTCCTATATGTCTCCTAATGTCTAAGAGTGCATCCTTCAAACACACTTATCTACTTCTACCTCTCCTAATGTCTAAATGTGTGCCCTTCAAACACCTACCATCTCTACTTCTACCTCTCCTAATGTCTAATTGTGTACCCTTCAAACACCTACCATCTCTACTGCTACCTCTCCTAATGTCTAAATGTGTACCCTTCAAACACCTACCATCTCTACTTCTACCTCTCCTAATGTCTAAATGTGTACCCTTCAAACACCTACCATCTCTACTGCTACCTCTCCTAATGTCTAAATGTGTACCCTTTAAACACCTACCACAAGAGGTATTTGACAACACATATGAGATGACACATAAAAACCACAAGAGGTGTTTGACAACACATATGAGATGACACATGGAAACCACAAGAGGTATTTGACAATACATATGAGATGACACATGGAAACCACAAGAGGTGTGACAATACATGAGAAACTACAAGAGGCATTTGACAAGGTATCCTATACTCAGCATAGACTTACCAGAGATAGTCATTGGACTGCCTTTGCTCAGGTACTAAGATCTTCCACATTCAGCAAGACCATCCCAGAAATCCAAACAAAACCACTGCTAGATAATGTCTGCGCAGACCAAGATCTGCAGTTTCTAGGAGCTTAAAAGTGGAAACAAAATCAGGCTTCGTTGACCAGACCTTCATGCCTCATGTCAAATTTCTCCATTGTAATATTTGTTAACTCTTTATGTGCCATTTGCAATAATGATCCTACTTATAGATTACTCCCCTGCATGTTATATGCAATAACTACAGCTAGCCCGCAATAAGTGCAAATAATGAATCCCGTGAAGTGGTCGCAAAATTCGAATTTGCGCTATTCAAAGTTATTATTGTATTTAAAATACAGTAACGGGTTCCAGCCCAATGGAAAAATATGCAATGAAAGTTTTAAAGTTTTTTTAAAAATCTATTTACTAAGGTAATATGACATCAAAGGATAAGAAAAATCTATTTCTGGCTCAAGTATATTAACAAAGTAATACAGTAGTTATAGAAAGCAAAGTTTAAATAATTTTAAAAAGTACTGAATATCGTACCAGACGATATGACGAAAATGTCATTATTGTCTTCTAAAATATTTTAGCAGCGTAGACTGAACTATCTTCTGTTTCTTTAAATCTTCATTCATTCGCTGGTATTTCATCTGCATGTTTTATAATATTCCGTACCGTAGATTAAGGCATTCTGACTTCTTGTTCTATTTTAGAGTTACTATGACCACGTGCATGCCGTTCAATTACATTAAATTTTTGTATTAATGTAATAACAAGCCTCTTCTTTTTTGCACTGTCAGTGTTTCCATCTGAAATATTATTCCTTTCGTCCATTTTGTTAAGGGCACTTTTTAAATAAAAAATAACATAACTGTATACGGTACAGCAGACAACAGCACATCCATATGCGACAATAGGCAAGTGTAGACTGATGTTACGGCATGTAAAACGCTAGTTTATAAACTCGACTCTGTTTGTCATTTATTGCTCACAATTTGAAGCGTTTGGAAAAATCTGGGGGGAAAAAAACCCGCATTAACTAAATTTTGGCTCGCATTAAATGCGATCCTGGCATCATTTACTAATTTGCACTAAATCGAACTTATTGCACTTATCACTACCTAGCTGTTTTTCATTCTAATGTGGAGCAGACTTTAAACGATGTCTTTATGCCATTTCAAGACATTTAATATTTTAGTATTATAGAAGACCTTCAATATTTTTAACACCTCGTCTGTATTCCACAAACCATTTTGCTACACTTAGTTATCAAGCTCATATTTTATATTTCATTTCTGCTCTTTTGTGGCCCTTAAATGTCAACCTGTGTATCCCACCCTGTCAAACTGTCCCACCTGTCAAACTTTTTAAACTGTCAACACAGCTTGGTTGGCTTTTATCTTTAGCAGCCCTATATTAGCAGAAACTAAAATTTACAACAACAAAATTGATAGAGATGTAGGTATAATGGCACATAAAGAGTTGAAGCATGGTGGGCCAGAGCACAGAAAATGTGCACTATTCTCTCTTTCTATACTGTGCAAATCAAAAATAGTGACTAGCCAACTAAGTATCAAACACTTCAACTAGTTCAATCTAAACCTCAACTGAGTGGTGATCAAACCAAACATGTCAATATAATTTAAACTCACAAATTAATCTTGCCAGCTTTCTGAGGAGCACAGACCTTCAGCAAATTGACCTGGGCATTCCAGTATATGGACATCCTTGCAGTGCAATAAAGAGTTTTCCATTATGTGTTCCATTCAATGCCAGAATCTCCTCACCTCTTGTACCACAAGCACTTGTCTAGTTCTTGTCACCTCTTGTACCACAAGCACTTGTCTAGTTCTTGTCATCTATTGTACCACAAGCACTTGTCTAGTTCTTGTCGTCTCTTGTACCACAAGCCCTTGTCTAGTTCTTGTCATCTCTTGTACCACAAGCACTTGTCTAGTTCTTGTCATCTCTTGTACCACAAGCACTTGTCTAGTTCTTGTCATCTATTGTACCACAAGCACTTGTCTAGTTCTTGTCATCTATTGTACCACAAGCACTTGTCTAGTTCTTGTCATCTATTGTACCACAAGCACTTGTCTAGTTCTTGTCACCTCTGGTACCACAAGCACTTGTCTAGTTCTTGTCATCTCTTGTACCACAAGCACGTGTCTAGTTCTTGTCATCTCTTGTACCACAAGCACTTGTCTAGTTCTTGTCATCTGTTCATTACCAGTCATGTTGTTGTATTCTTATTTTGGTATTGCTGTTTGGCCGTCCAACTTGATATTGCTGCCAAGGACATATGCACTAGTTCACATCTGTACGGATGTTTCTTCAAATGTCATCTGAATATTATTTGCTGCACATATTCTCTTCCTCTTTCTCTGTTCCCCAGTGTATTTCAGACACAACAGCTGTGACCTCTCATCAAGTATTCTCATGTTGTCTTGCATTTGGTTACAGTTATAGGACAGAAAAGCCTGATTGTCTGCACAGCCTGTATCACCAAACTGTTTTACATCTGTGTTCCTTATCAAGAATACAGTCAGTCAGAAGGGAAATAATGGCAAGAGGCATCCCTGCTACACTCCAGTTCTTATCTCAATCAGTTCTGTCACATCTTCACTTTTATTTAAGTTAATCAGCATCTCCATAATGCTCCATCAGTTTCTAGAATCTCTAACTGTTGAATGCCTGAACATTTTCTTCTTCTTCTTTGATCCATAATTGCCAACCGTCAAAGCAGTCAGTAGCCATCACGCCTGGTGGCGGCTTGTAAGGCAGCAACAAAGTGATTCCACTTTGCTTGCTCGGCGGCCATCCTTCTAGGATTTACTCTGGTTCATTCTTTGCATCTCGGCCTCCACAGTTCTCTGCCAAGTTTTTTTTGGTTGGCCTATCCAACGCTTTCCCTCGGGGGTCCATAGCATAGCTGTTCTTGTGATGGTATCAGGGTCCCTTCTGAGGACGTGGCCAACCCAACTCCAGCGTCTGCCAGCTATGATGGTGTGCATGTCCTCCTGGTTACTCCGAATAAGTAATTCTTGGTTACTGATGGTGTTTGGCCAAGAGATTCGGAGAACTTACCTTAGGCAGATTGTGTGGAAGGAGGACAGTTTCGACATTTCCTTCTCTGTTACTATCCAGAACTCCGCACCATAGAGAAGCACAGAAAGTACACAGCTCTCATACAGTCTTAATTTGGTGTTTGTGCTGTACTGGGAAGTCTTCCAAATGTAGTTGAGACTAGCAAAGGCTGTTCTCGCTTTATTCATTCTGTTGTTAATGTCCTTGCTTGTTCCGCCATCATCCTAGGTAAATAAATGTGTCTGTCTGTTTTAACTGCTGGTTCCTTACTGTTATTGGCTCAGGATTGCCCACATTTAGTGTCATGACCTCTGTCTTCTTCAGATTGATGTTCAGACCAACCTGCTGGCCATACTTATTCAATCTATCGGTTTTTTCTTGGATGTGTTGATGTGAATGCACGAGTAGTGCAATATCATCTGCATATTTCAGGTCTTCCAGTGTAGAAAACGCTGTCCATCTAATTCCTCTTGGACTGCCCTCTGTTGTCTGGCGCATCACCCAATCTATGGCTGTCAAAAATAATGTAGTTGATAAGGGGCATCCCTGTCGTACTCCTGTTTTCACTTTGAAAGTAACATTACTCAATCCAACACTGCATGTAAAGTTAGAATTGAGGCTTTTTATGATGGAAACCAAGCAGCTGGGAATTCCATAAGCCCTTAGTATTTTCCATAGGCTGTCCATGTGTATGCTGTCAAAAAGCCTTTTCAAAATCAACAAAGTTAATGTATAGCAGTCTCTGCCATTCTGAGCACTGCTCTATAATGTTCCTGAGGGTGAATATATGATCTGCACATCTTCTGCTCTTTCTAAAACCCGCTTGTTCTTTCCTCAGTTTATGGTCAACTGCTTTTGAAATTCTCTGGATGATTATCCTGCCTAGTATTTTGCTGGGAACTGAGAGGAGAGTAATTCCTCTCCAGTTGTTGCAGTCTGCAAGGTCACCCTTCTTGGGCAATTTGACAATTATTCCTTTACTCCACTCTGTTGGTGTTGTCTCAGTTTCTCAGACTTGTGCAAATAGTGGTTCTAATAGTTCTGCTGCTAGTTCAGGGTCTGCCTTGAATAACTCAGCATTTAGATTGTCGTGACCAGGCGCTTTTCCATTTTTTAACCTTTTGATAGCTGTGATGATTTCTTCTTTTTATGAATGTCTGTATTTACGTCTGTCACTTTCAGCCTCAGGAACATTCAGCTGAGTCTCTGGTGGTTCCTTATTCAGTGTTTCTCTGAAGTGCTCTGCCCATCTTGTTTTCTGCCCCTGTGCTGTGGTGATGAGATTTCCTTGTTTGTCTCTTACTAACGTTATGTTGTTTGCACCTTGTTTTCCACTGATAGTTTTAGTTATTTTATAAACTGTGCTTTGTGTATTTCTCAGTGCTGCCTCTTCTGCCTGTCTTGCAAGGTCATCCAGAAATGTCCTTTTCTTAGCACGGGTTTGACGTTTAACTTCCTTGTCCAGCTGACTGTACTGTTCACTATATATTGCCTTTAATCTGGGAGACATAGCTTCTGTTTTCTTTCTTTTCATTTCCTTTCTCTTCGCTACGATGTTTAGCGTTTCTAGTGTTATCCAGTCTTGGCTCTTTCTTTCCTGGAATCCCAAGCATGACTTGCTGCTTTCCTTGTATACTGTTGAGATGGTGTTGAATTTCTGGTCGACATCAATAGTCTCTGTTCTTTCCTGGCTTTTGGTAATCTGATATCGTCTCTTTATGTCGACCATGAAAGCTTTTCTGGTGAGGGGGTCCTTAAGTTTCGTGATGTTATATCTTTTCTGTTTGACTGCAACTGGTCCAGCAGCTCTTGAGTTTCACCTTCAGTCTTGCTACTACTAGGTGATGATCACTTCACACATCTACGCCTCTTCTTACTTTCACATCTTGTAGTGCGTGTCTCCATCTGCCATTGATCATTATGTGATCTATCTGGTTTCTGTCCCGTCCATTTGGTGATTCCCATGTTAACTTGTGCACTTCTTTGTGTTGAAAAAGTGTTCCTCCAATGACCAGGTTGTTAATACTGCAGAAGCTTATTAATTTGTCCCCATTCTCATTTACTGTTCCACTGCCGCATTGCCCCATTACTCTTTCGTTATAATTATTGTGTGTTCCAACTTTCGCATTTAGGTCTCCCATTAATATAATAAGATCGTACCTGGGTGCCGTTTCCATTTCCTTTTGTACCTGTTTATAGAACTCGTCACTGATCTCTTCATCGCTGTTGTTTGTTGGTGCATAGCACTGTATAACTGTGGTGTTGGTGAATCTCCCTCTCAGTCTTGTTCTTATCAGTCTCTTGTTGATGGGTTTCCATTCCAGTAAAGACCTTTCCATTCCTTTCTTCAGGATAATGGCTACACCTTCATTGTGCTGTCCATCCTCTCTACCAGAATAAAGTACTGTTTCCCCTGTAGCTGTTTTATTTTCCCCGTCCCTGTCCACCTGCTCTCGCTTATTCCCAGGACATGTAATTTGTAGTTCCTCATCTCTGCTGTGATTTGTCTCAGCAGAGATGAGGAACTAATGCCTGTCATAGTCCACAAATATGATACAGAGTCTCTAACTGTTGAATGCCTGTCATAGTCCACAAATATGATACAAAGTGCAAGTTCAATTCCAAGCTTTCTTCAACAATTCTACACACTGTGGCTCTCTGGTCTGTACATCTGTGTTGAGGAAAACCTGCTTGTCCTTCTCAATTGTCTGTCTATGGCCTCATTTTGTCTCTAAAGGATGATCCTGCTTAATAGTTTTTTTTTTTTTCTGGCAGTCATAGTAACATTATTCCTCTGTGATTTGTGCATACTTGTAAATTTCGACTCTTTATCAACTTGACCAGATAGCCGTCTGGTATTTTTCACCCACCCATACATTATAGAGTTATTCACATAATATCTCAGTAGTGGCATCTATGTCTGCTTTGATGCCTCTATGTGATTAGACGACCTAATTAAAAGTTCTACTTCATTTGTCCTAAAGATAAAATTATGGGAATCAAGCATTGCTTCACCTCTCTCTCCAAAATATTCCCTATTTCTATGTTTAGATGATCTAAATAATAGTTCTATTTTGCTTGTCATAAAGGTTAGGAAGTAGTTATTGTAAACTCTACAGCACATTACATATGGGTAATTTGATCATCAGAAGTGTTTTCTATCAGAAAACTGCTCTCAACCCTGTAGCTTCTTGCAGTAAATGGGGGAACCTACATACACAAATATGTTCATATATGTATAAATAATAAATATGTAATAAAGAGAATAGTGCAAACTTTCCATACACAATCCCACAAAAAGTTCTGCATCCATGCAAGAAGGTCTGGTGGATTCCACTGTGAAGCTACCAAAAAGATTGCTCAGACAAACAATCTGGGTGAGATTTAGCTGCCAAATCCAACCCAGAGTCTGCCTTTGTGCTGTCCTTGAACTAGACAATGATATGTCAGCAATGGCACAAGTCTGATCATGTGACGATCTGAGAAGTGCCATACACAACTCTAAAATCTAGGACAGTGCTTGTAAACAGTTCACACATTACCAGATCATCAAAACTTTAGTCATGGCAGAAATCTGATCAAAGAAAGATCTGAGACGTGCCAAAAACTCTTGTGGATTTCTGGGATGGTCTGTCTGTGGTGAATGAAATAAAATATAATGCAATGTCTGAATTTTTATATATGTGTAACACAAAGCCGTGAACATCCCGCAGAGAATGGTGCATTCCAACAAGTTAAAATAATTATTTTTGTTAAAACACTTTTCTGATTTGATATAAAACAATAATTTTTGTTAAACCTTCATCTGTTTTAAAACAAAAAAATTATTTTTGCAATAAATATGCTACCTACAATACTTGGCAGAATGGCTTAATCAATCTGAGATATATAAATAAATATATAATGATTAAACCTTACACATAATGGATTAGATGACTCATTTTTCTGCAAAAGATGAATAGAAGCAAACTGAGAAAGACTTACTTTAGCCATGCTTGAATATATTTTTAAAGTAAACAGCATTATATACAATGGTTTATCAGGTGCCCTCAGTAGGGAATAAAATGGAGGAAAAAAAAGCAACACTAAAAAAAAAATTAATTGGCCAGCAACGTCTATATTGTTCTAGAAGGCCTTGGCAGGGAGTTAAAAAGAGACTTTCAAGAAATTTTCAGGAACTAGGATTTACTGTTCTGGTCATGTAAGGGTATGCAGCAATGAGAGATCTGACAGACTAGCCTGGAGAGCACCTAAAGTGGGGACACTGGATATAGATAAGGGAAAGATGCTAACAACAATTAATGATCACCTGTTAGAGATCAACACAGCAATCAATGAATCAACAAGGCTAAGACTGCTGGACTTTGGCATCAAATGTAAGAATAGCAGGGATGGATGTATGGGAAGTTGCATTTGTCGTGGATACAACCAGCATGCAACAGGAACAATTCGTATTCATACCCTCCGACATTTGTTGCGGTAGAATGAAGTTGATTCTAATCAACAGTAACAAGAAATTTCTAGCTAACTTCAAGAAAGATAGCAACCAATAAAGGTGATTCCTCCGAAACTCAAAGAAAGAAAACATACAATGAAGATTTTCATCCACTACATCTAATACTTTTTTCTAATGTTTTAATACACAGCTACTTCTATCTACTGCTTTCAAATATGTTTGCACCTCCATCTCTCTATACAATGTTTTCTTCAATTATGGATGTAAACAAAAACAAAACAAAAACAAAACAAAAAGCCCCACTAAACTGTACATCTAAGTGGATATGGCTGGAAAGCAAATCATGGCTCTCTGAGTTTGAATGTTTTATTAGGGCTGACATATTCATGACACCAAAAATGTTAACAGTTATGGAACAGACAGACACTGTTAACAAATGTCAAATCAAGGGAGGATAACAAACTGACAACAATTGTCAGGCACAAGAACAAGACAGCTTCTGTGGGGGAGGAGGGGAAGAGGATAGCACAAAAATGAACATAAAACAGCTAGAGGGACACAGATAGAAAAGTATGGACATAACAGAGCTGCCAGAGCTTAGACACCTGTACAAGATGAGCTGAATATGTTTATAAACTTTTATTAGCATTTAGGAGGAAAAGCTAGCAAACTTCCTGCCCAGTCTAACATATCACGCAACACAACAGTATTGACATGAAAGCTAAATGATAGTGATAGTTGTCTTACAACTTCCAGGCACAATTAAAATACAACAAAATAGTTATCAATATTAGTTAGACCTGTTGTGGTCAGGTCCCATGATATGGTACTTGTAGTCTACATTGATTTTTCTTGTATTCAGAAATTGGTGGAGGCGTGACTTGGCATTCTCCATTGTCCAGTTACCATGAATCTCCATGTTGAAATCACAGTCCTCTGACTTTAAAAAGAGAAAAAGAACAAACATGGAGAAATCATTTTAAAAATAAACATCACTGTGACGGCTGGCCCAATCTTATCTTCATTTAATTTACGAGACACCATTTTTTTGTATTAATCTTCAATGCATGATCGAAAAGCCGGTAAAAGTACGCTGCAAATTTCGCTCGTTGATAAATATTAGTACTATTTTTAGATTAACGACGTCATTCTAAACCTAACCTCAGTGGCCTGAAACCGGTTATGAATTAGGGCAGACTACTTAGACTTAGCTAAATCCAGTCTGAACCCACTCTAGGGAACCCCTCACGTGACTTTTAACGTTATTGATTGGAGCGTCTATCGGATGCCAAAGTCACATAAGGCACGCTTCAGGCCACGTGCCCAAGCAGAAATAACGAGCTAAAAGTGCACCCAACGAGGCAAAAATTGACTTGCATACAGGGAGCAGAAGGGGCCAGACCTAATCGAGGCTGCTGCTAATTGCAGTGAAGGCAGATCCAAACCATTAGAGACCTACCCGATGCAACGTCATAAGAAGACAAGACAACCAACCACACTTCACTATCAGCCAGGAGCTGGAAAGTTAAGTTCCCTGTTTCAAAGGGAACTCACCATATCAATGTCGTAGCTTTAGCCAGTAGCTGATGCAAATACTTGAATTGTAAGACGTATAGCAAATACAACACACACATGTTTCAGAATCACTACCATTCATCAGTTCATTTTAATGCCTTGTTCATTCTATTAGATGTTACATATTGTCTGATGTTTATCTTCCTTTATAAGGGAGAGGGGGGCTTATAAAATATAACATATAATCCCAGTAATAATTAAGGATAATAATAATAGATAACTGAGAAGGGGATTACGGTAGCGAGAGACCAAATATCTCCTTACAAACTTTCCCAGACCTTGTCTAGTTAGGAGAATTTACACCCTTTGTCTCCCTTCAGCCGGTGAAGAAACCCAACAGGACTACTTGAGCCAAATCTTCCTCTGGGTGATCCAGGCAAACCTTTCAATTCTAATAATATCTATTATTTCTAACTAATAAAAGTTTCTTATCCTTTCAACGCTATGTCACAATCACCACAAATGAAAAGTCTGCTTTACTTAAAGATAAAATGTCAACTAAACATTTCATACAGGCTCTCTACACACACTAAACATTTAACTGACAGGGAACAGGAGTTACAACAACTAGTAAAGCAAGTAAACAGTATAAGTCATGAATATGGATTGGACATTAACATCGAGAAAACAAAAACTATAATAATTAGCAAAACAGACAATAAGCCCACATTAAAGATAAATGTAAATGGGAAAATCCTGGAACAAGTCAATAGTTTCTCATATCTATGTCATATAATAACAGAAGATGGCAGATGTAAAACAGAAATCAAGAAGAGAATAGGAATAGTCAAAGCTACATTCAACAACATGACACAAATACTGACATCTAAACAACTAACTCACAAATTAAAACTGGGAATCATAAAGTGTTATATATAATCTTCATACTGTATGGTGAAAAATTCACCGAATCTTTTGGCCGAATACCATCACCAACCAAGATCTGCTTACTCGTAGCAAGCAAGAGGACATGCACACCATCATAGCTGGCAGACGCTGGAGCTGGGTTGGTCATGTCCTCAGAAGAGACCCGATGCCATCACAAGAACAGCTATGCTTTGGACCCCTGAAGGAAAGCGAAAGAGAGGCCGACCAAAAACAACTTGGCGGAGGACTGTGGAGGCTGAGATGCAAAGAATGAACCAGAGTTGGGGCACTGTACGAAGGATGGCCACCGACCGTGCAAAGTGGAATCAATTTGTTGTTGCCCTACAAGACGCCACTAGGCGTGACGGCCACTGACTGCTTTGACGGTCGGTGGTTAAGGATCGAAGAAGAAGATACTGTATGGTATAGAAACACGAACATGAATAAGCAATTAGAAGAAAGAATTGAGGCTCTCAAGATGTGGATATATAGAAGAATGGGGCACATCTCATGGAAAGAGAAGAAAATAAATAAAGAGGTCCTAGAAAACCAAAGCATCAAAAGAAAACTAATAAAGGAGATCAAAATTAGACAGCTAAAATTTTTTTGGCCACACAAATAACACTTTGCAGAAGACCATAACAGAAGGAAGAGTTGCAGACAAACATGCAAGGGGAAGACAGCGCTATAAGTAGGAAAATAACATCAAGAGATGGACAGAAAAGAGTCTATCAGTGCACCATCAAGACAAGAGACAGTAGACAGAGATCCATTACAGCCAACCTTCGTTGTGGAGATGGCAGCTGATGATGATGTGAATGTGGAGGCCTTCAAATGGCCAGTCTTTAAGATATCACTATCTTCACAGCTAACAAAACAATCAACCAAACACAGAAAAAGGGGGGGGGGGGGCGGGGGGGGGGGGGAAGAGAGAGAGCGGGGGGTGCAAGAAGAAAGAAGTCAGAAGCCAGATTATGTACTGGTGAGAGAGCTCAAATATTCCAGAAGAAACTGTTGACGCTGACCTCTTCAAGTTTTCTCTTCTCTGCTATTCTATCCATGTATTCCTGTGGAGGACCTCTCTGATATGGTGCAAACTCTCTCCGAGGACCATCTGGCATATCACCTAGGAGGAAAAACACATATTTTTATGCTTATAAACTAAAACATTGCGATTGTTTTAAACACTTGTATCTACCAGATTTGTGGCAGCATAATGATTAAATCTGAAGACTAGTTTTGTAAGCCACAAAAAAGTATTATGCCCGACAACAATTCACTCAAATGCCTCACTGTGTTGTTGGCTATTTAGTGTTTTATTTTATGTCTAAATTTGGCTTCCTGGCTTAATTTGAATCAAGCAGAGGTCAAAGTTAAGGATAAGACATGACCATGTAACTGTGAGCTGGGTATAACCAGAGTGAAGGATAATACAGGATGCAACTGTTAGCGAGAATGTGGAGGAGGACGTGGAGATAAATCAGGATAAAGCAGGTACTGACTGTTGCAGTAAAGAAATGACATGACCTTTAACTTGTGTACTAATGAGACGCAGCAAGTCAGTATTTACACATTTGTCAACAATGACAGGAACCTCTATACACAACATTACAACAGGTGGTAGGTCATCTGATCCTTAAAAGTCATCATCCAGTTAGAGAAGTGTTACAGCCTTTTACCTCCTTGACACTCTTGGTGGTGGTGGTGGGGTGGGAAGAAGAGTTGGCCACCTGGACCATAACTCCCTTCATAACTCTAGCTCATTTTTTTTTACTTAGCCTGTGCTGGAAACTTAACCCACTTCACACAATGGCTGTCATTTCCAAGTTACACACCAAGTTACTTCAGACTTCAGAGTCACTGTAATAATGATCAATAAAAGCACTGTGAGGCGACTGTCTCCTGTTCCGTAGCTGCAGCTGACATTAACTGTAGTTACTGCCAATGTGATCAAGAATGTAAAATCCAGTACATGCAATTCTCTGTTTAAGTGATATTTGTGTTCCTGAGACCCTTGCGTAAACAGAAATCGCGTAAATGGAACATGATTTTCTCATTCAAATATATGTAAAGTAAGGGGGATTCGTTCCACCAATGCTGTACATAATAATAAAAAATACATTCATGCAACAATAAACAGTTTAAATTAATATATACCAACCACTCATTTTAAGTATAGAAAACAACAATGATCATTACATTCTTCTTCATCAACTTTTAATTCAGCGAGTGTTGGGGTGGTGAGAGATCTAAATGAGAAGCAGGCGATGCAGCAATGAATAGTTTCCTGGAGTAAGTGTCCACCAGAGTTGTTTGAGTTTGTGACTTTCTTTGCTCACGGAGGATTTCTTGATATGGAGCAGCACATTCTATCATTTTCCTCATAACTGTGAAGCTCCTGTCCATGTTAGGATCATCTTGTTCAAAAATCATAAGGCAGGACTGAAGAAGTTGGAAGGCCTCCTGTTATCGTTTCACTGTAAGTTGTCGGCCTGGTGATTGTTGCCTGCTGGTGCAGGTAGCTGCGCCTTCTATTTCTTCCATGCTGATCTTCTCCAGCACCAACAACTCTTCATTGTTCTGTTGTACTTTCTGAGATTTAAGCCAATTTACAATTTCATTTTTGTCATATCCATCTAAACCAGCTCTTGACGCCATTCTGACACCGTCATTGGAAGGAAAGGAAGGGATCCCATTACATGCCCATTGAGGCATATTGGGAATATTTTCTTGACCATCGGCATACTAGGGGTGATATGGTCAGCATCACGCTGGCCGCCTTAACCTTCCCAGAGTTGCTCTGGTACCCAGTAGGTGCTGGGTCGACCCAGGAGCCGTTTGCGGCCTAAAAATATCCCACCTCATCTGGGGATCGAACCATAGACCACTGAGCTAGGAAGCCAGTGCACTAACCACTATGCTTCTGCGGCTCCCCGACACCGTCATTAATAGCTGTAATACTACTGTCATCTCTCCACATGTAAGCCTACCTTGCCGTGGTTGGAGAGCTTGAGCGCCTCAATGATCCCGGGAGCTATGCCGGCGGGAGTTTTACTCCTGGCAGGGTCACCCAAGCCGGACAGGTCCTGGGTGAGGGGCCAGACTAAATGGGCTGAGGAGTGGGTGGAACCCTATAGGTGTAGATGCAGAACCCACCGGCGAGTGGTACATGCTCTGGTCTGCACCAATCCACCCCCACTTCATGGGTTAAATGCTTTCTTGCCTCATTCTTCACTGTTTGTCGTCTATCACGCCCATGGCGACCGTTGCCTCAATTGGCTGTGTGTGGTGTACCCGGAAACGGGGCCTCCCAGTACTGAGGCAAAGTTAAGTCCCCGATGTCACTTATCGGTGCAGAATTGAGAGAGATGGCTGAGCATCACAATCCCTCCTGTGTTGCAGCATGATGAGAACCCAGCATTGCACACTGAGCTTGGGGGGATCACTTGGGCACCAGACTTAATACTGGCTCTTGACTGGATGGCCGCATGCAGGAGATTTCTACAATGGAGGGTTGGCAGGTGGTGGGTATCGGGAAGTGGCTCTGTGCAGGACGTGAGGATTCCTTGGGAGAGCCCAGAACCAGAGCACAGCATTGTGCAAGCTCTGCATAGTTGGAGAGCCCCCTGGATGACGGGGCATGCACAGTGTGCTACCCCACCTATCCCCAACTGCTAACTTAGAACCAGAAGTGGGGTCCTCTGTATGCGTGCCAGGCCAGGATAAAATGCCTGGGAAAGAGACTGGAGCTCAGAACTCCCTAACTCAAAGTTGCAGGATGGCAGAAAAGCCACGGGAAAGACAGGGCTATTTTGAAGATAACGCAACCATATTTTCACCATACGAGCTCGGACGCCGCCTCGGTAAACAAGGTCCGCGCAGAGCAGTGACACCCCCAGGCTGCTTGCGAATAGTCTACTACTGGGAACATAAACAGATTAGGGATGAGCCCACTCTCCCGTTGAACAGGTGCTAAAGTCGTAGATACTGGGCCAGAAGGCGCACCGGAAACCACAGTATCATGCAACTCGCTTTTTTTTTCTATGGAGAGTACACCGTCAAATAAATCTCGTTCTGGTGCTCGCCCTGTGGAGCTCCACCAGGCAGGTGCAGTGCCGGGCTCTGAGCCTCGACAGAGCCCACCCTCAGCTACTGGAGGACCCTCTAGACCGTCTTGTGGAGTCAGCAGACGGCAGAGGAGAACTACTGACCAAAACAAAACAGAAAAAGAGAAACCCAGAGTGCCACTTGTCATGATGCACTGGAATGCAGAGGGAGTGAACAGCAAGCAGGCTGGATACAGCAAAAAGACAGAGCTGGAAAACATCTTGTATGAGAAGCAAGTCAGTGTTTGCTGTATCCAAGAGACTCACTTGAAAGCAGATCAAACCTTTAAAATAAGGGGATATCAATGCTTCAGATCCGACAGACAAGATAGACGAAAAGGAGGAGTACTTACTCTTGTAAGGAATAACATTCCTGCACACGAAAGGAAAACCTTCATGGATGGAGCAGAATATCAGCTGCTGCAGATAAAGGTAGACAAGATGGAAATAGAACTCCTGAACTATTACTGTCCGAACAACAAACCCCTGAGTCTCAGCTCTATACAGGTACCAGCCACCAACTTTATAGCAGTTGGAGACTTTAATAGCCACTCCCAGAGCTGGGGCTATAACCATCTGGATCACAGAGGTGAAGAGGTTGAAACTTGGCAAGATGATCACTCCCTAATCCTAGTCAATAATGCCACAGATACTCCTACCTTCTACTCCAGAGGATGGCACACAACCTCAACACCAGATCTTGCCTTCTCCACACCAGATATAGCTGGATCTATTAGTAGAGAAGTAGGAGACCAACTAGGGGGAAGCGACCATCGCCCAATCTTTCTTACTGTCCAGAGTGCAACTCTCAGTACAGGCCCAGCCATTACAAGATGGAACTACAAAAAAGCCAACTGGGGTTTATTCAGGCATCAGGTGAACACGCTGCTGTCTACCCTCAAGGTACAGAACAGAGACATTAATGAAGTGGTAAAAGACTTCAACAGATGCATACTACAAGCTGCAAAAGAAACCATTCCCAAAGGATGCCGGCGTAACTACATACCATACTGGTCCAGCACACTCCAAGAACGTCAGGAAGCTATGGACAGGGCTAGAAAGGACGCAGAGTCTCAGCCTTCACTTGAAACTCACAACAAATGGAAAAAGGCTGTAGCAGAGTTTCAGAGAACAAAGCTAGAAGAAAAACGGAAAAGCTGGAGAACTAAAACGGCATCGCTGAACCTTGAGAAAGACGGCAGGAAACTTTGGAGATTAGTCAAGTCTCTAAATGAAGAGCATTCCTCACCAAGGCAGACTATCACATTGGATGAAGGTGGCAAACTTTTCAGAGGAAAACAAGCTGCAGACTTGTTTGCTAGAAGATACAGTTCAGAAAGCAACTTACCCATTAACATAGACCATCAGAGAGAGATAAGAAAAGAAATACTGGCAACCATGGGACAGACAGATACTCCTGCCCCAATGAGGGAACCCATCACACTAGGAGAACTACAGAAGGCTATTTCCAAGCTTAAGTTTCAAAAGTCACCCGGCCCAGACAAAATCAGCAACGAAATGCTAGTAAATCTGAGCTCAGCAGCAAAGACAAAACTGCTTGAGATATTCAACCACAGCTGGTTGAAAGGAACGGTACCCCAAGTATGGAGAGAAGCCATCACAATACCCATACTAAAGAAAGGGAAATGTAAGACCGAGGCTGCAAGTTACCGGCCAATCAGTCTCACAAGCTGTGTTGGGAAGACTATGGAGCGAATAGTCAACCACAGATTGAAATGGTATTTAGAGTCTGAGCAGATCCTGGTGCCGGAACAAGCTGGATTTAGAGAATGCTACAGTATAGAAGACCAAGTTACTTACTTGTCTCAAGCAATAGAAGATGCCTTCCAGGAGAAGAAAAAGGTCCTAACGATCTGGGTCGACTTCAAGCAGGCCTTTGACAAGGTGTGGAAAGATGGCCTCATTGCAAAACTTAGGAGAAGTGGAATCCAAGGCAACATGATGAAATGGATCCAGTCATACTTGCATAACAGGAGAACTAGAGTCACTCTTGACGGTCTGCAGAGCAGAAAAGTGTTGCTCCATCAGGGGGTACCTCAAGGAGGAGTAATTTCCCCAACACTCTTCCTTGTTTACATCAATGACCTGGTGAAAGATCTCCCTGCAGGAGTTAAAGCTGCCTTATATGCAGATGACCTAGTACTCTGGTGCGCTGATGAAAATGTCACCACAGCAAATTATAGAATGCAGCGGGCAGCAGACATGCTAGTGTCATGGGCAGAGAAATGGCTTATCACAATAAACACAGACAAAACCTCCACAACACTGTTCTCCCTCGCCCCCAAGGACAAATCAGCTAACATACACCTAGGGACAACCGTGATCAAGGAAGAAAGCTACCCCACCTATCTTGGGGTGACATTTGACCAAAGGCTTACATGGAATAAGCATATTGAAAATGCAGAAGGAAAGGCCCGAAGACGACTAGGCATACTCAGAAAATTAGCAGGTACCAACTGGGGAGCAAATGAACGAAATCTAAAGAAGATTTATAATGGAGTAATAAGACCACACTTAGAGTTTAGCTCAGCAGCATGGTCATCAGCTGCTAACTCACATCTGCAGTCTTTGGACAAGGTGCAAAATCAAGCTCTCAGGCTCATTACAGGAGCCATGAAAACTACACCAATAACAGAGATGCAGAAGGTTGCTGGATTACAGACATTGTCCCATAGAAGAGACACAAAAACCATGATCCAGATGGAAAAGTACAACAGTATGCCAATGCACCCAATGAAGGCAAGACTAGATGATCTGGCATTGGGACGTCTAAAGCGTAGCAGCTTTGTGCATCGGGGGAAAAGACTTATAAGACAGCATCAAGAAGACCTATCCATGAAGACAACACCACTGAAGCCCACCCTATACCCTGTACCATGGGAGCAGGCCAGCAGTGCCCTCCAAATTAATACAACAGTCAGTGGTCTCACAAGTGGATGTGAGTATAATGATCTGCAAAAACGAACTGCTACATTGAGTATGATCCAAGAAAGCTATCCCGATCAATCATGGATACATGCCTATACAGATGGATCAGCAACTAATGCTGTTAGGAATGGAGGTGCCGGTATCTTTATCTCATATCCTGACAACCACTATGAGACTAGGCACATTCCCACTGGTAAATTCTGTTCCAACTATACAGCTGAGGTTCAAGCTCTAGAGCAAGCTGCAAATATGATTTATAACACCAACTCTGACTGCCACCAGGTAGTCATCCTCACAGATGCACTGTCTGTCCTGCAAGCTCTCAAGGGTGGTAAACTCCCGCATCTGAGAAATGAACTAAACAAGGTAGCTGCCAAAAAGAGAACCATACTTCAGTGGGTACCATCTCATTGTGGTGTACCCGGAAATGAAAAGGCAGATAAACTTGCAAAAAAGGGAGGAGAATGTGAACAAGAAGATAATGAAGTCACATACTTTGAGAAAAAGAGAGCTATCCAGACTATCAGAAGAGAACAGAACCAACCCAAAGACGACTATCACACTCTCGACCGGCAGGGACAGACAACTATTTTTCGACTCAGGACAGGGCATAACAAACTGAATAAACACATGCACAAGCTACGATTGTCTGCTTCACCACTGTGCACATGTGGATTAAACGAACAAACTGCTGAGCATGTTCTACAGGACTGTCCTCTGTATGACCAGTTAAGAAAGATATACTGGCCCAATGACTCAACACTAAACTCAAAGCTATATGGAGTTAAAGAGGAACTTCAAACAACAGTCGAATTCATCATGAGAACTCGTCTGACGGTGTAATCATCAAAGATGCGATCGCAAGAAGAAGAAGACTACTGTCATCAATGCAAAAGCCTTCAAAGTCATGACAGATTTGAATGCAGTTTTTATCCACACACTGTTCATGAAAGTCATTCCATGCAGTCTTGATTAGGGAAAGTGCATCTAAAATAGGTCAATGTCTTCCAAAAATCTGCCTCAAAAATAAAAATCAAACTGGCATGATCTTGCTCTTACAATCCTGTTGGCGTGCAGATCAATTATGTACTGTCAAAATGTCTAAATACCGGGTCGCATAACTTCCCACTTTTTCTTGTGAAGTAAAACAACAAAGCCTTAAAACTGATAAGCGTAACTTAGAATTCATGTAAATGAAACACACGTAAAGAGAGAACTATCTGTACTCACCTTGAATTCGAAGATGAGGAGCCAGATTTCCACCAGGGAGGATTCCGCTGTGACCTACAGATTCAACATCACTTTGCTGCTGACCCTCCTGCTGCTGCTGGTCAGAACCTCCGCCAGAAAGCTGAAAATATGAGCACTCCCATTTGACCATGACCTCTAACATTTGACACAGTTTAATTTCATCACCATTACCCTTTTATTACCTTGTAAAACTAGCTATCTATAGGTTTCCTCAATGTGTACCCTACAGATCATCATTCATCACTGCCATGCCACGTACCTCTGCCGTCTGCCCCCAGCTCAAGGTCTTTCCACATTTGTCCTCATCATTTTTATTTCTCTCTCCATATGTTTTTTCAGTTGACCCTTGTTTCAGTTGACCCTTGTTTCAGTTGACCCTTGTGTCAGTTGACCCTTGTGTCGGTTGACCGTTGTGTCAGTTGACCCTTGTTTCAGTTGACCTTTGTGTCAGTTGACCTTTGTGTCAGTTGACCCTTGAGATTCCAGAACAAGGATCGCCAGGTAATGCTGTCAGCAGGTTTCCTATCCATCATCAGAGCCTTCTTGTCATCTCATGTTGCGATGTCACTTGTCTGGTTCTTGTCATCTCATGTTGCGATGTCACCTGTCTGGTTCTTGTCATCTCATGTTGCGATGTCACTTGTCTGGTTCTTGTCATCTCATGTTGCGATGTCACTTGTCTGGTTCTTGTCATCTCATGTTGCGATGTCACTTGTCTGGTTCTTGTTATCAGCTCCACACTAGTGATACCAATTTCAATTCTATTCTACACAAGCACCCACTTATGAAAGTCTCTTAACTTCTTGCTTGTTGTTTTTGCTGTTCTCCACATTTCACAGCCATACAATAAGACTGACTTGAAGATTCTTACATCTGTGTTAGACTTTTCATCACCAAATATTTCCCAATGCATCAAAAGCTCCTCTTGCATTTTGTATCCTTATTTTGATATCCCTGTCTGACCCAACTTTGTCCATATTGCTGCCATGGTATAGGTATGGTTCTACATCTTGTAGGTATATTTTTCAAGTGCAATCATGTTATTGTTTGCTGCATTTATGTCACTGGCTTCCATTTCTGTTATCGTAATCCAATCCACATCAAGAAAAAAGAGAAATGGTGACAAGAGGCAGCCTTGCCACACTCAAGTTTTTTAGCTCAAAGGGTTCTGTTCGATGTCCTTCATGAAGAATATTGCATTTAATAACTTAATGTGTCTTTTTTATTAAGTTACTGAACTTAAGAGGGACTACACAAATTCAATGTCAAGCGACGTGTTCCCTTTCAAGCTCTATTCAATTATTACGTGTATGTGGGTATCTGGTCTGCATAGGTTTTGCTTGTTAAAATCAAGCAGAAGAGAAAGGAGCACGAGGCAACAAAAAAAAACCAGCTGAGGGCTATCACTTCAGGGGCAAATTCCCATAGTTATGATTGAGGGGGCTACTACCTATTAAACAGGATAATCCTTGAGATATTAATAGAGGCCATAGATAGAAAGTGGAGACAACATCACGCAGGATTTTAATGTAATGAGAGCTTCTTTTTGCCTAATCTGAGGTGGTTCCGTAAGGAGCATGGCCACTGGGTGCAATCTGCAGCTTCATCTTCCCAGGTAGCTGGATTTATGTCCAGTGAATTCATGTCTCTCTTGTACACATCTCTGAATGTCAGCTGCAGTTGTTAGGATGTTCTGTCATCTGCCAGTTGCCCATAAAAGATACCTTTAGGGATGCGACCATCTTCCATGTGGTGGACATGGCAAGCCAGTATAGTCTGTGATGTCTAAGCAGTGTATACATGCTTTGAAGGCCAGCACCTCAAAATATGTACTTGGTCCTTTCATGAAATACCATGGATGTGGCAGAGACACCGTAGATGGAAGGTATTGAGCCTTGTTTCCTTACAGATGCGTGCTGGTGACACAGGCATTATATACAGCAGCTTTGGTCTTCCTTGTGAGTTTGGAGTTTCCCCAAACACACGTTATGAGGCAGGCAAAGAATGCTGCAGCTTTGTCAATGCAGCTGTCAATTTCTGTGTCCAGAGAGAGAGTGTCACTGATGGTAGACCCCAGGTATGTGAAGTGGTGCACTATTGCCAGTTCATAGCTATCAATAGTAATAACTTTCACATCCTCACCCAGCACATTTGTTTTCTTTAAACTCATTGTGAGGCCAAAGTCCTTGCATGCTTCGGAGAAGCGATTCATCAAGCTCTGTGACTGAGTGACAATTGCAGCATCGTCGGCAAAGAAGTTTCTTATAGCGGCCCTTCTGTTTTTTGTTTTTGCCATCACTGCCTTGCGAGATTAAACAGTTGGCCATCTGACCTAGTGTGAAGGCATATTCCTTCAGCTGCATCTCTGAATGCATGTTGCATGAGCAAGGCAAAGAAGATCCCGAAAATGGTTGAAGCCACTATGCAGCCTTGTCTGACGCCACTGAGTATGTCAAAGGGCAGAGAAGCATTTCCAGCTTACTGGACTGTTCCCTTCATGTCTTCACGGAGCCCTGTTTAATCATTTCCCTGATAATGACAGTAACACCACTCCTCTGTCCTTTGTGCACTGTTGGAGAAAAGCTGCTGCAACTGCCCAAGACAACATGACAGTATTTTAACTGTGCTGTCATAAGATAACGAAGCAATATTAGTCAGATAACAATTTATTACCAGCAATATGGATAACCTGTTGTTGCCCTTAAAACAAGTTGTTAGGTTAATGTTGGTAAGTAAAGTCATCTGGTTCCTGTCACTGGTTTGGTGTTTTATATACTGGTTGACAGTATGGCTGCTTTGATTAGTTGTTTAATTTTACTGGTCCGAGTGGTTGAGCTATTTGGTTAAATTTGTTTTCTTTGTTTACTGTGTAGTTAATCGTGTCATAACTCAAGTTATGGGTTATATAGCTGCTCTAACACAATAAGTACATTCAACCAGTTTTATTTAAACTCATTCACCTTTTGTGCCTCACATCTAACATGATAATTGTTATCAGATTTTTTTGTCATTATTCCAGTGCCTCACACCTAACATAACTGTTATCAGATTGTTTTAAAGTCATTATTCCAGTGCCTCACACCTAACATAACTGTTATCAGATTGTTAAAGTCATTATTCCAGTGACTCACATCTAACATAATAACTGTTATCAGATTGTTAAAGTCATTATTCCAGTGACTCATGTGTAACAATACGTGTCTCAAATCTTCATTTACAAAGCCATTATTCATGTGACTCAGTATTCAACACACTGAAAATCAGACAGATAATATGTCCATGTGCGGAGGACAAACAAATGGCTTCAGCAAGTGTTACACTGATATTAGTAAAGTCTAAATTGTTTTAAAGGATAGTCATTTGGAATTTCATTGTGATAATTCTCTCAATAATTCCACAAAATGATTAAATATGACATGATGCTGAAAATAGACAACGTTCACAAAAACAGCATCTATTAAGACAGTAAAAAAAAGTTTGTGACAGTTCTTTGAGAACACCTGGAAATAAATAACAACAAAAACAAAATAATGAGGTAAATAACAAACCAGATTTGCTGGAACTTCATCAGGGTTGATTCTGCCCGCCCTAACCAAGTATTGCAGAAAGTCTTTGGCTGCATTAGCCTGAGCATCTTTCTTGTTGGTTGAGTTCCCCACACCAACATACTCAAATCCCTCTAATCGCAACTGGATAGATACCAACAATCATTATCAATTATCTGCACAAAATATTGTAACCGGACAGAAACCATGTCTTTACAATATCTCCAAAACTGAAATGAAAGTACCATAACTGTCTTAATTACTGACTGACTCTTCTACCCTGAGATGTAGAGGTTTGCCAGAGAAATATTTATATTATCCTATCGGCTGTCTTCCTGCCAGCTTGTTTCCAACCTAGTCCATAACTAGTCATTCCTCTTCTATCCAGGGGTGTAGAGGTTTGCCAGAAAGAGCCCCATACTATCCTATCTCAGCTGTCTTCCTCCTAGCCTGGCTCCAATCTAGTCCATAATTTATTTATTTTATTAAACAGAAAAATAGATGTTATTAAATATATTTCTACATCAATCAATAGTAATTTGCAACGTCATTATTCTTTTAACAGTGACAAAATATTCAAACTGAATACATTTAGACAGATTGAATAACACCAGAGGCAAATCCAAAATCAAACACCATACATCAAATTATTGTCTGCAGGTAACCAAACCCACTAAACGCAGAATAAAAAGCCCCCCGTACCACACAAATGCACTCAGTACTGTTGTTGTTATTGTTTAACTAGGTCTGATAAGCTTCTCGCTCTTTTGCAGCCAACACCAAGTTGAAGACTCTGTGGTATTATCTACACTGTAGATCTAGGCCTTTCCAGTGGCTTGTCTGCCATTCCGAAATGTGCTAGTTGAAGTCATGAGCTCCAGTTTCTCCAGCTTGGCTTGTATTTAATGGATAATCACATATGATCCCAAGCTAGGAGTAAGAAGCGCGTGGCATACTGTTCATTCCCAGCCATCCAAGGGAGCTCCTCCCAATATAAGTAAATAAATAAATTATTTATAAATTTTAGGGATATTCTTGTACACAGTCGCCTGCGACATACTAGCCTTTCATACTTTGGTACTAAACCGTGCCAACGCCGTATATGTAAGAGCTGTCCGTTTGTACTCCAAACTCAGTCACTTTTCCGAAAGGAAAATTTATCATTAGAGAGTCTTTCACGTGCAAATCCAGAAACCTGATTTATGCTATCATCTGCAAGAGGTGCGGCATTACCTATATTGGTGAAACTGGCAGGCGTTTGGCAGACAGGTTTCGTGAGCACTTGAATGACATCTATCATGGTAAACATTTACCGGTGGCCCTTCATTTCAATAGGCCTGACCACTCAGGTAAATCCGATATCCATGTCACTGCCCTCCGTTCATGTGTCGGTGATGACCGGACTCGCTTTTCGTTGGAGAATCGTCTTATTTTTCAAATGGGCGTTTTATCTCCTGAAGGGCTTAATGTTCAACATCATTTTGCATAAATTCTGGTAGCTTTTTTTTCTTTTTCATTCTTCTTTATTCGTTGTTTTTTTTTTTCGATCTATCTTCTTGTTTTGGTTTTGGTTCGTTTCGTATCCTTTTGTATCTTTTTAATTGTCGCTATCTTATACGTCACTTCCTTCGAGATTTTCTTGGAGAGAGCACTTAGGTCATTTATTCCAAGCATCTACTGTTCTAGCTAAGTGAACTTGTTCTGAAATTTTGTTCATTCCTTTTTTCGTTTTGTTGATTATTTACTTTCTTGTTTCGGTATTTCTTTTAGGTTTTACGATTTTCTTGTATTATTATTGTTCTTTTTTCGCTCATTACTGTGGGTGTTTACTTTTTCCATCTGCTTGTATCTCTCATTTTGTATTGTTTCTCATCATTGTATGTTTTTGTAGTACCTATATGTAATTCTTGTCTTTGTTACCTGTTTGTGGCTGACAAAGGGTAAAACCCGAAACGTCCCTTGTTTTACGTGAACTGTTATTTGTAAAACTGATTCAATACCGTTTTATTGGTTTATATACCTATACTCCTCCCAATATGCAGAGCTAAAATACTGTGCTCTGGTTCTGGGCTCTCCCAAGGAATTGTCACGTCCTGCACAGAGCTACTTTTCAGCTCCCCCTGCCTATCACTGGGCCCATAGTGAGATCCTCCTGCATGCAGTCATCCAGGTCAAAGCCAAAGAATTACGTCTGGAGCTCAAGTGAGTTCTCCAAGCTTAGTGTGCAATGCTGGGTTCTCAACAAATTTTACCACATGGGGAATCCCTGGAAGTGTCTGGGTGATTTCAAGAGTCAATGAGGGTGTAATTAGCCTCACAGACAGAGGTGCACTTCCACATATGTATATTGTAGCATTGTGCATACCAGGTGGTCATATAAAGATGACTCCAGATATGCCTCCATGTATATGCACTCAGTTTAATATGTTGAGCGATACAGTAGAAAGATCATTATGGTTAAAGTAGGGCTCGAATCTTTAATGATTAATTAATCGATTAATCGGCTTTAACGTTTTTAACTGATAAAACAAATCTTTATCAATTATTCAATATTTAGCCATGTTTATGTTTTTTGAAGGCCTATGCTCCTTTGGGAGTGGAGGGTTATGAATGAATGATGTTTTTTGCTAAAGTGCGAGAGCATTTGCTGTTAGAGGTTTGTGATATGGAATTTGGCAAGTATGGTCAATAATAAATTGTTTGGTTGTAACTTTTCAGTATGTTATTTTTTTTCAGGACAATGTTGCCATATAAAAAATACAATAAATAAAGTCCTTAGTGGTTTAAAAAATAAAACTTTATGATTTTTTTTATAGATCATCAAATTGTTCTACATTGATTGATTAATCTTTGATTAAAGAAATTTAATTAATCGATTACGATTTTTAATCAATCCCAGCCTAGTTTAAAGTACAAGCAATGAAGGCCAGCATAAATGCAAGCCCATAAATATATATAATTTTTGAACATATCATCATTTTGTAATTTCATTTCAAGTGTGTAAGAATCTATCTTCATTTTTGTAAACTTTACATAACAGAGTCTGTTGTTAATTTTCTTGTAGTTTTTAATCAGGTTCCTAGTTTTTAGTAATTAAAATCTACACCCTGGGGGCAGAGCCATAATTAATAAACACTATTGGGTTGGGATATTTTTAATGTGGCTGGGCACCACATCTCTTATCCAACTATATGTACTATACATAGTCCTTTGTGTTTACAGCTTTCTTGGCGGGTAATAACCTGTGAGTTTATATGGTCGCTTTGTGTGCTGTTAGGCGTGATTGTTTCTTGCAAATTATTACTTTTCTGAGAATAATGTGTATGTATTAGTGTGCCAGGAATGCGCATAATCGTTAATGTTGACGGTAACTGCAATATTGTAATAAAGAGCGATTTTGTTGCGAATTGCCTCCCCTGCTTTGCAACAGTGGCCAAAAACTCAAGAGTATCGAATATGGGTCTTCAAAGGTGTCTACCTTCACACAAGATTACTCTTGGCAGAGTTGTAGATAGAAAGATAATGATGCTTCTATCTCAATAGAGTATTCATAAAATATTTCATGTCAAGAACAATGCTGCATTGGGCAGGGCAATTGTTAACTTTTTTATCTGATCCGCTTTTATGAAAAATTAAGCAATTATTAATTTCAGCTCGTTCAAGCCCCCACCCTGATTTACTCAGTGGAATTCTTCTTATTATGGTATAGCTCTGTTTAGAGTGTATTTAATAAATTGACTGAAACAAACATGCAGTACAATCAAAATGATTAAATCTACATTAAATGTGTATATTTTAAAATAACAGATTTAATAATCATTTAGGTTTAAACAAGGTTTTAAAAAATGAATAATTATTTATCAGAAAAATTATCAGCACTGTTGTGATGTAATGGTAGGTTATAAAGGTCACTTGGCAGCTTTTGTGTGTTACTTAGCTGTCAGTGACGGTTCTACTCCTTCTGATGATTTGGTTCTTGGTAGACTGGATCGCTGATCCCGCTCATCACTGGTCAAGGTTGTAGGGCGCAGCACGTTCCCAGAAGTGTCAGGGAGTGTCTATGAAGTTGGTCCCTCATCTTAAAGCCCTGTCTGATGATGGTATCTAGCTTTGACTTTAGGACACTTGTACCCTTCTTGTTCCAGAGATAGTACCCTCAGCTGGTACCACCAACTTGTATGGTAAAAGAATAGAAACGAATACCCTCCGAGTATTGAGTTTCCCGACACATAAGTTATGTGTCCCTTCTTCCTATTCCACCATCCCATCTACCTCAGACTTTACCCTAGATGTGAATTAAGCTTAATCCCTCGAGAGAAAACTTTCTTTACATTTAAAATGAATAGTTTTATATTTACTTTACATTCAAATGAAAAGGTTAATAGTATAGATAGAATATGTTTCCATTTACATCTACACTGGTTGAAAAATGTTCACAATATAGATTGAATATGTTTTCATTTACATCTACACTGGTTGAAAAGATCTGAAACTTTCATTAATTTTAAAGTGAATATGTTTACATAGACATTTACACTGGTTTGTAAATATTATAATTAGAATGTACATCATTTCCTTCATTTTTCCCTCCCTGCTCCATATGGAACTTGGGACTACCTATGCTTTTAGTTCTCTGTAAGAAACTCACAATAAAGCAGTCACCAGCCCTTGCAGTGGTGGTTCATGAAATCATCATTCTATATGGTGAGGTTGCCAGCCTCAAATGACTTTGACATCCACTAGCAATTTTAACATTAATATTCACATGGCAATATATACATATTAGCTCACGTTAGTAATTAAAAATATAGAATGTAAAATGTACAACTTACGCCAATCTTGGCTCACAGACTGTTTGCTCAGAGAAATAAAGGCACTTGAATAGGCCTCTTACACGTGTTCTGGGTGGTCGTTACTTTAACAATAAGTTCCCACTCTGACTCCGTGTTCCAGATTCCTCACATCCAGGTTTTCCTTGTTTAAAATGATAGCTTTCCTGGGCTGTTTAAGTCCTTCAAAATGCTCCAACAAAGTCCGGTCTGATAAATGGAATTCTGATTGTAACTCTGGCAGTCTGGTGGTCGCCTTGGCTAGTGATTCTCACAGTGAACTAGTCTTGCAAAAAATGTCCGATTATATTGCATGTTTTCGTCCCTCGCCTTGTTTGTCACAATTTCAGGCTGCGTCCAATCATAGATTTGGTTGTTCCTCTTTTCAAATGCCCCCCAATCATTTCAAAAGCTGCATGTATTTAGGTGGGGTAATTCAAAATTATTTCCGCCTGGAATTCTGTGCGTGATGCAAAAGGTCACGTCTCCCATTTATGGAAGTGACAAGTCTGTACACTCTAAGCAATGTGTTTCAGATGTAACATCTTACTTTTATCTAAAGTAATCTGTACGTAAAAGTCGGACAGGAAACTATTATGTCATTCATGTCTGTTCAAAATGTGTCCCACAGAAAAGTAATCTCTTTATCAATCGCTTGTGCACACAAAATCCGTCTCTTTACCATCTTGGCAAGTGCAACATGTTTGCCTTATCAACGCTTTAACCAAAGTCGCTGTGGCGATTTTAGTGTAAATCTGTAGTCCGATGTCGGCCACACCCGAGATTAATCAACATGATTGTCGGTTAATATTATCTCATCCGTTCCTTTCCCAGCAGGGAGGAACGGGTAACCAACCAGACATGATGACTTATCACTGAGAGGAGCGTAAGAAAGTTTGAAAATACAAAATTTCTACTACATAGCAGAGAAAGACAAGGGTGCCGACCAGTGAAAAGCGATTAATAAGTCAGTACAAAACTGTCACAGAATACGGCCGTAGTGGACAAGAGAGCGACCCAAATATTATGTGACAGATTTATTATCGCAGGCGGAGGTGATAGCGCATGTGTGGCACTTTTGCACATAAGTATGTGCGAAACATTGGAGATTACAGAAGTTACGGTCATGTGCTTATGGTAATGATCTATGATGAGTTTTGGTTGCAGACGGAAAAAAAGATGACGTGCAAAAAATCTAGCCCAGATAATTATCTATTCAGCAGCTAATGAAGTCAGCCATGTTGTTAGGGGTTAGGATTAGAGTTGGGTTTCGATTTAGAAATGCTTAACCTATCGAAATGCTTAACCTATCACAAACTATAATGCTAACTCTAACATTAAAGCCGATTTAATTGGCCATTGCGTAGATAGCTATTTGGGCGAAATGGAGTAAACGGCCCATGGTGCTTCATTTCAACCATATATATATATATATATATATATATAACTACATATATATTGGGAGCCGCGCTGGTGTAATGGCTACGGCGTTGTACTGGCGACCAGGTGTTCATGGTTCATACCCGGGCGTCGGCGTTTGAAGAAATGTTTACGGCCGGAAATTTGACTGAATAGCCTGAACGGCTCCTGTGATAAACCCTCTGTGGATGGGAAGGAGCGAAGCTCCTGACCGGGTTGGAAGGAAAGTCCTCAGGTTCCCCAGCCTCGCAATGACATGTCATTGGGCCGAAGGGCTGAAAGCTCAAGTGCCGCTGGTTACGAAAAAAAAAAAACTACATATAGGCTATACATCGAGAGAGAGAGAGAGCAACAATGAAAGACCCTTCAGTTGGCTTACTGTAATAATCAACGTTTACCTCACATTTGAACCTCATTCTATGTTTCGGACCACCTGTATTGAATTCATAGTTTGGGTTGCCCACTTTATTTTTCCCACACCAGCTGTACAGAAGCTGTTTCGCATCCATGGCAAACAAACGTCAATGAGATGCTGTTGTGTAGTATCCGACACTGCTCCACATATTCAGCGCAATAGAAGAAAATAGGAGAAAAAAAGTTAGTCTTTCTGAGATAACTTATGTAGCAGATCAAATAAAACTAAGGCCGAGGGGAAGGACGGTAAACTGGACGCTGCCATATTGTGACTCCATGTGGTGTGTTTGCATGTAGTGTGGTGCATTTACATGTATCATAAATTTCGTGAGCATGATTTATTATGGAATTAGAAATCTGAGGCGTTATATATCATAACTGTAACCTATAGGCCTAAGATGTTGAGATGGATATTTTTCGTTCATTTTAGTTGCATTTTGTTTCGTTTAATAGTGGGTGCTTTGCGATGTGTCAAAGTGATGCGGTAACTTATCCGTACAGATAATCGGGCAAAATGGCAGACCTTGTTCTACTATCCTTCCCCTTTACCAAAACTAATTTAAATGCATGGGTTCAGTTTTACTATCACGGTATTGCACATGATGATGTTATTGCGTAGGCCTATAACATTTAGGCCTAGGCCTACTTAAAAAAAAAAAAAAAAAACATGTGATTCAATTGCGCATTATGATGCAAAAGCCGGACACTATTTGCCCTTAAAATGCTAAAGAATGACGCAGTGAATGATTGTCTGTATACCTAGATGTATCTACTCGAGTGTGATCTTTAAAATATGAGATTTGTATGTAGATTCTGCCGTTCATCGATCTTCGAGGTATCCGTCTGACCGGAAGTTAGCGTATCGTCCGGAAGTATTTTGTTTTCTTAAAAAAAGAAGGATTTCGGCGCTTAGCTACGAAAATAAACTTATTTCCATTTGTTTTACGATTGCATATGCATAATGAATTCAGCACCAAGCATTATGTACAATTGCGGCTGAAATCAGATCAACATCGAGGGGTGCTCTGGAGGTGGCCTTAGAAGTCCTCCCTGTGGAACTTCAGAGAAAGGAGCTAAGACTAAATTACATGACCAAAATTATGTTGGACAAGACTCATCCAGCTTTTCCAGCATTTGCTTGATGAACAATTAACAACTCAGAACAAGTTCATGAATACAGTAGATACCCGACAGGTTGGAAATCAAAGAAATCTCATCAAGACAGCAGAGGGACAGGAAACAAGATGGGCAGAGCACTTCAGAGAAACTCTGAACAAGGAAATACCAGAGACACAATTGAATGTTCCTGAGGCTGAAAACGATCTAGATGTAAATACAGACATTCCACGAAAAGAAGAAATCATCACAGCAATCAAAGGGTTAAAGAACGGTAAAGCTCCGGGCCATGATAACTTAAATGCAGAGCTATTTAAGACAGACCCTGAGCTATCAGCAGAACTATAAGAATCACTATTTGCACAAGTGTGGAAAACGGGGACAACACCATCAGAGTGGAACAAAGGAATAATTGTCAAATTGCCCAAGAAGGGAGATCTTTCAGACTGCAATAATTGGAGAGGAATCACTCTTCTCTCAGTTCCCAGCAAAATACTAGGCAGGATAATTATACAGAGAATTTCAAAGGCAGTAGACTACAAACTGCAGAATGGCAAAGACAGCTTTACATAAATTTTGTGATTTTGAAAAAGCCTTTTGACAGCATACATAGGGACAGTTTATGGAAAATACTGAGGGCTTATGGAATTCCAAGCTGCATAGTGTCAATCATAAAAAGCCTCTATGCCAACTTTACGTGTAGTGTTGGGCAGAGCAACCTAACCTTCGAGGTGAAGACAGGAGTACGACAGGGATGCCCCTTATCAACCACTCTATTTTTAACAGTCATAGACTGGGTGATGCGCCAGACAACAGAGGGCAGTCCAAGAGGAATAAGATGGACTACATTTTCTACATTGGAAGATCTGGAATATGCAGATGACATTGCACTGCTGGCACATTCACATCAACACATCCAGGAAAAAAACGGATAGACTTAATAAATTTAGCCAGCAGGTGGGCTTGAACATCAATTTAAAGAAGTCTGAGGTCATGACGCTCAATGTGAGCAACCCTGAGCCCATATCAGTAAGGAATCAGCAACTGGTACAGACAGATACCTTCACATACCTAGGAAGCATAGTAACACCAGACGGTGGGCAGGCAAAGACATCAACATCAGAATGAATAAGGCAAGAACAGCCTTCTTTAGCCTAAATAACATCTGGAAGTCCTCCCAATACAGCACAAGCACAAAATTAAGATTATACCAGAGTTGCGTGCTTTCTGTGCTTCTCTATGGTGCGGAATGCTGGAGAGTCACAGAGAAGGAAATGTCAAAATTGTCCTCTTTTCACACAACATGCCTAAGAAAAATTCACCGAATCTTTTGGCCGAATACCATCACCAACCAAGATCTGCTTACTCGTAGCAAGCAAGAGGACATGCATACCATCATAGCTGGCAGACGCTGGAGCTGGGTTGGTCATGTCCTCAGAAGAGACCCCGATGCCATCACAAGAACAGCTATGCTTTGGACCCCTGAAGGAAAGCGAAAGAGAGGCCGGCCAAAAGCAACTTGGCGGAGGACTGTGGAGGCTGAGATGCAAAGAATGAACCAGAGTTGGGGCACTGTACGAAGGATGGCCACCGACCGTGCAAAGTGGAATCAATTTGTTGTTGCCCTACAAGACGCCACTAGGCGTGATGGCCACTGACTGCTTTGACGGTCGGTGGTTAAGGATCGAAGAAGAAGAAGATCAAAAGGACACATGGAAAGAACAAGTTGATAAAAAACATTGAGGAATTCAAACAGTTCCTTGATTCATCAGACCAGTTCAAACTAACTTTGCGGCAGCCGATAAGAAAAGATATAGAAGAAATAGTAAGCATAGAAGCCAAGAAAAGTCAAAGGAAGATTGCATAAGCTGCCAAACACCAGAGGAAACATAGTTTATAACCCAGCTAAGACCAAATAAAAACAACTTACACCAAATTAACTCTAAAAAAGATAAAAGAAATGGAGAACGGGAACATAAAAATAATACGGTGGAATTGCCGTAGTGCTAAAAAGAACCTCGCTCCGTTATTGGGCCAATACGAAAATACGCAAGCAATTTGTGCTGTTAAAGAAACACACCTCAATCCCACAAACAGATTTAACAACCCTGCATACATCACTCTTAGAAATGACAGACGACCAGACGAGCAAATAAGGGGGGGGGGTGTAGCATTCTTGGTTCATAAAATATACCAAATAACAGACTAGGAAACTTTCAATTCAGAAAACTTTGAAGGAATAAGTGTAACTATATATAGTGACAAAGAAGCACTGAAAATAATTAACATATACTGCCCCAGCGGCAACATACAAGAACAGGACATGAAAGTAATTATATAAAGAATTCAGCACAAAACTATAATAGTGGGGGACTTTAATGCACGCCACAAAGCATGGGGAGGTAACAAAATAGATAAATCAGGGAAACTACTACTAGACTTCATAGAAAACAGAGAATATAACTGAATGACGGATCAGCAACAAGAATTAACCCAAGTGCAGATCAACCCGACTGGTCAATAGACATCACTATAGTAACAGTAAACTTAGCCAAAGCAAAATGGGAAACATTGAATGATACTAACTCAGATACTAACCCATAGAGATAACAATCAAACAAAAGTATACACTAAACAAAGAAGTAGAAAAACCAATATTCCACTATAAAAAAGCTGATTGGATAGCTTTCCGAACTGAAATGGAAGGAATGAAACTCGATAAAATAATTAGTGAAGATATAGATACATATGCGAACAATCTAACAGTAGAAATACTAAAAATTGCCGCCAAACACAAAGCACACTCCAATAAGCCACCACACATTTCTCCAAGCAGAATAACAGAAAAGAGAAAACAGAACACTGGAATAAAAACCCAGCTCCTTGGTGGACAAACAAGTGAACAGAAAAACTAGTGCCCCTTTATCATATAAGAGTTACGCCAACTAAAATTTGGCCGCCATTTTCGTCTGTACCCGAATAGGAGGAAAATCGCGAGTTTCAGACCTAATATGCATTTTCGTTTAGGTTAACTAATATGAACAGTATAAGAGAATAAGAGAATAAGAAATGAAACAAATAAAATAATATTACAGGAAAAGGAAACGTGCAGGAAAACCTTCTGCCAAACCCTCAATCCAAGCACTCATTCAGTTACAGAGGAAGACCTAACGGTCTTTTATGTTTGGACATGCGCCCTAATATAACCGACTAGGTTGAACGGGACGCGCCTCGCCAACACGAGGCAAAACTTTATTTTTAAAAAAAAATATAGTTACAGAGGTGTGGAAAAGATTTAAAAAAACCTTAAAGGGAACCCAAAACGAACAGTAATGCCATCAAAATTCCAGAACTGGCAGAATCAGACAAACAAAAAGCTAATACCGGTACCCTAGCAAAGTACTTCTATAATGTAAGTGCTAGGGAAAACCTGGGGCACAAAGAAATAGAAAGAAGAGAAAAAATTATAGCACTAGAGAAAATCAAGATGGGCAAAGCAGCAGGGCATGATGGTATAACACCAGAAATGGTTAAGTTCATGGGAGCATCAGGCGACCTATTACTCTTAAAGGTCCTACAGGCAGCATGGTGCAACAAGACCATACCAAAGGATTGGGAGATTGCCATCATAACACCAATTTTCAAAAAGGGTGACAATCGACAATGTGGAAACCATAGAGGCATATCCCTTCTCAGTGTCCCTGGTAAAATCTACTCTAGAATCCTAGAGCAGAGACTCCGATGCCTAGCTGAGCCACAATTGGATGAGGTCCAGTGCGGATTCCGAGCAAACCGAAGTACTCAAGACCTAATCTTCACACTCAGACAGCTGAGTGAAAAGGCCCTTGAGTATAAGAGTGAGATCCATCTTTGTTTCATAGATCTGGAAAAGGCGTTTGACAGGGTCCCCTGGAGCAAACTTTGGGACTGTTTGGCAAGGAAGAATATTCCAGCACCTCTGATTCATGCTATACACAGCTTCTACAAAATCTTGCAGAAATTATGTGAGGACAGCAAACCATAAGTCAGAAGAGTTCAGGACCACCACTGGTGTAAGACAAGGTGATATCCTATCACCGAGAGAGTGAGGTCGACGAATTGCGCAACTCTTCTTCACTTTAATCCAAATCACCGCGCAAGTCACTCTTTCATCCATTCATCCATCCACTCACAACAAGTCCTGTGGCGATGGGCGAGCGGCGAAGCGGCAGGCGTGGGTACGCTGGCAGTCGTAGTCGCAGACCTACACACAGGCGGCTCAGGCCATATGGTCGTCTTCCACTGATCGGAGCAGCAGTGGGATTCGGCAGCCCCCTGAGTGTCTGAGCAGCCCTCTTTAGGAAAGCACTGCTCACCTCCATGGCATGAGGAAGGGGCTAGAAAAGGTGCCCTAAACATTGCCTGCTTCACCATTACCTAACCAGCTTACCGCGGTTGGTGGGTACCCTACTTCGGCGGTCGACATATAAGAAAAAGAAAGGACAGATTTTTCCCCCTCATTCTAGGCGCATGGAATGTGCGCACTTTACTTGACAAAGACTTTAACGCAAACAGACCTGAGAGACGAACTGCCCTGATTGGGAGAGAACTGGCCAGGTACAACATTGACATAGCAGCACTGAGTGAAACTCGACTTGCAGGCGAGGGCCAACTTTGCGAAAAGGGTGCAGGTTATACATTCTTTTGGAGCGGAAGAGGAACTGAAGAAAGACGAGAAGCAGGGGTTGGATTTGCAATCAAAACAGCAATTGTCAGCAAGTTAGCGGGGCCCCCAAAGGGAATAAATGACCGACTCATGACGGTCAAGATCCCTCTGTTCTATGGAAGAAAACATGCCACCATCATTAGCGCGTATGCACCAACTATGACAAACCAGGATGATGTCAAGGATAAGTTTTACGAAGAACTACATGCAGTCATTGCATCAGTTCCTAAAGCAGATAAGCTCATCATTCTTGGTGACTTTAATGCAAGAGTAGGCTCAGATAACATCTCCTGGAATGGCACTATTGGTAGGTACGGCGTGGGTCGCTGTAACAGTAATGGACTTCGTCTCCTCCAGACTTGCGCAGAACATGACCTCCTTGTCACCAACACCATTTTTCGACTTCCTACCCGCAACAGGACCTCCTGGATGCACCCTCGCTCAAAGCATTGGCACCTAATTGACTATGTAATTGTTAGGAAGAAGGACAGGCAAGATGTCCGGGTGACCAAGTCCATGTGTGGTGCCGAATGCTGGACTGATCATCGCCTCATTGTATCTAAACTTAAAATTCGTATCCAACCAGCCAGGCGCCCTCAGGGGAAGAAAACTCAAAAGAGGCTGGATGTCACCAAACTAAAGAAGACAAAAATCAAACAGTCATTTACTGACACCTTAGAAGACCGTCTCAAATCTATCTCGCTAGACGGCCAAAGTGTGGAAACAAATTGGGCAGCCCTAAGTGAGCAGATCTACAACACTGCTACAGAGGTCCTGGGTCCTTCCATCAAGAAACAAAATGACTGGTTTGATGAGAACTCAGATGATATAAAGCAGATGTTGGCTGAGAAACACCATCTCCATAAAGCATATTTAAATGATCCAAAATCTACATCCAAGAAAGACGCTTTCAACAACATGCGTAGAATCGTCCAACATAAACTACGCCAGATGCGGGATTCATGGCTGAGTAATAAAGCAGATGAGCTCCAAGGCTTTGCTGACAGCCATGACTTGAAAAACTTTTACCTTGCACTCAAAGCGGTCTATGGTCCAACATCATCAGGATCATTTCCCCTCCTTAATGCAGATGGAAAAACACTAATTACAGACAAGGAAAAAATGCTCCAACGCTGGGCTGAACATTTTAATAATATCTTGAACCAGCCATCATCTATTAACGACGAAGCCATCATCCGCCTGCCCCAAATTCCTATAAATGAAGCATTAGATGATGTACCAACTCTGGAGGAAACTAAAAAAGCGATTCGTCAACTGTCTAGTGGAAAGGCCCCTGGCTCCGATTCAATTCCTGTTGAGGTTTATAAAGATGGCGGTGCAGTTCTGATAGAGAAACTTCATATGATCTTCCAGCAAATGTGGCAGAGTGAAACCATCCCACACGATCTCAAAGATGCCTCAATTATACATCTATATAAACGTAAAGGTAATCGCCAAGACTGCAACAATCATCGAGGCATCTCTCTTTTATCAATCGCTGGGAAGATATTCGCCAGAATCCTTTTGAATCGCCTTACGGCTCATCTTGACAAAGGTCTTTTACCTGAAAGTCAGTGTGGATTCCGGAAAGAACGTGGAACCACAGATATGGTGTTCGCTGCAAGACAGCTACAAGAAAAATGCCAAGAACAGCACTGTGACCTGTACACAGCTTTCATCGACTTGACAAAGGCGTTCGACACGGTCAGTAGAGAGGGTCTATGGAAGATCATGGCAAAATACGGCTGCCCAAAGAAATTTATCACAATAGTGCAGCAACTGCATGATGGAATGCAGGCTAGAGTTCAGGAAAACGGTGAGCTATCAGAGCCTTTCCCCGTCTCAAATGGAGTTAAACAAGGGTGCGTACTTGCACCGACTCTGTTCAGTATCATGTTTTCTGCTATGCTGACTGATGCTTTTAGAGACGGGGACACAGGAATCGACATTAGTTATCGTATTGATGGAAAATTGTTTAACCTTAGGAGGCTTCAAGCAAAAACCAAGGTCAAATCACACACCATCAGAGATCTTCTGTTTGCTGATGATTGTGCCCTCAATGCTGGCTCAGAGGCTGATCTGCAGCATAGTGTGGATAGATTCTCCGAAGCCTGCGCCAACTTTGGGCTTACCATCAACACGAAGAAAACAGAAATCATGTACCAACCAGCTCCTGGCACAGTTTATACTGAGCCAGTCATCAAGGTTAATGGTGAGAAACTGAATGTTGTGAACAGATTCACATACCTTGGTAGCACACTATCCCAGAACATTGTCATTGATGATGAGGTGAACACCAGGATCTCCAAAGCCAGCAGCACATTTGGCAGACTATACACCAACGTTTGGCATCGAAGTGGCATTAGTCTACAGACAAAGCTGAAGGTGTACAGAGCTGCGGTGCTTCCAGTGCTGCTATATGCATGTGAAACATGGACTGTATACAGGCGCCACGTAAAGAAGCTAAACCACTTCCATACAGTCTGTCTCAGGAAGATAATGAACATCAAATGGCAAGACAAGATCCCGGATACCGCCGTTCTTGACAGAGCTGGTATCCCTAGTATTGATACTATTCTGATGCAGTCACAAATTCGCTGGGCAGGTCATGTAGTCCGCATGCCAGACCATCGACTGCCAAAGATACTCTTTTATGGTGAGATGCAGAAGGGTAAACGCTCCCATGGTGGCCAAAAGAAGCGCTTCAAAGACACGTTAAAGACGTCATTGAAAACCTTTGACATAAACCCAGACACATGGGAAGCTGCTGCGCAAGACCGAACTGCTTGGCGCACATCTCTTCGTAAAGGTGCAGCAGCATGCGAATCATCCAGAAGAGCAGCAGCGGAACAGCGGAGACAAGCTAGAAAGGACCGTGAAATAAAACCTTCACATGAAGCAAACATTCCCTGCCCACACTGTCCAAGATCTTTCCAGGCCCGCATCGGGCTCTTCAGTCACCTTCGTACCCATAGACTAACCTAACATATTCTTAAATAATTGGATGAACAGAGTGGTCTTCATCACCCGTGATGGACGAACAACCAACCAACCATAACCAACCAACCAAACCACCTCTTCATACTCCTTATGGACGATGTCATCAAGGCATGTAAGGAGAGAACAAGAAAGTATTCAGTGGGGTACTGGAAGATGAGACAGGTCTATATTTCGGAGCTGGCATTTGCTGATGATGTTGCTCTGATTGCTAAATCAGAGGCACATCTCCAATCCAACCTGCAAGTCTGGAAGGAAGAGCTGGAGAAGAGAGGGATGGTCATAAGCAGCTCTAAAACAAAATCCATGGTGATATCACGAGAAGAAAGAAAACATCAGATTAAGTTGGGAGAACAGGTCCTGGAGCAGGTCGACCACTTTAAATATCTCGGAGCTATTATAGACTGAAAGGGAGGCATCAAAGAAGAGTTGGCCACTCGAAAAGCAGCGGCTGGGAGACTTTTTCAGGCCATAAATCGTGGATTCCTCAGCAAGAAAGAGGTTGTAAGAAAACGAAGATGGCTGTATACCGCTCCACCTATGTCCCAGTCTTGACATATGGATGCGAGTCATGGGCAATGACTACAACCCACAAAAGCCAGATCCAAACCTCAGAAATGAGGTATCTGAGGAAAGTGGTTGAAGTAACAAGAAGAGACATGGTCCGCAACCAGACGATCCGTCAAGGCCTAAAATCCCATCCGCTGCAGACCCAAATAGAACAGTCCCAACTAAGATGGTTTGGCCATGTCTGCAGAATGGGAGAAGATCGGCTACCACGACAAGCATGGGAAACAAAGAGCCAGGGATCCAGACCTCCAGGACGACCCAGAGTCCGCTGGGAGGACAACATTAGACAATCTTTGAAGGACCGAGGACTAGAATGGAACCAGGCCAGGAAGAAGACAGCTGATAGAATGGTCTGGCGCTCTCTCTTCCAAACCTCTACACCTCACAGTAGAAGGGGAACGACTAAGTAAGTAAGTAAGAAAAAATTATAACAGAACCAAAGAAAAACGAGATAAATGATATAAGGGAGAAATCTTATCTAAACTCCGAAATTACTGTAGAGGAAGTAGAAAAGGCAATAAATGAGAAATCGAACTCAGCATCAGGTCACGACATTCTAAGCTACGAAATACTAAAAAAGATACCAAAATATACCATAGAAGTAATAACCTCTCTATTCAATATTATATGGAAAACAGGTAAAATACCAAAGGCATGGAAAGTAGCAGTAGTCATACCAATACTAAAACCTGATAAAGAGGCCCATGATGCGAGCTCTTACAGACCAATAGCTTTGACATCTCACATAGAGAAAGTAATGGAAACTGTGGTGAACAATAGATTAAAGTTTCACGTGGAAAAGAACAATCTTTACAGCCCAACCCAATCAGGGTTTAGGGAAAACAGAAGCACTATGGACCAGCTTATCAGACTAGAACATGAGGTAATATCAGGATTTAAAAGATATGCAAATACAGTAGTCGTATTCTTAGATGTAGCAAGGGCATACGATGAATGCTGGAGAGAAGGTATATTATATAAGATTAACAAGATAGGAATAGCTGGAAACATATACAACTACATAGAAAACTTCTTGGAGGAAAGATACTTTACAGTATGATACGGTTTAACTTACATTGGACTCGAGGTCCTTCTGATATATATATATATATATATATATATATATATATATCTATATATGTATATATATATATATATATATATATATATATATATATATATATATATATATATATATATATATATATATATATATTGATTATTACACAAAGAAACGGACACTGCTTCAGAACAAGTGCCGATAGGGGTATGACCATTCATTACCCGCCCAAAGCCGTATTCTTCAACATGAATGATACTCCAAAGGCCAGGTTGGACGATTCACATAAATATTTATTACACATCTTGTAGCTCCAAACAAATCTTGATAATATGCACATTAGATTATGGCATCAACTAGACAGTCTCTAGTCGAGGACATTTCCATACAATTTTATTATAATAATTCAACTCACGTTCATCAGGTCAAACATAATTCCTCTTACATAAATACTGGCATCATCACACTGAGGTGTATGGATGAGCCAGAGCTGGAATACATAGGAATATGACCCTAAATCTTCAAACACTCAGGAGCATAGAACACATACGTCCAACACCTTGAAAAGACACACAGCGAAATCCCAGCCAAGGAACGCTCAACTCAGCAGACGGCAAAATCTGGCGTCTGCTATATCGGCCACCAAAAGTAATGACGTCACTTCCTGTAACCATGGTCAACGGTCGTAAACAAAATATGTATATGTCGAATTGAATTGATATCGACATACATGTTATGAACTTTAATCATAACATTTACTCCCCCCCCCCCTTTCCCCCGTCAAATAATGGAAACGAAGTTTGCATTATTTACGTGGTGTGAGTTTAAACATCACTGGATTGAAAATATGGTATCATCAAATTTCACTGTTAGTATGAAATAGTATAGTACCCAGGTTTGTGCTCCAGAGTAGGCAAAAAAACACCCAAGTTGTGGAAATTAGTAAGAAAATTACTAATGCCATCGACTACAAAGGATACAAATCAATTAACAACAATGTGAGGTAACCATAGCAAAATCAGCCAACATGGAACAAAAAATGATTATATCAGTCCAGGCACTATCATGTAAGGGAGCCGCGCTAGCGTAGTGGTTACAACACCGCTCTGGCGACCGGGTGATACAGGATCAAACCCGGGCGACGGCATTTGAGGATTTTTCGTCGGCCGGGATTTGGACTGGATTAACTCGAGACCTGGCGAGGACATTTGAAGGAGTGTCGTCGACCAGGGACTGGCGGCTCCTGAGCCGACCCAGCTGCAATGGATACCTCCGAAATCGGAGAGTATTTGCCTGAATGGCGAGGGACACCTGTCTCTGTACAAGAAGTAAAAGGGATACTCACGTAAAATCAATGTCAGGTTAGACATAAAATAATAACCTGAGATTTCGCCTTGAGTATTAGCGGGCGAACGCAAAAAAAAAAAAAAAAAAAAACTATCATGTAAGTGTTCAGTGGTCAGAAAGGCTACACGCCTAAGATGTTGATTACCACCAATCTCTAGAATTGTGTGCAACCTTGTTCAACCCATGTAGGTTCTTCCGGATGAGAATTCAGCTACGTGTTGGCGTTTCTGGGCACGTGATATTGCTCATAACATAATGTCATCTCTCACCTTTTGTTTGTTGACACAGTTTATCTCGAAGTAGCACATAAGCACATAAGTCACTAGCGACACTTAACAAAGTTGTCACAAAAACTAACTATTTCATTAGCATATTGTTCAACGATAACAAACAAAATCTCAGAATAACAATTAAGTAATTCACTAACAACAACAACTACTATAAAGTTAATATTGTTTATTAAGATTACTAAAATTTCTCACCACCAATTAAGATATGAATATAAAAATATTAAAGCATGCCCTGTACACCAATATAAAAAGTATAATTTTCATTTCTATTACTTTTGTACTTCACATACTAATCCTATCATCATCTAATAAGTTGAGAACGTCTGTTTTCATTCTTCTCAATTAATATACTCTGTTCTCCATAAGAACAAAAACCTGAGAACCAATGTTTTTTTCATTATATGAAAAACTATATCCACTTACATGTTACACTGATTCTCAACATCTCGTGTAGATTAATATTATCATTTTCCTTAATATTCCATGAACATTTCTTGTTAAGTTTTACAGTAACTGTAATTGAGTATAGAGTCAGTGGTTCTCATGATGTATACTTACAAGTGGCATCAAAAGCTAAACGCCCGGAATAAATTCACCACTATTTATTTATCTATTGCCTGCCTAACCGCAGGATCACACAGTATTGCTTCACTACAACCGCTCCACCAACGGCGTGAAATAATAAATATTCAATATATTCTATATCGCTAACACTCAGAAATAATATTATCATTAAAATGGCTCAAGAGTCGTTTGTGAATCACTATTTACCTTAGAGGATAAAGATCATTGGTTAACAGCTTGAGAATCACTATCTCTCTTTCTTACTTCGTTACAATCCTCAGAGTTATTCAGAATAATCAGAGCCCTCCCCAAACTCTACTACTCAAAAATCCGTCCCACTAATGCAAACCACAACGTATATCGGAGCACTACAGAGTCGAGCCCAAAACTCTAAAGCTGGACGAAATACTCTCTCCAGTTATATGAACTTACACACACAAAAATAAGTTATTCTAACACTAGCTGAGATTATCTAGAAATGCTCTTATTAATATTTATTATTATTATAGCTGTTCTCTACAAAAACATTATCTATAAAAATCGTATATGTTTCCTACTTTACATTTTGCCCATTGTACTGGCTAATCCAGCACGCGGACCTTTAACAAACTTCCTACATTTTTAGTTGTCTTAATTATTAAGTTGCCTGTCTAAAATCTCTAAGCTGTCTGTCCTAGTGTATGTGTATTCTTATTTGTATGAGCATAGGTATTTATTTTTCCTACCATTTTACACCCGACACCTGTTTCCTCTGCTCTTCCATAGGAAAGAGTCAGATCAGGCGTTCCTGTTTCTGTCATCACTGCTGACAAAGCGAATGCTGACTGTATTATTTTATAATTTCAAGTGCGTACGAATGCTTATAAACTTAATGTAGTTACTAGCATCAAACTTAGTTAGGGACTTTTCCTATATATTTTGAAAACCACTGCTGATGCAAACTTTTTAAGTCACGTAGTGCGACCTATTTATTAATCACTTTGACACACAGCGGGGCACAATGATCTGTTTGCACTGCAGTAACCTCACTGCATACTTTTATTTAAACTGAGAACCTAATTGTTGCTAATAATTTACGTTCTATATCGTCTGCTAAATTATCGTTTAGTCTTCTTAAACATAAATAAAATCGCCTGTGCTTTGCATGCGGCCACATATGCAGTATTGTCGACTCGAGTCAATCGAGTCGGACCAAGGCGTTTTAGACATCAGCGACTCAAACTCAACTCGAGACGTGCCAATTTTGGTGAACTGACTCATTCATAATGGACTCTTTATTAAGGAGAAATAAAATGCTTTTGGCTGAAGCGATATCATCAAAACATCACAACGTGTACAAGAATTCTCATTGTGCAACCATAAGGTTTACTTCAGCTTATCAGACATAATTGGACACTGTTGCTAGACAAACGTCTTGAGACATAGCGACAGTCAGAGCATTAATATTGTTTGGCCATTTAAACATAACCATTCCGACTGCGGGGGAAATATCGCGCGCGACTGACCAAGAAATATTTATCAGCGCGAAAAAAAAAAAAAACCTAGAGCATGTATCCTTAACATTGCCAATTCGCTTATACGTAAGATTTACTTCGGAACAAGTGTATTTTTCCATTCATTCCATCAAAGGTTGGGTGGGGAGGGAGGGGGGAGGGGGGAGGGGGGGTGGGGGGGGGGGGGGGGAGCGCAGTATGCTTGAGTAGACAATGTTTCTAAGACAATATCTTTGGTGGTATTTTAAAAAAAATCAGTAAACAAAATAGTAAAAGTACTAAAAATATATTATTATTTGTCATTATTATTTGTTGTGGTCTGTGCGAGTTTTCGATAAACAGTGATTGTGGATACTGTTAGATCTAAAATTAGGCTCAACTCGGGATTAACGTGAAGCCAGTGTTAGGGACTTGCAACTCTTTTTCGACTTGAGATTTGTACAGTACGGCACTAAGAATCTTGAGACTCGACTAGAGACTCGGTAGGAAAGACCACAACAACTCTGGTCTGTATGCATGTATTCTGTTTAGATTTGAATCCCATGCTACTGTCCATTCCGTTCACAAAATCCTGTCTTAGAATTCATCAGCTTGCCCGTGGTCATTTTTCTAATATAATGGAAAGATGTATGCAACCCGTAAACAGGTTACAAGTTCCGAAGCCTAGGATTGACTTAGCTCTTTTGTGGAACAATTTTCCACGTGATCTGAAAAACACGGTCCGTAGGCTTACTCATAACATCTTAGACTTTTTCAATACTTCATGAATGCTAATTATATTCCTGTCCCCAGAACTATTTATCTATCAGTACTATAATGGTAAAAGTACAGCGGATACCTGCCCACTGACAGATACATGGAAATGAGAAGGCAGATAAACTTGCCAAAATAGCAGGAGGGAAAACCTAAACAGAAGACAGGGCTACAAATGAAGAGATAGAAGCGATAAATCAGAAGTAATTAAAGAGAAAAAATGACAGAAGGTACACCAAGAGTCCGGTAATGCAGAACCATACTACACATTACCAAGAAGAGATCAAGTAATAATTGTCAGACTAAGAACCGACTACTGTATATGCAGATACCACCTGTTCAACAAATTGAAAATCGGACAGACAGATGTGTGTATGTATGTGGAAAGGACAAACAGACAGATGTGTGTATATGTGGAAAGGACAAACAGACAGATGTGTGTGGGAAGGACAAACAGACAATAGAATATGTACTCCAAAAGTTCCGGCGCCATGAGAGGAGCTGGGTAGCAAACCTTCTCCAAACCAGTTAAGGGAGATACATGCTAGTGACAAGAGAAGTGTAACCGTGCTGGTGTCTATTTGAAGACTAGTTACGGCATCAATTATACCATGTGTAACCGTGCTGGGTTGTGGTATGTTTTCAAAGGCACCAATTATACTTATGTGACTGAGCTGATATTATATTACTAGGTGACAGATGGCAGGCCTAGTTATGTGACTCATACCAGTCTCCTTTGTATATCTTCCAAGTTTTAGGTTAGTAGTATATGGGTACTGGCCCTCTCCGCCAGAGTTGACAATTCTTGGATGAACTTCTTCCTTTCCTCCAACCCTCGACTCTTTCGTACCCTTCTCTGCTGTTAATCAGTGACTGATTCGTATAGTGGTTTTATTGTAGTGATTAATAATCTGGCATTCAACAACGACCTTCAAGGACAGACTCAAGCAGTTTGTTTGTTCTCTTGCAAAACAAAATCCATTTATTTACATAATACATATATTCTTCAAAGATGCAGGTACTTCTTTATATAGAGCACACCTGCAGTCATACCATAAGTGCTTCAAATACATAAGTGCTTCAAATATACATTCTGCATCTGAAGGCGTGTAGGCACTTAATCCCCTTTGTGCTTATCTCATCTCAAAGTACTTATTTAGCCTCCTTAAGCTCTATTTCAGTTTGCTCAATCTACCTCAAAACTCCTTGGAACTTTATTCCCTTCTGACTAATCCTGTCAGGTTCATCTCTAGTACCTCTGTTACAATCATTATATAAATCATGTTCAGGAATCAATACTTAAATACATCTGCAGCCGCATAAATATACTTACATGTGAGAGCACCAGAGTAATCTCATAAATGTCATTATTCTCCAATCTCTTACTCGTCATACTTATCCCTGACGACATCTTATAATTTATTTATTCAAAAGCCAAGTTTGGCTATCATGTTGATATTCTTCTCTTTCTTCTTCTTTCTTGACTCTTACTTAGTCAATTGTTATCCACCTTGTAGCAGTTTATCTTGTGTCCTCTGCAACATTTCTTCTTATAATGCTCCTACTTAGTCAACTGAGTTATTAACCTTGTAGCATCTCATCTTGACTTCTGAAATATTTCTTATTCATACTTATCGTTCATACATATTATGAGTGAAGAGCATACTTACTGTCACCACACAGAATCCTCACAAAATCACATTTCCTACTATCACTGCTAATTCTTAACTTATACTTCTTATCCACAGCATTATCTAATCTCCTGAATATTACTATTTCTCATGCTTTATCTATATTACTTCAGGGGAAAACTTCTGTACACCCACAGAGTTAAATCTTGAGAGCCCGGCAAAACATATCTTGCCACTTCAGTTTCTCAAATCGGACTGCCCTAATGACCTCTGGTCATTCTTCCCTCGTACCACTCAACCCATACTCTGATTGGTTGCCCTTTGATTTACAACTCATGCGAAAATACGCACGCTCTGTTAACCGTGAGCTGAGCTGTTACTGAACACTCGTTTTATTTATCTGTCACCTACGTTTTCTCGTGAACTTGTTTTGAATGTTCACCCCAAACTGTGGCAAATATTTATAATGCCTGGGCAATCCCCGCGGTACCCTACTTTTAAGCGTTCATATTAACCTTGCCTGAAGCACAAATAATGCTTTGGGTAAACCCAACGGTGACAGAAGCCTGAGACGGACTGCCAGCCTTATCAGAGAGATAGATGTGGTTATTTGAGAGCGAACGACGAAGAAGTACTTGTGGCAGATTATGATAACAGATTTCAGATTATCTATTTCTTTATCTACACTTCTTTTTTTGCCATACTTTCAACTTCATACTTTTTCTAACTTAAAACATCCCATATTCTGAGATCTGTCTCTCTTTCTCATTAGCACGCATATTTTATTGCGGGTTGCTAGTTCTTTGATGTTGTTCACGAGCAGACTATTAGCTACGTTGATCTGTGATTATTCTTAACACCAGAGATCAAATCGTTGTACAGATCAGACAGCGATCAGATTTGAATAAATTTGAGTAGATTTGAGAAATAAGTTGAGCAAATTTTATTACCTCCCTTGTAAAACCCGCTCGCTAGAAAGTAATTATTCACGGTGAAAGAATGGCCAGATCAAAGACGGGCTCGCTATATTTCGCTCGATGACCACGTCTGCAAGTAATAAAGTAATTAAACACGGTCTGGTCAATTACGTATATGCCTGATTTAAGCGAGAACGTAAGTCCTGGGTTCTCGGCTCTTGGGTGAGAATGGCTTTGAATTACGTATAAGCAGAAATTTGAGCAGAAAAATTCCCCGTACATGTTAGATCTGGCAGAGGTCTGGTTTTTCGGTGGATAATTAACAATTCCTTTTCATCTCAAATATATATATATATATATATATATATATATATATATATATATATATATATATATATATATATATATATATATATATATATATATATATATACCAGAGCATTATTATAACTCTAGTTACCCAGTACCTCACAGATTTCTCAAGACAGCTAGCTTCGATCCTAGAATAACTTGTATTAAGTGAATTTCTTAGTTTTCGTTGGAGAAAAGTCTTAGTAGTTCGGTGTTTAGGTAAGTACTATACTAGTAGTTTTGAGTGATTTTAGGGATAATCGTCGATTATATTTTGCTAGATTTTGTGCAGAGTGATTTACTATATAGGTCCGTAAATAGTATTTCTCTAAGATTTTACTGTGTTACAGTGGCTAGCAGAATAAATAATAATTCTAGTTAAACTTTCCAGCTATGAAATAAGTTTAATTAACTGCTAATAACCAGTCAGAGAATATTTTAACCAACTAAGTAAATGCACTGATTCATCATGAGTATTGACGAAATATGTATTTATTTCTAATTCATGATCACTGATTTTTTAAAAATGACTAGAATTTATTTCACGGAAGTTTTAAACGATGAGACAAGCTCTAAGCTGATAGTTTCTAATTTAAGTTAAATAACCGAAGTGGATAATATATTCTATGTTACGCGGGGTAAGGATAGGATTGTGAATAATACTATATTATGTTAAGTATTTGCATTTTTCTCCCTATACAGTATTTGGGTCATACCCTAAAACTTACCAGCGGTTTCAATGTATATCTGAGAATAACCAAAGAAAGAACATTTTGTACTTAATTACGTGGGTCTTCAAGGTAAACCTGTCTGGCATTTGTGTTTGCATCCAGAAAGAGACAGAGTACCAACCTACAGGACATTAAGACTACATGCGGTAACTGGGCCTATCGAGCCAGATTATATTTTCTTTCCAAAATCTCATTTACATGCAGCCAATGTGGCAGAATAATTACAAACATTAACATTCCCGACATTTATCATTTGTGGTGTGACAAGAATTTTATACTGAGAGAAGTTTCCGACCTGACATTTCCTAAGTACTGGAAACCTCAAGATTCTGACACTGTGAGCACTGTGACATATATCACCTTAACTGATTTGAAGTGACATAAACAGTAATCCAGAAAAAATATAGTAGTAAAGAGAACGCTCCCCGGAAAAAAATTGGATTTAACCTGTTTCTGTAGAGCTGGGGTTCTCTTTGCCAAAAGAACACTGGATGTGCTGAATGTGTATGTCCTAAAGTTTGCGCCAGAAAGTGAAAATCAAGTTTGTAGGTAAGAACGAATGTCAGTGACCACTGTTGTATGGATAGAAAGAAAGCAGGAACGAGTGGTTCTTTAATCGCATAAATCTATACACACACTTTGTATTTCTTTATGAAAGTTTTGCTAATATTGTTTCCTTTTTTCAGAATAGATTAACGTAAAACTCTGTTCTTTACTGTAGAGGGAAATTCTAGACCATAGCGTAAACACCTTTTGACTCTTTTGGGGGGTTAATAACTTCTCTTCTAACGGGATCTTGTCTCAGCAGAGGGAGGGAGGATTACACATATGAGTCTAACTCTTTAATTAATTGATTAACCTATGTTTATTTGTATTTGATTTGATAGTCATATTATTGCTGTTTTAAAGTTTCTTTATGATAAATAAAATTTACATAAACTTTATTTCGTGTGTCGGTCAGCTTGTCCAAAAAGATCCCTAATCCATTAATGTAGTTTTCACGTCTGTGCGTCTAACTGTCGTCACTTATGTGTGTGTGTATGTGAGTGGTGATATATATTGATATATATTCTAGTAGACTGTCTGACAAATTAAGTTCTGTTGTAGAGATAGGCTGAAGGAGAGACGTTTTTCTCGATTTCAGGGACAGACTCTAATTAGTTTCCACCATCTCACTCGTGAAAATCTATTTTCTTTACTTTACCTCTCACTGAGCTATCACCTGTTCTACTCTATACAGAAGGGACCAATCTATGTCTTAATTCCCTTATCAAAAATCTACGACAGTACTATTCATCAATTCTGCTGTTGACATCTTTCTATGCCATAATGTCAAACTATCCAGATTCTTCTCTCTTTATCGTCTTTTGTTTCTTGTTTCCTTGAATATTTCCTGATGTTACGATATTTTTTAGCTTTCATCTCATAATATGCTCAAAGGCAGAGAATTGCTCCCTTGTAACATTAGGACTTTGCTTCCTTTGCGCACTGGCTTATGTAGTGGATTGATGGTATTGTATGATGGTGATATTACTAAGTGTGATGCATGAGGTCAGCTGTGAAGGCTCCTGAGATAAAATGTATCTGTGAATTGTCAGAAGGCCCTTCTTGCTACCACTACGACCTCACACCTATCTTTTTTTATCTAATGAATGTGGCTACGTTAAAATTCTAGGGTATGATATGTAATGTGTTTTGGTAGTTTGCATACACACACACAGATATTTAACAAGTCTAATAATAGTAATAAAATGTTATAACACACTGAACTAACTCGAGATGTGTAAAATTTGGATAGTAATTTTCTTTAAATTTATTTGTTCTGAACCAAGGTTTTATTTTGGCCAGAACATATGAAAGGTTTTGCAATTATGAAAGAAATGCCTGAATATGACATAATAAATGCAAGGTGTGTACATATGTATGTTACTAGACTAGTTAATATTACTACTGTTTATAGTTGTAATCTAATTGGGAGAACATTTAATGGATGTGCTGTTGGGGTGGCCTCATCACTCCCTGTCTATGGCGACTACACATTGTCCAGTTATTTGATGGAAATTTTAAGGGTGTGTTAGAAATAAGTTGAGTTGGTGAATTCTCAGCAGACCAGACGCTCACGTAGCTTGAAGGTGTAGCTCTGGTGCTGAGATCTGGTGGCCCCACCTCTCCGTGCTTGGGGGCAATATCAGGCTGCTCTGCCAAAATATAAACTGCACGGGTCCACTCTTGTATTAGTAACTCATCATTTGACACCACATTGGTGCCAAATAAAAACTCACAGCTCAGAATTATGAATATAGAACACAGTTAATTGCTAGCAAAACTCAGCTGAGCTGCTGGCTTTAGTATGGCGTCCCTCTAAAGATATCAATTTGCTTCTGGGAATACACCACTATATTATTTACTGTGTCTACTAGGACAACTTATAACGAATGGCAAAAAATGCGCGTCTGAGCGCCGATAATATATTCATCTATGGCCAATCACCGCTTTTTTTCTTTCAAATTCAAACCTACTACCAAAAAGTCATTTCAGTCATACCTCAGTCAAGTATGCCTTATTGTCTGTTGGTCCGTCCGTCTCTACTTGCGTTTCACAAAAAACACACTTGTTTTTTGAACCAACTCTGCCTTCCCCTACACAATTTTGCCTTTAAAGTTATTTTTAGCCACAATTCTCCAGCCCATCCCGTCTCTTCATTCCAACTAGATTTTAGCACTTGAGTCTTCAAGGCCACAATTTTTTGAAAATTAGTGACATGTTTTGTTTCAATGCAGTCGTTCGTTGATATGAACAACACAGTCTTTTGTCAATATCTTTCTTATTATCTATCCGTCTGTATAAATGAAAGCATATTATTTCACTGCTCAAGATGGGCCATCCGGCCAGCTAGGTTTTATATTCCTAACATTATTATTAAGAAAAGTAACTTTTCAAATATTTTCTAGAATCTTCTGGAATGCGTTCATCACTGCATTCAAATAAACGGACTAAGTTATCGCAAAAGCGTCCAAGAAATGACTGTGGCGTATAATAGCTAAGGTCCCTTTTGTCGATTTCTTTACCTTGTGTCAACTTGGGGACGTGAATTTTTCCTTGCCGCACCAATTTGCGTCCTTTTAGCCTTGCTAGTTTCAAGCACGTTTCAGTCATATTTTTTCCTCTGATCTCCGTTCTCATCCCGCTCCAAGGGTAACGTTTTGCCTTCATGTTTAACAATTTAATTTCCATGGCGGGTGGTGACCCGCGGCGTGGGCGATCATGTATTCTAGTAGCTTACGCATTAGTTTTTATCCCTACGTTGTATCATTGGAGATATTTTAACGTTGTATCATGGTTAATTTTGTGACACATCTCCCCACTTGAAAACATGCCTACGGCAATTTCCAAAACCAGTGATACACATAGATAAAATCTCTCCTCACTCCTGCCATTACTCTAATTTTGATCACAGGGGTGCCGACTGAGGAAATCTGCACCGACATTCAATTTGCCTGGGATATATTGGATACTAAACTGATAAGGTTGAAGCAATAAAGACCACCTCAGCAATCTTGCGTTTTCATGCTTAGCCTGAGATAAGAATACGAGAGGCTGATGGTCCGTCTCGACCACAAAAGTCCTACCATACAGATAGATTTGAAACTTCTTTATTGCCCAGATTAACGCTAAACATTCCTTTTCGCTTGTGGAGTATCCTTGTTCCGCCTTATTCAATTTGCGGCTTGCATAAGCGACTGGTTTCAGTTCCCCATCAGGTGAAGATGATCTTTGCAACAAAGCCGCTCCGAGTCCTACATTACTGGCATCGGTTCTTAAGACAAAGTCCTGTGTCTTCTTCTTCTTCTTCTTGCGATCGCATCTTTGATGATTACACCGTCAGACGAGTTCTCATGATGAATTCGACTGTTGTTTGAAGTTCCTCTTTAACTCCATATAGCTTTGAGTTTAGTGTTGAGTCATTGGGCCAGTATATCTTTCTTAACTGGTCATACAGAGGACAGTCCTGTAGAACATGCTCAGCAGTTTGTTCGTTTAATCCACATGTGCACAGTGGTGAAGCAGACAATCGTAGCTTGTGCATGTGTTTATTCAGTTTGTTATGCCCTGTCCTGAGTCGAAAAATAGTTATCTGTCCCTGCCGGTCGAGAGTGTGATAGTCGTCTTTGGGTTGGTTCTGTTCTCTTCTGATAGTCTGGATAGCTCTCTTTTTCTCAAAGTATGTGACTTCATTATCTTCTTGTTCACATTCTCCTCCCTTTTTTGCAAGTTTATCTGCCTTTTCATTTCCGGGTACACCACAATGAGATGGTACCCACTGAAGTATGGTTCTCTTTTTGGCAGCTACCTTGTTTAGTTCATTTCTCAGATGCGGGAGTTTACCACCCTTGAGAGCTTGCAGGACAGACAGTGCATCTGTGAGGATGACTACCTGGTGGCAGTCAGAGTTGGTGTTATAAATCATATTTGCAGCTTGCTCTAGAGCTTGAACCTCAGCTGTATAGTTGGAACAGAATTTACCAGTGGGAATGTGCCTAGTCTCATAGTGGTTGTCAGGATATGAGATAAAGATACCGGCACCTCCATTCCTAACAGCATTAGTTGCTGATCCATCTGTATAGGCATGTATCCATGATTGATCGGGATAGCTTTCTTGGATCATACTCAATGTAGCAGTTCGTTTTTGCAGATCATTATACTCACATCCACTTGTGAGACCACTGACTGATGTATTAATTTGGAGGGCACTGCTGGCCTGCTCCCATGGTACAGGGTATAGGGTGGGCTTCAGTGGTGTTGTCTTCATGGATAGGTCTTCTTGATGCTGTCTTATAAGTCTTTTCCCCCGATGCACAAAGCTGCTACGCTTTAGACGTCCCAATGCCAGATCATCTAGTCTTGCCTTCATTGGGTGCATTGGCATACTGTTGTACTTTTCCATCTGGATCATGGTTTTTGTGTCTCTTCTATGGGACAATGTCTGTAATCCAGCAACCTTCTGCATCTCTGTTATTGGTGTAGTTTTCATGGCTCCTGTAATGAGCCTGAGAGCTTGATTTTGCACCTTGTCCAAAGACTGCAGATGTGAGTTAGCAGCTGATGACCATGCTGCTGAGCTAAACTCTAAGTGTGGTCTTATTACTCCATTATAAATCTTCTTTAGATTTCGTTCATTTGCTCCCCAGTTGGTACCTGCTAATTTTCTGAGTATGCCTAGTCGTCTTCGGGCCTTTCCTTCTGCATTTTCAATATGCTTATTCCATGTAAGCCTTTGGTCAAATGTCACCCCAAGATAGGTGGGGTAGCTTTCTTCCTTGATCACGGTTGTCCCTAGGTGTATGTTAGCTGATTTGTCCTTGGGGGCGAGGGAGAACAGTGTTGTGGAGGTTTTGTCTGTGTTTATTGTGATAAGCCATTTCTCTGCCCATGACACTAGCATGTCTGCTGCCCGCTGCATTCTATAATTTGCTGTGGTGACATTTTCATCAGCGCACCAGAGTACTAGGTCATCTGCATATAAGGCAGCTTTAACTCCTGCAGGGAGATCTTTCACCAGGTCATTGATGTAAACAAGGAAGAGTGTTGGGGAAATTACTCCTCCTTGAGGTACCCCCTGATGGAGCAACACTTTTCTGCTCTGCAGACCGTCAAGAGTGACTCTAGTTCTCCTGTTATGCAAGTATGACTGGATCCATTTCATCATGTTGCCTTGGATTCCACTTCTCCTAAGTTTTGCAATGAGGCCATCTTTCCACACCTTGTCAAAGGCCTGCTTGAAGTCGACCCAGATCGTTAGGACCTTTTTCTTCTCCTGGAAGGCATCTTCTATTGCTTGAGACAAGTAAGTAACTTGGTCTTCTATACTGTAGCATTCTCTAAATCCAGCTTGTTCCGGCACCAGGATCTGCTCAGACTCTAAATACCATTTCAATCTGTGGTTGACTATTCGCTCCATAGTCTTCCCAACACAGCTTGTGAGACTGATTGGCCGGTAACTTGCAGCCTCGGTCTTACATTTCCCTTTCTTTAGTATGGGTATTGTGATGGCTTCTCTCCATACTTGGGGTACCGTTCCTTTCAACCAGCTGTGGTTGAATATCTCAAGCAGTTTTGTCTTTGCTGCTGAGCTCAGATTTACTAGCATTTCGTTGCTGATTTTGTCTGGGCCGGGTGACTTTTGAAACTTAAGCTTGGAAATAGCCTTCTGTAGTTCTCCTAGTGTGATGGGTTCCCTCATTGGGGCAGGAGTATCTGTCTGTCCCATGGTTGCCAGTATTTCTTTTCTTATCTCTCTCTGATGGTCTATGTTAATGGGTAAGTTGCTTTCTGAACTGTATCTTCTAGCAAACAAGTCTGCAGCTTGTTTTCAGTCCTGTGTCAAATCCGGCAGTTTGAGAATAGGCTTGCTAGTGAGTTTTTCTTTTAAGTCTTGGAACGCTAATTCACTTTGCGCAGTCCAAATAATTTTATCTGGAAGTCCCTTGCGAGTCAGATCAGTCAGAGGAGCACAAATAGAGTTAAAATCTTTGATATATTTTTGATAAAATCCGCATAACGACACGAATGATCGCACGTCCTTTTTTGTTTGTGGTCTAGGTGCTCTCTGCAGTTTTTCCAAGTTCTTGGGATCAGGGGTCATGTTACCCTGATATACAGTGTGTCCCAAGAATTCCAACTCTTTGCATCCAATACAACATTTTGTTGGCCTAGCAGTTAAGTTCGCCTCCCTAAGCCTATTAAATAACATTTCTAGAGCTTCAATGTGTTCTTCAAATGTCTCTGTGGCGACGAGAATATCATCCATGAAATTCGTGATACATGGGTTATTCAGGGGATCCAACAATTTGCGCATCATCCTTGAAAATACACTCGGAGCATTTTTCAGTCCGAATGGTAGCATGTTGAATTCATAATGTCCATCCGAAGTGCTAAAAGCCAAATAAGGTCTCACTTCAGGCTTCACTGGGATCTGGTAATAGCCTTTACTAAGATCCACCTTTGAAAAGTATTTTGCCTTGTTCAGTCTGGCAAATAACTGTTTTGTGTCTGGTAATGGATCCACTTGTCCTTCTGTGACAGCATTCAGTTTCCTGTAATCTATGCACAGTCTGTGTTCCCCAGACGGTTTTCTCAACAAAACGACACTAGAGCTAAAAGATGATTCACTGTGTGAAATAATCCCCTCCTTCAACAAATAATCTATTTCTTCCTTCAATGCCTTCTCCTTCGCGAACGGAATAGAATAGGCTCTCATACAGATTGGGTTTGAGTCTACCAGTTTCATGTCATACTGTAGCAAATTTGTATGGCCTGGTTTATCTGTTAATACATCTGTATGTTCCTCCAGAACCTGTTGAACTCTCTCCCTCTGGTTTTTAGTCAGGTGCTTACTGACTTTTACCTGTGCTGCTGTTTCACAAGGATGTAATGGGTATTCATGTGAGGTGAGTGGTTCCTTTTGCATTTGAGTTGCGATAGCCAAGGTCAATAAGGGGGTGCTTTCCTGGAGTGGTCTGTCCAGATACTTCTTTAACAGGTTTACATGATAAACTTTCTCCTTCCCCTTTTTGTCAATTTTATAGTTTGTTCTAGACACCTTCTCTAGAACCGTATATGGACCTTGCCATCCAATTTGTAATTTATTCTGGCTACCGGGTAGTAGAAGCAGCACCTTCTCTCCCACAGCTAGTTCTCTGTCCTTTGCCTTCCTATTAAAATATGCTGCATGTTTCTTCCTGGCTTGTTTCAAATTATCATTTGCCAGTTTCCATCCAGCTTTCAAACGAGTGGTCAGTTCGTTCACGTATTGATACGATGAGGTAACAGTCTCTTCCGCCTTCTCATCTGTCCAGGTCCTTAATAGAGCTTCTAATGGACCTTTTATTGGCCTCCCAAATAGCAGAGTTGCGGGAACCATCCCGGTTGAACTATGTGGTACCTCCCGGTACGCAAACAATGCGGCGGGCAGGAATTGATCCCACAGATCCGGTTTTTCGTGTGCCAGCTTTCTCAGGATAGAAATGAGAGTCCCATTGAACCTCTCTACCTGGCCGTTCCCTTGCGGATGGTACGGACTACAATGAAAGTGTCTGGCTTGAAATAGCTTAAAAACTTCTTCCGTTAGTTTCCCCTTGAACTGAGAGCCATTATCCGTCAAGATTTGATGCGGGAATCCTAATCGGGTAAATATTGTAAGTAGTGCCTCTGCTACATGTTTTGAATCAATTGATGGCAGGGCTACCGCCTCTCCCCACATAGAACAAGTGTCCACCAGAGTAAGGGTGTAACTGTTCCTCCTCTTGGTCCGAGTGAGAGGTCCCACAATATCCACTGCAACCCTCTCAAAAGGTGTTCCCACTATGGGCATTTCCCCTAGAGTTGCAGGAGCAGTCCAGTGCTTTGGAGCTACCCTTTGACATTCTGGGCAGGATTTGACATATCTTTTTATATCCTCCGTTATCCCTGGCCAGAAGTAATGACAAGCTATACGCTGTCCTGTGGCGCTGATCCCCATGTGACCACTGAAGGGAATCGCATGCCCGAGTTCCATCACTTTATCCCTATATGAAGTGGGAAGAACCAGCTGGTTGTGACCATTTGTTCCAGTTCCGGCCTTCCTGTATAATAGTTTGTTCTTCATAAAATATTCCCCCTTGCTCGGAGGTGTGTGGCAATTTTTTAAAACATGGCTTGAGTGTCCTATCCTCAGCCTGCGCCTTCCTCATCTCCTCTGGATGAGCATTTATAGGTTCACCTTCTTCCTCCTTCTTCTGTGACCTGGTCTGCACTGTCGCCATGATCACAGGTCTCTCGGGGTTCCCCAAGAAGACGTATCTACACCCCAATATCAGAGGGTAGATTGGTTCATCTATCACTGCTGCTCTGATTTCTCCTTCCACATAGCGAGTTTTCACCGTTATCCTTGCGATGGGAAGTGTCATGAGTGGTATGTCCTTAGTCGCCCCTTGTATTTCCACTGTTTCTGTGGTATACTGACTTGGGTCCACTAGGCTAGACTTCACAACTGAATCATAATCCAAACCTGTATCATAAAGGCACCTTATGGTGACCCCATTACAAATAACATCCTCACAAACTGGGGGGTGATAAGGTTCCTGCTGTCCCTTAGGATTAACCTTTAATCTTTGCGTCCCCGACTTCATTGCAGCAATGTTTGAAGGTTTCCTTCTACAAAATTCGGTGTTATGGTTTTCTTTCTTGCACCATTTACACCATCTTTTTCCTTGGTTAAACGGTTTTCTTTCATTTGATTTTTGGTCATTGAACTGTGAGTTTCTGTCTCGGTAGTCATTTCTTGGCCGTTCAAAGTTTGTCCTACCTTTATTTCCCTGCTCTCTATTATCAAATTTATTAAATTGCTGTGGAGCTTTAAAATTGTCTATGTGCTTCTTTTTAGCACCACTTACCTCTGCCTGGGCTGCCTGATACCTTTCAGCGACATTTAAAACCTCCCCCAACTTCTCTGCACCTTGTTCCATGAGAAATTTTCTCATGTCTGGAGCCATGGACTCTCTCAATTGCTCAATCATGATCATTTCTTTAAGATCTTGGGTCTTCCCCAGAGCAGTCCATTTCTCCAAATAGGTTTCCAGTCTGGCAGAGAATTGGTGGTATGTCTCTGTTACGGTATATGATATTAACGCCGTCTGCTAAAGGTTACCAGACGTGCAATTGTAAAGGTTAAGACATTTAATATATTGCGATAGATGTTTCAATTACTGAACGCTTCATACACGATCGATTATGACGTGTATAGCGTTGTTTAGGACACAGTCGGTAACTAAGAAACGCTACCCTTTGTTACTTGACCGCCAAGCTGAATAGCTGCGTTTTTCTAACCTTCCAATTTAATGGCAGGATATAGCCATTTTATGTGCATTTTTGATGGATCAGGGTCAGTCCTAAAACTCTATATAAGAGGGAAATTATTGGAGGTTAGTATTTAACTAGAATCCTCAGAAGGATGAGAATAATCGTCAAATTCTTATGAATTATTCAGACTCGCAGTCTCACTGTCGGCAGGTAGCCATGTCTATCTGCTCGTGCATATAGCTGTGATGTTCTGACGACAATACTGCATTGTATCCTCATAACGGACATTGACACATAACCAGCAGTCTACGTTGTTGATTAATTTATGCATGACTTATATGGACTTACGCTCTACCCCTATTGGAATTGATCATCATGTATGTATCACTGTGAATAAATGTATGGACTCAATGAACCGACTTATCACGTCAATGGAATTACAAGTTCAATATAATTGCAACTTTCAAATGTTTGCTCACACGTTTTTCTACCCCACCCCGCATTCGCGTAAAGCAACACCAATTGACACGATGAAAATCTTGAATGAAATCATATAAGAACTCAACTAACATGGCCAGAATTTATAACCACTTTATTGACATTATATGGAACATTGTTGTCAAATTGAATGTTCCAGAACAACAGAGAAGATCGCCTTCAACAGATGGTGTCCATTGATTGGGGATCGAAAAAAAAAAAATTCGGAAATTAACAATTGTTTACATTTGAAGGACGATCACATGATGTGCTGAATTATGACCTATGACGCAGTACTCAGTATAATCCCTAACAACGTGACGTCACCGAAAGTCGTGTACGTGATCTGTCGGAGAAATCAAGCCGTTTCTAAGTCTAACCAGGGGAAACATGAGCCATTTGAAGCAAATACATGATATGGACTACGGAGCAGACAGTCAGGGGCTTTAGCCTAGCTGTTGACGACCTCTAGCACTGATCTAAGCAACACAAAAGATAAGTCATTTAAGTGTGACCTTTGTCGGTCGATAAATAACAGTGCTGAGTCCATTTTGCTTTGATCAGGCATGTCTATGTATTTTCATGTATATATGTTAAATTTGTTTTCCATCGTATGTATTTGTTGTTAATTCGTGGGAGGTAGGGAGGATGAACTGAAATTAAATTCTGCGGCTCTCACGATGCCTGAATTGATTTCGGTCGGTTCTTAGGGCAGTTAAACGATTGCACCTTTGGAAACCCCATTGAGGTTTGACATTGGACTTGTTGTCCAAATCTGCTATCGTTTGACGATTTGCGTTAGCTGTACTGTCCCGTAGATAATTGGTGTATTTTATTCGTACTCAGTTAATAATTTTATTCAGTTCTGTACCATGTTCGTTACTATTCGTCCAGTCTCCTCTGACTATCATTTATTTTATGATTGTTAAATTTTCGTCCGTTATGAGTCCTGTGACGTCATCATTTTTCGCAGTCATTTTTTTTGTGTGTACTTTGAATATTCAGTTGACCTCGGGTCAGACCTTGACCCTTCATTTGGTCTGTGACATTTCCGCTTGTTTTATTTAGTTCATAAATTCATTTTTAATTGTGAAAATGTCTTGTTTGCGTCTTAACATTGTTTGTACCCCTTAGTTGCATCATTGTTTTGTTTGTCCTCATAATATATATTAATACTACATTAATAATATGATATTATATGCAATAATACACTTGTAATTTAATTTAATTAATTTTTTCTGATAATTAAGGTTAATATGGGACATTGCATAATTATGCAGTGATAGTCCAAGAAAGTAGCACTACAATTTATAATAGATGCCTAGGGCATAATAATATAATATATATATTGACAAAATAAAATAATCTTATAGCTACCTTTGAGGTAATAGACCCATTGTATATTATTTAATATACTTTTCTGGTACTAAGAGAGTGACTTAGTACATTGAACAATATAATTGCTGGGAATTATACCCAACATTATTGGATATTGAGATTAATTGTGTGATATAATTACATTATATTTAACAGATATCATAACTATTTATGATATAGTATTATTTAGATACAATATTGTTACAAAATATTGTCTATTAGTTGAACTTAGACATTAAGTTCAGTACTATTGTGATTACTTATATTGAATATTTCTAAGTTGAGTAAGTATAATAATTACTCTGAAGCTGCTATTGACTATTTTAATCAGTAATTATCAATAATTACTTACAGATAAAAGTCAAAATGCTTACTATAGACCATTTCGTTAAAATTGGTCGGGAATATGGTTATAAATCTCAAGAACTTCGTCAGTTTGCTGAATCAGAACTGGAAAAATATGAAAGAAAAGAAGAAGAGAAAAAAACTGCATTAAAGAAAGAGGAAGCAGAACGTGAGATGAAGCAAATTGACAAGGAAAATAGACTGAGAGAGATTGCTCAACGTGAAAGAGAAGAGCAAAGAGCAATCTCCAGACAGGAAGAAGAGAATAAATTGAAACGAGAGGAAATTATTTTACAACAAGAAATGGAATTGGCGCGTATTAAATTGGAGACAGCAAGATTACAAGCACAAAATGCTGATGCAAACCAGAATAATAACGCACAAAATGGATCATCATCCAGCCAAACTAAACATTTCTACAACTTTAAATTACCCATTTTCAACTTGAACGTCGACGACCTTTCATCGTTCCTGGCACGTTTTGAACAGACTTGCAAATCTAACCATTTGCCTGAAGAGTCATGGGTACTCAAATTAAATGAATTCTTGGTTGGAGAACCACTGACAGCTTCTCAAAATGCTGACCCATCAATAGCAAATAACTACGGTGCTATTAAGTCCTTGCTTTTACGAAGGTTTCACCTGGACGAGGAACACCGTAGGTTGAAATTTAAGGGAATTTTACCTGAATCTCCAAAAGATTTTGCAGGATTCATTGCGAACATACGCAATACATTTAATAGATGGGTTGAACTGGCAGAAGTCAACAAATCATACGACAAATTAGTTGATTTACTACTACGGGATAAGGTATTATCTTCGGTTAGCCAGCCATTTTTTGCATATTTGCAGGAGCGTAAACCAGGTACTATGGACGAGTTAGAAAAAATTTCTTTAAACTACTGTTCGGCACATCCGAATGCAACCATTTCTAACTCCTCATTAAGAGAACCTCTACCTGTGGCGTCTAATATGGCCTACAATCATAATAACAAACAAAGACATCACAGTGTAGACAGAAGCAGGTTCCAAAGAAATCACAATGTTAACTTTCAGAAGGGACATAATAATGATTTCAACAATAAAAATGAGTTCAACAGAGGTAGATCACGAGATAGAAATTATTCACCTCAAACAAACTACCACAATGGTCAACATAACACTCATTATAATCGATCACATACTCCCAATAATAATAATAACTGGAATGGTAATAATCATGGCTCGAGACATCGAGATAATAGTTACTATAGAGGACGACGAGATAATTCTAACAATTATACTCGGAATCGATCTCATTCTCGGGGATCATCTCATTACAACCATAATACAGGGGCGGCAGTTACAAATAATACTACCCCTATAGCTCAGGTCCCACTTGACAATAATACAACACAGTCTTCTGCTGCATGTTTTGCTATTAATTATAATGTGGCAAATAGTTGCCAACAATGCAATCTTATTTTTCAGAAGGCGAAAGAAACAGTGCTTAACTGCGGACATATTACACCAGAGGTAGGTCTTGCAGTCAACGATGGAACAGGCCTACTAATTTTTAACAGGGGATTAGTTAATGGATCCGTCGTCTCAGTGCTGAGGGATTCAGGATCCACAACGATTGGTGTACGACAGTCGCTGGTACATCCTAGCTGTGCAACGGGGGAATATGTCCGTTGCATGACTTTTGGTGGAACAATAGAGTTTTACCCCACAGCTATTATTCATGTTAACACTCCTTTTTTCACAGGGAACGTAAAAGTATGTATGCTAAAAAAGCCTATAGCTGATCTGATGGTTGGTCGTATACACGGCAGTAAAGATTGTACTCCAGATGAGATTATAGAATGGGAGAAACATAACCTATGCACTGGAAACGCCGTGACGACTAGAGCGCAGACTCAACTCATGGAGAAAGTTGATGATAATAAAATGGATGCAGACAACCAAGAGGAATTTGTAGTCAATTCACCTATTGACAGGGAAACATTTGCAACCAAACAAAAAGAGGATAAATCTTTAAAAAAATTTTTTAAGTTGGTTGATAAAGTTGACAATCTATCCTCAGGTAATAATAACAAACATTGTTTTGTTATTAAAAATGACATATTGATTAGATGTTTTAATGACAAATCACAAATGAAACAACAAGTTATGGTCCCATATACTTTTAGACGGTACATTCTTCAACATGCACATGACTCACATTGTGCTGGACATATGGGATATACTCGAACACGATCTCGAGTACTGTCTTCATTCTTTTGGCCAGGGGTGTCAAGAGATATTTCGCAGTATGTACGTTCCTGTACTACATGCCAAGAAGTGAAAGCACGTGGAGCTTTTCACACGGCGCCTATTCAGGCTTGCGATATCTCAGTAAGACCTTTTGACAAGATGGCAATAGATATTATTGGTCCATTGCTACCATCGGCCAGAGGACATAGATTCGTCCTTACGTGCATTGATTTGTGCACACGATGGCCAGAAGCTATCCCATTAAAGACCACCACTACCACAGATGTAGCTGATGCACTACATCTCATCTTTTCTAGAATAGGGTTTCCTAGAAAACTTTTATCAGACCATGGGTCACAGTTTATATCTGACACCATGAAGGAAGTCATGAAAACTTGGGACATTGATAGGAATTTAAGTAGTATTTATCATCCGATGAGTAATGGTGCGGTTGAAAGACTTAACCGTACACTTAAACAACTACTACATAAGGTTACTGCTAAGCACCCTCATGACTGGGACAGAGCACTCCCAGCTGTTCTATTTGCTTATCGGGAGGTACCGCATGAACAAACTGGCTTCTCTCCCTTTGAATTAGTTTTTGGTGCTCCCCCAAGAGGTCCTATGGGACTAATAAAAGACTTATTAATTGACGAGGAGATGACTCAGGACACTCAGTCATCTTACGAGTACGTGATTAATCTTCGGAAGAACATTATTGAGTCTTGCCAGTTGGCAACAGCTTCTTCTGAGGCTGCAAAAGCTAAGGCTCGATCTCTACAAAATAGGTCTCGACGATTACGCCAATTATTCCCAGGCGACGAGGCTTATGTGTTACTTCCTCACAATAACAATAAATTATTGATATCTTGGAATGGTCCTTACAAAGTCATTGATAAAATTTCCGACGTTGATTACGTCTTAGATATCAAGGGACACAAAAAGATATTTCATATTAACATGCTCAAGCAATTTCATACACGTCCTGAACACTTACAGTCAATTTTTCATGAACTAGATGACAACACAGTATCTACTTGTTATTATTCTAACTTATCTGTCATCCAGGAAGAAGAATCTTCTTTTCCTGAGGTACAGTTACCGTTACCGGTACCAGTAGTTCAACCTACTGAATCTTGGCGGGATGTAACCATCTCTTCAACGGTTACACCGCAACAGCGTCTACAGATTGCTAATCTATTACAATCTTATCCAGATGTGTTGACCGACGTCCCGGGTCGCACATCGGCTATCAGTCATGACATTACTCTCAATGATGATACACCTATTCGTGTACATCCCTATTCTGTTCCTTTACATTTCCTTGCTAAAACTACTAAGGAACTTGAACAGATGTTGTCTCTGGGAATCATTGAGACTAGTAATTCGCCATTCTCTTCTCCATTAGTGATTGTCCGGAAGAAGGACAATAACATCAGACTATGTGTTGATTATAGAAAATTAAATGCTAAGACTATAGTTGACAGCGAACCACATCCACTTATCGACGACTTACTGCCACGTCTATCCAACGCAACTATATTTAGTAAGATAGACTTAACTAAAGGTTATTGGCAGATACCACTGACCGAAAAGGCTAAGTACTACACCGCATTTTCCACTCCACAAGGTCTATACCAGTGGAATGTGATGCCTTTTGGGCTTGTTAATGCGCCAGCTACCTTCATTCGCCTGATGCGACAAATTTTATCAGGTAGACCAGACGTTATTACATATATTGACGACATATGCTTGTTTAGTTCGTCGTTTGAGGAACATGTTTCGGGACTTAGATATGTTTTTGACACTCTAAGGAATTATCATCTAACTGCTAAACCTACAAAGGTGCAAATCGCGTGTAATGAGATAACCTTTTTGGGACATATCATTGGATCGGGATATATCCGAACGTTACCTAGTACAGTCTCCAAAATTCTAAACATAGCAGTTCCTCAGACGAAGAAACAGGTCAGGAGTTTGTTAGGACTTGTTCAATATTACAGTAGATTCATACCAAACTTGTCATCCATCACGGCTGTATTGTCTTCATTGTTAAAAAAAGATATGCCGGTGAAGGTGACATGGACTGGTACATGCAATGAAACTTTCAACAAAATTATAAATTTGTTCTCGCATGAACCAATTTTAAGACTTCCCGATGCTTCCAAAAGATTTTTCTTACGAACAGATGCTAGTAACTACGGCATTGGTGCATGCCTGCTCCAGAACCATGATGGCATTCTACATCCTACCTTATATATTTCAAGAAAGCTAAAGCCGGCAGAAACAAAGTATTCAACAGTCGACAAGGAACTTTTATCTGTGATATGGGCAATAACTAAACTCGAAAAGTTCCTGCTTGGTGCTCCCTTCACCATACAGACGGACCAACGTGCTGTAGCATCCTTGCGTCGATCTAATCATAAAAGCCAGAAACTCGCCAGATATTCAATCATCCTACAGCCATTTGAATTCTCCATTGAACATATTCCTGGCACTGAAAATTGTGTGGCAGATGCGTTGTCACGTAATCCTATTGACGACGAATAATCAACATTGACACTCTTAAACTACGTCAATCAGCACTACATTGGATTGAACGAAGTATCAACTATAAGGGAACTAACCTTGCCTTCAATTTAAACTTTATAAACACTATATGCATCACAGAATTGAACTAAAAGACAATCAAGGTATACATATTGACATTGAACTTCGTCTAACGTCCATACACGATATATGAATATTCGTTGAACAATCATGGAACAATATCTGACGACAAGTCGAACTTATTATCCTATGTGCACTTAATTCTTGGATGCTGGGATAAATGACATTTCTTTCCAACGTAAACGTTTGAACATTTTTGCCTAAAAGAATTCATCAGGATCAAGACTACGGATGGATCATCATATCCTATACTAATTAATTAGTTAACTTAACTTCTTAATTGAATTATTATCAATAAAATGAAATGTGAGAAAAAAATGAAATGAAAGAACAAAAAAGAGAACGAAATACTAAAGAAGAAATTATGAAAAGAGAAAATAAATCTCACACAAGTATTAGATTAATAATTTTTTTTAATGTACCTATACATTATTTAGTTAGTTAAATTAGATAGTTATTATTCACTAACACTTAACACACACAATTAAGTTAAAACTTATATTCGAATTTCTTTCTATTTCTTCTCACTTATTTTGTCTTTTTCTTCTCTCATAACATCGCGTTACATTAGAACCTTAATAATTTAACTCTTAGTTTAATTAATTAATTTAATTTTAATTAGTCAAATTAATTCCTATATGACATACTAATACGACAGACCTTACTTTAATTTAATTTTATCATTCACTATTAACATTGGACATTTATTTAGTTGATATAATAATATGTATAATATTGATATATAATGTGATTTATGTTAGATGACTATGACAAATAGTTAGTTGACATGACCGCAACACGGTTCTACTCAGAACATCGTCGGCCATATGTCACAATTGTGTTAAATTTTTTTGAAAAATTGTTAAGTCGGATAGATATTGAAAAAAAATCTATCGATTTTTTTTCCCCGGTGTACAGGGAATTGTTACGGTATATGATATTAACGCCGTCTGCTAAAGGTTACCAGACGTGCAATTGTAAAGGTTAAGACATTTAATATATTGCGATAGATGTTTCAATTATTGAACGCTTCATACACGATCGATTATGACGTGTATAGCGTTGTTTAGGACACAGTCGGTAACTAAGAAACGCTACCCTTTGTTACTTGACCGCCAAGCTGAATAGCTGCGTTTTTCTAACCTTCCAATTCAATGGCATGATATAGCCATTTATATGTGCATTTTCGATGGACCAGGGTCAGTCCTAGAACTCTATATGAGAGGAAAATTTATGGAGGTTAGTATTTAACTAGAATCCTCAGAAGGATGAGAATAATCGTCAAATTCGTATGAATTATTCAGACTCGCAGTCTCACTGTCGGCAGGTAGCCATGTCTATCTGCTCGTGCATATAGCTGTGATGTTCTGACGACAATACTGCATTGTATCCTCATAACGGACATTGACACATAACCAGCAGTCTACGTTGTTGATTAATTTATGCATGACTTATATGGACTTACGCTCTACCCCTATTGGAATTGATCATCATGTATGTATCACTGTGAATAAATGTATGGACTCAATGAACCGACTTATCACGTCAATGGAATTACAAGTTCAATATAATTGCAACTTTTAAATGTTTGCTCACACGTTTTTCTACCCCACCCCGCATTCGAGTAAAGCAACACCAATTGACACGATGAAAATCTTGAATGAAATCATATAAGAACTCAACTAACATGGCCAGAATTTATAACCACTTTATTGACATTATATGGAACATTGTTGTCAAATTGAATGTTCCAGAACAACAGAGAAGATCGCCTTCAACAGTCTCCCCAGACAACAGTTTGGCATTTCTAAATTTCTTACGATAAAATTCACCATTTTTTTCGTACCTCAATAACAAAGCCTGCTTTAACATGTCATAATTCTCCCGGTCTTCTCTGTTCATTTTTGCGAAGACTTCGTAAGAAGTACCTCTCAGTCCCTGTGATAACTTTAAACTCCACCTCTCTCTCTCTAACCCATATGTAGTAGCTAATAACTCAAAACGTCCTAGGTACCCCTCTATGTCATCGTCTTTTTCAACAAAATGGTCTAAATGAAACCCCATAGCTGATGTTGAGGCTCCCAGACTGGGCGTAGCATCTGAGGCAAAAGGGCTGGCACCATTTTCAGGAGCCTGGCCTTGTAGCTCCAGCTCCCTTAGTCGTAATTCGTGCTCCCTCTGCAACCTTCTATCTTCTGCCTCCCTTTGCTGTCGTTTTTCTTCTGCCTCCAATGCTTTAGCCTCTTTGTCAGCCTCAATTTGTAACCTCTTAGTCTCAGCCTCAATTTGTAACCTCTTCTCTTCAGCCAACCTTTCAGATTCCAATTTTCTTTCAGCCTCTTTTTCTAATCTTCTTTCTTCTCTTTCAATATATTTATCACATTCAGCCGTTACATATTGAATTAAAATCTGACCATCCATTCCCATATCCTTTGCCGTCAGCACAGCAGCTGATCTGAATTTGGCTAGCTCCGCCATACTTTTTAAACAAATCTAGCAATGTGCAAAATAAAATTTCCAGCTACTAAAGTAATTCTAATTACTCTAGTCTAAAATAATTCTAATTAATTAATTAATCAATTAACTACCACTGGCTGTGAAGATTCACCAACTTTTATTTTCAGGGACACTTTTAATTTTAAGGGACACTTTTAATTTTTATAATGTGTTCCCCTAATCTAATTCTCCCCCCAGGAGATCCTAATATATTTGATAGGCTAATTATCCCGTGACAAGAGACTCCAATATATGTAGTGGATTGATGGTATTGTATGATGGTGATATTACTAAGTGTGATGCATGAGGTCAGCTGTGAAGGCTTCTGAGATAAAATGTATCTGTGAATTGTCAGAAGGCCCTTCTTGCTACCACTACGACCTCACACCTATCTTTTTTTATCTAATGAATGTGGCTACGTTAAAATTCTAGGGTATGATATGTAATGTGTTGTGGTAGTTTGCATACACACACACAGATATTTAACAAGTCTAATAATAGTAATAAAATGTTATAACACACTGAACTAACTCGAGATGTGTAAAATTTGGATAGTAATTTTCTTTAAATTTATTTGTTCTGAACCAGAACATATGAAAGGTTTTGCAATTATGAAAGAAATGCCTGAATATGACATAATAAATGCAAGGTGTGTACATATGTATGTTACTAGACTAGTTAATATTACTACTGTTTATAGTTGTAATCTAATTGGGAGAACATTTAATGGATGTGCTGTTGGGGTGGCCTCATCACTCCCTGTCTATGGCGACTACACATTGTCCAGTTATTTGATGGAAATTTTAAGGGTGTGTTAGAAATAAGTTGAGTTGGTGAATTCTCAGCAGACCAGACGCTCACGTAGCTTGAAGGTGTAGCTCTGGTGCTGAGATCTGGTGGCCCCACCTCTCCGTGCTTGGGGGCAATATCAGGCTGCTCTGCCAAAATATAAACTGCACGGGTCCACTCTTGTATTAGTAACTCAACATTTGACACCACATTGGTGCCAAATAAAAACTCACAGCTCAGAATTATGAATATAGAACACAGTTAATTGCTAGCAAAACTCAGCTGAGCTGCTGGCTTTAGTATGGCGTCCCTCTAAAGATATCAATTTGCTTCTGGGAATACACCACTATATTATTTACTGTGTCTACTAGGACAACTTATAACGAATGGCAAAAAATGCGCGTCTGAGCGCCGATAATATATTCATCTATGGCCAATCACCGCCTTTTTTTCTTTCAAATTCAAACCTACTACCAAAAAGTCATTTCAGTCATACCTCAGTCAAGTATGCCTTATTGTCTGTTGGTCCGTCCGTCTCTACTTGCGTTTCACAAAAAACACACTTGTTTTTTTAACCAACTCTGCCTTCCCCTACACAATTTTGCCTTTAAAGTTATTTTTAGCCACAATTCTCCAGCCCATCCCGTCTCTTCATTCCAACTAGATTTTAGCACTTGAGTCTTCAAGGCCACAATTTTTTGAAAATTAGTGACATGTTTTGTTTCAATGCAGTCGTTCGTTGATATGAACAACACAGTCTTTTGTCAATATCTTTCTTATTATCTATCCGTCTGTATAAATGAAAGCATATTATTTCACTGCTCAAGATGGGCCATCCGGCCAGCTAGGTTTTATATTCCTAACATTATTATTAAGAAAAAGTTACTTTTCAAATATTTTCTAGAATCTTCTGGAATGCGTTCATCACTGCATTCAAATAAACGGACTAAGTTATCGCAAAAGCGTCCAAGAAATGACTGTGGCGTATAATAGCTAAGGTCCCTTTTGTCGATTTCTTTACCTTGTGTCAACTTGGGGACGTGAATTTTTCCTTGCCCCACCAATTTGCGTCCTTTTAGCCTTGCTAGTTTCAAGCATGTTTGTGGCCGGGGAGTGGACGGGAACGGCACCAAATCAAGTTATGTGGCCGGGGGAGTGGACGGGAACGGCACCGAATCAAGTTAGATGTGACCGGGCTTGGTCACGGTGACAAATCAAGTCTAGTGTGACAGGGTGAGAATGGGGTGGAATCTTTTATCAATGTTCATCTGTTGTTTTACTGGCGACTGCCAGAGATGGTGATTACAGAATAGGAACATAACCCAGATGATTCTTTTGGAGACTCGTAACTGTGTTTATGTTTTAGGCTGCATGATCGTCGAAAATATGGTAACATTCTTTTCTCTATTACCTGATGTAAACAAACGACACTTCCTACTGACGTTCAGGAAATAAGTTCAAGCTGGATTAAATATGAATGAACACCTTTATTAAGTGTCTGCACACTCTGACAACTTCATAATAGTTCATAAATACATGTGCTTCTGTGGTATACAAACCAGTCATCCCAAGAAATAACACACAGCCATCGAACTTACAAGATGGTCAAAACCCCAAAAGCACTGCCTCGCACGTCTCGTGCCTAAAACCAACTCACTTAACCCCCTTCTCTCAAACCATCACTTCCGTCCTAGCTCTAAGCAATTCTACCCCAAGTTCGATGACGTCATTCCTGAACACTTTAATTAAATCACTCATAGGATTTGTGACTAGTGTTATTACGCTAACTAGACACGCTCAAATACTTAGTGTTTAATCTTGCTAAGTATTCTTACCCTAACTATAATTAAGTGGCAGCACCTTAGTGTTAATCCGACGTAACAGTCCGTACTGTCACATACGCCCGGGGCCACTAAAGTGTATCCCGTAGGAGACACTTTATTCCTTAGAAAAAAAATTACTAACTCTAAAAAAAAATTATTGGGATTCATGTATCCCACCATAAATCATGTCAGAAGGACTACAATAAACAATAGATGGGAATAATGGATGAAATAACACCATTACCATCTCACACACAAAAAATCGATCATGAAGGGGTAGGGACTGATGGACATAACATAAACGAGGGACACATGGAAAAAAAAAACAAAAAAAAACTGTGGAGGTTATGGTAGCTACAAATAATACTGATAAGTGGCAAAAAAAATATGGTCAAAATAGAACAGTAACTAACAATCATCAACGAACTAACAAAACGCTTTATGGGTTTATAGTCATCAATATCTCTCACACTTGTGCGAATCATAAAACATAAAATAACATGACAAGCGAGTTAACGTCGCAAGGGAAAAAAAACTGGCAAAAAAAATATGGCGGGTGCACATAAAATATAGCGGATGCCCAAAATGGCTGTCACCCTACACTTCACTGAAGTGGGTGATGAAAAAAAATATCAATGGAACAAATGGACATAGAACCACAAAACTTGGTGGCAAAGTATGGGCAAAATGGGTAAGTCTCATTAAAAAAAAATGACTTTGCCGGTGTAACAATAACCGGAAACAATGAATGGAATGGAAACATGGTAATCAATGGACAATGGTATAGAATATATAAATGGGCTAATAGTTAAATCACATGTATGAGTGTCGGTGTAACAATAACCGAAAATTCAAACAATCATAATGCAATATGGTGTCATCATCATAATGAATCGTGAATGATGCCAACATTAGTGGCGGGTGAAGATGTACATTAGTTAATCACTTTTATTTAGTACAACAGAACGATGTAAACCTAAAAAAAATCTGGGTAAAATCTTACGTCAGAAACATGGCAAAAAGAAAAACACAAAAAAAAATCATAGGGGTACACAAGATGGTCAAATATTACGTCAGTCAAAATAATGTGACATAATGACGCTAACGCGTGTAAAAGGGAACTACATCAACTACAATATATCAGGACTGCAGAGATCTTCTGAGTTGGTGGATCTCCATCAGCAGTGGTCGAAAGGATGTCGTGAGGGAACTGTTCATGTACTGGCAGATTCGGCAATGTCTTTCTTGCGGACGAAAATGTAACAGCTCTCCATAAATAACGGCTGTTGGCCTTTCCTATCTGAACTGGAAATGTTCGTAAAGTGTGTAACCCAGATATTAAAGGATGCGTAACGATTGGTCTTCACGGTAGCATCAGGATCAAGCAATTCAGCAGGAGGGTATTGTGTAGGAGACCTGCATCGGAAGACACGAGAAGCAGGGTCGACTTCATGCTAAAAATAATAGCAGGGCATGAAATGTCAACCTGACCGGAGACGGCATCTGGAGGTAAGTGCAGTTCAATTTGTAAACATCTTTGCAAAAATGTTCATTGTTTCCAATCTTTCAATGGCTTACAATAACAGGCGAGGATCGTACTGTGTAGGTTGGGATGTAGGAACAATAGCATGGACTACGGGAGTGGACGAAAACGGGAGGGTCGGGGTGGAGGCTGCGGACTGGTATGAGGATAACGGAGGGGAACACGCAATCTACGGGACGGAGGTGTGACAGGGGGAGGGAGAGGCGGAGGAGAGGGACTACGGTAAGGAGAATGAACAGAACCACGGGAGCGACGAAAACGGGTTCGTACATGGGCGGCCCGCTGGTGAAGGGGCTTAGGAAAGGGAACAGAATCGTAAATGAATTTTGGATGACGACGTCTGTGGTGAATGTCGCAAAATTGGTTTCAAGTCATTGCAAATGGGTTCAGTTAGATTTATAAACCCATCTACGATCGAGTGACCGCTTTCAAAATGGCGGCGTATCAGCGAAATGTGTATCGGACAGAGGAAATCGCCAACGATAAAATAACAACAGAAGGGAATCCGTATGAAAAGGATTTTACATTTCAGTACAGGGAAGGATGGTGTATAACTGCATATAAGATGGAACGGTAGGAAGTTCTCATTTACGGAGATATATGCGTATTTCGGCTGCCCACAGTTACGCTACAAGCATGTAAACCCACTTCTATTCTAAATATTAAAATCAACAAATAACAGTTTGGGAATTTACATGGATAGGAAGATAGAGTTTTATCAGCTGTATAAAACTAGATAAGAGGGAACAATATGGATATTATATATGCCGAGAATGAGAAAGGCAAAATTTCAGTCGACGCACAGATCGGCTGAAATCACGGTTCGGGAAGGATTTTTCAGGTTAGGTTTAGGCTGTGACGTCGGTACTCTCCGATACGTCCGCGCTTTGCGTATAAGTAGCGGATCGGTAAACTGAGAGAGATACACAACGAAAGAGGTTTGAGCCAGACTGGAAACAGAGTTTCGCCACTATCCATGAATTGTGAGCGGATCGCCAGAAACATTTTTAAGTCCAGTATCTGAAGTCTGAGGGTAAGCGAAATTATGATAACTACCGTGTATAATATTTGTTATTTCAGGTTCATATAGAATTCACAAAATGTGCCTGTATAATAGTCATTGATAATATGTATTGTATTTTTAATATGATCTAACATGTACATTGTGGATGATTGTTGCTTGTACAAAAATTAATCACCAATAGCCCCACAGCCTAATGAAGATATATTTATCATATTGCTTTATCGCTTACGAAGATAAAGGCAGTCCCATGGCAGAGATTGTCATAGGGAAATGAAGTGTTAGAAACTTCAGCATGAAAGATCCCAGTTACGAGGCTAAGGTGACTAGTCCCCTTCCTCGCTGCCTTTGCCTTCCCTAGTTCGAGCGCACAACTTTGTACCCATTTACAGCTGGTAAACTGGAGTGTTCTATAGCCAGTGTCAGTAGAAAGCAACCTGATCACGTGGTCACTCACTTTCTTTATGTAGATGCTAAGGATAGCATCAGTATTTGAATTTGTACTTGATATGATTTGGAAGGATCAAGTTATAGCATATGAAGGGATGTATAGGAGCGGAATAAACCAGATGATGTTTATTACTGATATGTTAATATTAATTCTGTATCATTGAAATGATGTTACTTGCTATGACTGTATAACTTTGACACCTGATGACTGACTTGTCTGACTTATGTGCTAGTCAGTTACACTTAATTGAAATGTTATTAATGCTATATCACTGAAATGATGTCCTTGCTTACTATGATTGTATAACGGTGACATCTGATGACTGACTGGTCTGACATCTGTGCTAGTCAGCTACAAGTCTAGCCAGATACTAGCCAAGGCTGATATGTTGCAGGTTCCATGAAATAACTCAAACCAGACTGTCCAGTATCAGAAGCCGGTGCAGTTCATCCGAGGCAATCCCACAAAAGTGCAGGACCCCAAAGAGTGAACTTCAACTGGTCATTGGCATCCCTACTGTTGGGCCTACCAAGTCTGATATCAGCAAAGGACAGTTTCAGCAGTACCAAGTTGGAAAGATAAGTGTCCTGTTTGACACTGACCACCTATACATGTGAAACAGCCAATAGTTGAAAACAATAAGTAACCATACATAAACTCAGTCAACTGATGACAGTTATCCTTAAATTCAAAGGACTAATAACAGTGATTTCAGTAACTTTATTATTTAAAATGAATGAAGTCTAAACAGACAATAATAGTAACGGTGTGAATATTTTTTATATATATGTGTATACTCTTTTCCAACTAGTAAATAGAATATTAGTGTAATTATTAAACTATTTTAACTGTACCTGAGGATTTATTCACTTTTTCCATTTTGTGGGTTCAGTGAATGTACCTTTTACTTATCCCCTAGAATATAAGTAATCATAAGATAGTCACAGGGAGGAGACACCTTAAATCCTGGTACTACTTCTTACCAACTGGGCCAGGGTTTTCACAGTCTGACTATTTTTATGATAACAATACACCAGTGCTTATTTCTAAGACTGGGGTATTACTGGTAAGGTCAGAACTCTTTACTGGCATACTCTTACTCATATAATAATTTTAAATAACCTCCCGCTACAGTGGGGGCTCGTCTGCGGGATATATCTTTGATATTCCTGAGCCATCTTTCTATTTCTGCTGTGTAGAAAATTTGCTTTTTTGTAAATTTTTTTTTGGAAAGAGTAAACATAGTAGGAAGAATATATAAAATTTTTTTTTTTTTTTTTGTAGAGGAGTACCATTGAGTACAGATAAAGAAAGCTGTTTCATATATGGTGAAGTCAGTTTAATTAACTTTAATTTTAAATAAGTTAATTATATTGTAGTAAATTAGTTTGAGTAAGATCGCTTGCCCTACTAGACTACAGATACATCATGGCTGACTTGGTCAAATTTAGGTCTGCTACACTGCAGGTGGGAAAAGAGCTTGGCATGGATGGTGACGCTCTGATCCGGTATGTCACGACGGAATGTGAAAAGTACACCGAGAGAGAAGCAAAGCAATTAGAAGCAGAGAGAGAAGCCAAGAAATTAGAAGCAGAGAGAGAAGCCAAGAAATTAGAATTAGAAGCAGAGAGAGAAGCCAAGAAATTGGATGCAGAGAGAGAAGCCAAGAAATTAGAAGCTGAGAGAGAAGAAAGGAGGTTACAAGCAGAGAGAGAACATGAGCTGAAAATGAGACAGCTTGATCTTGAACTTCAGGCTGGGACTATCACCCATGGTAATAGCTCACCTCATTCTGCGAATAGCTCTTTTCAGAACACAGCAAATGGGGCCATGAACTTCCACCTAGATCCATTTGTTGAAAAGGAGGACGCAATTGAGTCGTACCTGGATAGGTATGAAAGGCTAGCCTCTACATATGGACTTGAAAAGGAAAAATGGAGTCTAAAGTTATCCCAGGGATTGAGAGGTATTGCATATGATGTGTTTCTGAAACTCCCCAAAGAAGATCAGGAAAATTATGAAATACTAAAGCAAGCCTTACTGATCCGGTATGAAAAGAACTCTGAGACATATAGGAAGAAATTTAGAACTTCTAAACCTCTACCTGGAGAAACATATAACCAGTTCTCAGCTAGGCTAGAAACGTATTTGTTGATATGGAGTAGTTTAGTTAAGTATCAGAAAACCTACGAGGATCTGAAAGAAATGGTTATGTTAGAGCAAGTGAAAGATTCCATGTCTCAAGAAATGAGGAAATTCCTTATGGAACAAGGAGCAGAGAGGCTGGAAGACATTTTGAAATGTGCAGAGAGATACCAAGCAGCTCAAGCTGAATTGATAGGAACAAAAAGGAAGCAGGTAGAAGGATATAAGCCACCACCGCAGAATACCGATTTTGACCAGATGGATCAACCATACAGATACAAGCAAAGATTTGATAATAAGGACAAGAACCCTCAGACTCAGGAAAATAAACCCTATAAACAGGGAGCTAAGTGGTGCAAATTTTGCAAGATGAGCAACCACAGCACGGATGAATGTGGGAGGAAAAAACCCCTTCATCATGCTGCATGTCTACAGGTGAGGACTTCTGTTAGGAAGGAACTGACTGTGGGTCAGAATAGCCTCCATCACCCACCTACCCAGGAGATAGTGACTGTGAATGGCAAACAAGTCACAGGAATGTATGACACAGGTTTGTCCTATGACGCAGTCGTGTGTGCATCTCTGGTGTGCCCTGAACAAATCACCACAGAAACAGTAGAGATTCAAGGGCCACTAAAAGGAACATCACCCCTTACATTACCCATAGCAAAGATTCATGTCAGTTGTCGCTATGTGGAAGGGGAGATAAATGCAGCTGTGATAGATGATCCCTTTTACCCCCTAATGTTGGGGCGTAAATATGTTTTCTTGGGAGATCCCGCAAAACCTATGGTTATGGCAGGAATCCAGACCAAGGCTGACTCCAGGAACATAGAGAGGGACACCAACGTAAAATTTCATTCAACTGAAATGAAACGGGCTCAAGAAGCAGACAGCACGTTGAAGCCTTGTTTTGGCAAATTATCAAAAACACATAAAGCTCCAAGGAAAGGACATTTCTATATGGAACATGGACTCTTGTACAGGAAAGCTGGAAGAGGGACGAAAAGTCATGGTCAAATTGTTGTACCATCCACCTATAGGAATAAGGTTATAGGCTGGGGACACATATCAACTTTGAGTGAACACCTGGGTAATGGTGCCACAAAACAAAGAATAGCCACCCAGTTCTACTGGCCAGGTATTACGGAAGACATAAATCAGTATGTACATTCCTGTCCAGAGTGCACCTATGTAGATTCAGAAAGTCGACGGAACAGTCTTCATCAAAAATCTACACGCAAACCAGCAATCAGGGGTACTCCCGAGATTTGCACGGGAGGGGAAAGGAAACATCCCACACAGGTTCAATTGCAGTCTGAACCCCATGCGCTGGAAAAAAGGAACAAATCACGTAGTGAAAATCAAACACCTACGGATTTGCGAGGGAAAACCACATCCAACTATCAACGAAAAGAGGGCGGTAAACTTCATGGGAAACCTACCGACCCGGTTTCACCAGCAGTAAGAGCCTGGATGAAAAGCCGAACAGGAAGGAGAGAGATAGTACAGGATGAATATATTCTTGGAAAACAGAATGTGGGCGCAGATTTTCTTAGTCGTCATCCCACAGAGCGTGAGGAGGATAGAAAGAAGGAAAACTAACCTCGGAATGGTCGATTTGCAATTGTCTTGTACCCAATAGTTAAGCTAGATATCATCCAGCTTAAAATATGGGGGAGCTATGTCGCAAAATTGGTTTCAAGTCATTGCAAATGGGTTCAGTTAGATTTATAAACCCATCTACGATCGAGTGACCGCTTTCAAAATGGCGGCGTATCAGCGAAATGTGTATCGGACAGAGGAAATCGCCAACGATAAAATAACAACAGAAGGGAATCCGTATGAAAAGGATTTTACATTTCAGTACAGGGAAGGATGGTGTATAACTGCATATAAGATGGAACGGTAGGAAGTTCTCATTTACGGAGATATATGCGTATTTCGGCTGCCCACAGTTACGCTACAAGCATGTAAACCCACTTCTGTTCTAAATATTAAAATCAACAAATAACAGTTTGGGAATTTACATGGATAGGAAGATAGAGTTTTATCAGCTGTATAAAACTAGATAAGAGGGAACAATATGGATATTATATATGCCGAGAATGAGAAAGGCAAAATTTCAGTCGACGCACAGATCGGCTGAAATCACGGTTCGGGAAGGATTTTTCAGGTTAGGTTTAGGCTGTGACGTCGGTACTCTCCGATACGTCCGCGCTTTGCGTATAAGTAGCGGATCGGTAAACTGAGAGAGATACACAACGAAAGAGGTTTGAGCCAGACTGGAAACAGAGTTTCGCCACTATCCATGAATTGTGAGCGGATCGCCAGAAACATTTTTAAGTCCAGTATCTGAAGTCTGAGGGTAAGCGAAATTATGATAACTACCGTGTATAATATTTGTTATTTCAGGTTCATATAGAATTCACAAAATGTGCCTGTATAATAGTCATTGATAATATGTATTGTATTTTTAATATGATCTAACATGTACATTGTGGATGATTGTTGCTTGTACAAAAATTAATCACCAATAGCCCCACAGCCTAATGAAGATATATTTATCATATTGCTTTATCGCTTACGAAGATAAAGGCAGTCCCATGGCAGAGATTGTCATAGGGAAATGAAGTGTTAGAAACTTCAGCATGGAAGATCCCAGTTACGAGGCTAAGGTGACTAGTCCCCTTCCTCGCTGCCTTTGCCTTCCCTAGTTCGAGCGCACAACTTTGTACCCATTTACAGCTGGTAAACTGGAGTGTTCTATAGCCAGTTTCAGTAGAAAGCAACCTGATCACGTGGTCACTCACTTTCTTTATGTAGATGCTAAGGATAGCATCAGTATTTGAATTTGTATTTGATATGATTTGGAAGGGTCAAGTTATAGCATATGAAGGGATGTATAGGAGCGGAATAAACCAGATGATGTTCATTACTGATATGTTAATATTAATTCTGTATCATTGAAATGATGTTACTTGCTATGACTGTATAACTTTGACACCTGATGACTGACTTGTCTGACTTATGTGCTAGTCAGTTACACTTAATTGAAATGTTATTAATGCTATATCACTGAAATGATGTCCTTGCTTACTATGATTGTATAACGGTGACATCTGATGACTGACTGGTCTGACATCTGTGCTAGTCAGCTACAAGTCTAGCCAGATACTAGCCAAGGCTGATATGTTGCAGGTTCCATGAAATAACTCAAACCAGACTGTCCAGTATCAGAAGCCGGTGCAGTTCATCCGAGGCAATCCCACAAAAGTGCAGGACCCCAAAGAGTGAACTTCAACTGGTCATTGGCATCCCTACTGTTGGGCCTACCAAGTCTGATATCAGCAAAGGACAGTTTCAGCAGTACCAAGTTGGAAAGATAAGTGTCCTGTTTGACACTGACCACCTATACATGTGAAACAGCCAATAGTTGAAAACAATAAGTAACCATACATAAACTCAGTCAACTGATGACAGTTATCCTTAAATTCAAAGGACTAATAACAGTGATTTCAGTAACTTTATTATTTAAAATGAATGAAGTCTAAACAGACAATAATAGTAACGGTGTGAATATTTTTTATATATATGTGTATACTCTTTTCCAACTAGTAAATAGAATATTAGTGTAATTATTAAACTATTTTAACTGTACCTGAGGATTTATTCACTTTTTCCATTTTGTGGGTTCAGTGAATGTACCTTTTACTTATCCCCTAGAATATAAGTAATCATAAGATAGTCACAGGGAGGAGACACCTTAAATCCTGGTACTACTTCTTACCAACTGGGCCAGGGTTTTCACAGTCTGACTATTTTTATGATAACAATACACCAGTGCTTATTTCTAAGACTGGGGTATTACTGGTAAGGTCAGAACTCTTTACTGGCATACTCTTACTCATATAATAATTTTAAATAACCTCCCGCTACAGTGAAGTGGGATGTTATAAATATTTATAGGGGACTTAGTGTACTGACTGAGATCAGCTGTGAAGGTATATATATATCTAATAAGAGTAGTGTATTATATATAACCTTGCTTGCTGCCACATATGTATACCTCAGTCAGAATTATTCTGGAATAGTGTGATGACTACGTTATATGTCTAGGGTATGTGTATGATGAAGTGTAAGTCAAAACAACAACAGACAGATAAACAATTTAATTTATTCCACTACACATGACAACACTGTGACACTCACATACATAAAACATTCTACAAGGATATCTTAAAGGAGTCACTGATAACTTTTCAAATAACAATATGTATTCATTGCTGTCATGAATGTATATGTGTCCTGATTCAAATACAAAGGGAACCAGGAATCACAATCAATTTTAATTACAAGTTATATGTACAGAATTTATTAATATGAATCTTGTAGTGACATATATTTTTAATAGTATCCTATGTGTGTTAGTTGTGTAGTAGTAATATGAGGTAATACTGGTTTTGTTTTGTTCAAGCTCTGTTGGTATTTGTCATCATGACTTCAATAGTTTGTCTTTATTGGAACTAGTATTGGAGATGTTCTCAGTTCCTGATATTAAAACAATTAAATTCCCCTCTTAATTGTATTTTACACTGTCATTTTAAGATGGGGGTACATAATGTTGAGCTCAGCTGGCCACATCAGCTTATCTTGCGTGATGGCGGCAGGAAGAGACTCCTCTGCTCGATTTCTCCCCTGGGCTCTGGAGACACCTCACTGATAGCTAAATGGACCAAGGAGTATGCTGTCCGACTCTGGATTCAGCAAAGCTCTGACCAGGTGCTGCTCAATAACGTCAAGACCACGGTCCCTGAAAACAAGAAGGATGTACCTTCTACTTCATAACTAATTGATACTCTAGTTCTACACTGAGCACAATACATCACAAACATTGGGTTCAGAGCGTTAGGCCAACTGTCAGCTTCATCTGAAATACTTTATACCAGTATTTCCCTCCCTAATGGTTACTACGCCTCTGCAATTCCAGCATTATTTCTTTCTAGTCAATCATCTAGGTGTCAGTGTACTGTTTGGCCATTCCATGCCGTTTTACTTTCCTCCGACACCTTCTGTTCAGGCTGGAGCATTATAGGCTTTACATCATGTTTGCTACTGAACTACACATATATACAGGCATAAATTAACAATTCACATTCAATTTTCATTAAAAGATACTGAATGTTTCAAGCTTACCACAATTCATGGAAATAAACACAGATACGTTGACTAGCAATGAATTCTGGCACAAATACTGGCACAAATTCCCATCTGCTTATGTTCCAGGCTTTTATTTAGCAAAAATATGAGCTGGCTTCAACGCACTGTTGCTTTATCAAGCTTATTTGAACTAGTGGTCTCGAACTAACGCTCCTAAGTGATTATATCAGCGAGTCTGGCCAATGGAGCCACGTTTCGACAAGTGTTTGAAAAAATTTTACCTTCCTACGTCTCCCCTAACAACCAAGGATAGCATTTATAGTCCGACTAATCGTGTTTAGCCTTACATATCATTCCAGCCAATCAGTTCAAATGTAACTTGTGGCCCATTTCCCGTACAATGGTGGTTTAAAAATCTACCACTGAGCGATTCTGATTTTGGGTGTTGTCTGACAGCACCATCATTTTATTTTGGCTATAACTTGTTAATTCCTAGACTATTTGCGTAACGTTTTACATATTCTTTGTCAGCAAGCCCTAAGGAACCCAAATATACAAATTTAAAAGAGCTAAGTGGCTGCGTTCAAAATATGCAATTTCTTCTACCTCCTGTTTCGAAGATGTGCTGTCTGGGTACTGTAATGTTTTCAAACGTAAACCCATCTAATGTCATCTTTTCTAATAAGCGTTTTTCAGGATTTTAAAACCTAACTCTGGGAAGGTTAGTGTTTTTATCACTGTCCGTCTGAAAAAAAGTTAGTGCATGTAGCCTTACACGCGTGATGGCAGCAATTGTGTATCGCGCGACGCGTGTTTAGTGTTGCACGTGTTCGGCTTTCTGCCTCTCCCTTCTTTCTATTTGAGTCCATCTGTTCGTTCGTTTTGGTAACGTAGTATAATTAATGTTAGGATTAATTTAGGTCATTACGCAGTGTGCCTCTCAATGTTTTTCTTAGAAATGCAATACCCGTTTTAATGTGTTGTGGAAACGCTTGTATTTATGCAGTGGCTTATTTTTAACGTGGAAACGTTACAATTTGCAGACGAAGCATAAAACAAAGGGGGATTTCGAGTACATTCTTTGTGACAGCACTGTTATTTTACCATTGCTCTTTTCTTTATTAGAATTTATTTGTTAGGCTTTATATTTACCTGATAATTTATATATGTGGATTAGAATATTTCACGACACCTCCCCTCTTAAAACAGACATTATATGTCAGTCCTTTATTCTATATACACATAGATAAATGTAAGTCAACTTGACTTTACTCTGCTGTGGTGCTATCATGGTTTTATGTAGTTGGGTCCATTCAGAGTAGGCACTACTCATGAAATCTGCCTCAGACTTCTACAACCAATAATATATTTCGGTTATGTTACTGAACAGCCGCAAGTGTGAGTGCTTGTCTTAATGCTGCTTCGCAACCCGTATTCACCATTTCTCTTCTCTGAGTCTGCGCAATGACATGTCCAGAGAACATTATATTTCCCTCAAAATGTACGTTATGAGGAGATAACATATACCTGGTGATAGCAGAGTTTTCGTAGTGGATCCCATAATCTTCTTATTATCCTGTATGAAACATTCGGAATATCCTCAATCAAAGAGGCAACTCAGGGATTCATTACGTTCCTCCGAAATGTTTACATCCAACAATTTTCTCATCATTCTAGAGAAGACACTAGGCGCATTCTTCAATCCAAATGGCAATCTATTAAACTCATAGTGTCCTTCTGAGGTACTAAAAGCTAGGTATGGTCTAACCTCAGGCTTTACTGGAATCTGATAGTATCCTTTACTCAGATCCACTTTTGAGAAATATTTAGCTTTATTTAGTCTGGCAAACAGCTGATTTGTATCCGGCAATGGATCCACCTGTCCTTCTGTAATAGCATTCAGTCTCCTGTAATCTATACAGAGTCTATGTTCTCCAGAGGGCTTCCTTAAGAGTACAACACCGGAACTATACGAAGATTCACTGTGCGAAATAATTCCTTCCTTCAACAGATAGTCTATCTCTTCCTTCAAAGCTTTCTCCTTAGCAAACGGAATCGAATATGGTTTCATACAGACAGGTGTGGGGTCTATCAGTTTCATATCATATTCCAATAGGTTTGTATGCCCTGGTCGGTCTGTTAACACCTCTGCATGATTATTTAGAACCTGTTGCACTCTCTCTTTCTGAGTTTTCGTTAAATGTGTACTGATTTTCACCTGTGCTGCTGTCTCACAGGGGTGTAATGGATATTCAAATGATGAAAGTGGTTCCTTTTTCATCTCCATGGCGATGGACAAGGTCAACAAGTGTGTCTCTTCCTGATGTTCTCTTTCCAAATATTTCTTCAGGAGATTCACATGATAGATTTTTTCTTTCCCCTTCTTATCTATCTTATAATTTGTTCTAGACACCTTCTCTAGAACTGTATATGGACCCTGCCATCCAATTTGTAACTTATTCTGACTCCCGGGCAAAAGAAGCAGTACTTTCTCTCCCACAGCCAAATTTCTGTCTTTCGCCTTCCTGTTATAATAGGCAGCATGTTTCTTCCTGGCTTGTTTCAAATTTTCATTGGCAAGTTTCCAGCCAGTTTTTAAACGAGTGGTCAGCTCATTCACATATTGGTATGAAGATGTAATGTTTTCCTCTGCCTTTTCATCAGTCCACGTTCTTAACAAAGCTACATATGGACCTTTAATTTTGTGGACCTATTTGTCCATGCACCGGTATGGTCTCTTCCACTCGAAGCTTTATAGTGATGATTTTTCCTCCCAGAATTATCATTCACAAAACGACCGCTACCAATTCTTTTCCTGGGGCTTTCTCCCCACTTAAAATTCTTGATGAGAGATTTCCTCTCTACATCCTCTTCCTCCAGTTTGTTTAAGTCCGATTGAGGGATTGTCGGCTTATCCTGGGGTAAGACATCTTTTTGCACTCTCCGCATAGTGGCCATTGTAAAACTGTTAAGTGAAGCTTGTCCGTGAAAAGGGGCTTCCCATTCCATTTGGTCCACTTTATCAAATCTATTTTTCTTTTTATTATATGGCCTAATTGTGCCCCGTGGCGTGTCCAGGTCCTGATCAATGTTCCCACTTGTGGGTGTTCCCTCATGTGCTATGCTACACCTTTCTACAAAATTCTCAATGTCCCATCTTGCTTTGGGCCAATAATAATTGTGAGCCACCTTTTGAATGATGGTACCTATTTTCTCATGGTCCCCATCTGGTTTCACATGTAGGCTCCTTATTAAGTCTGCCCTATATCTTTTAGGAAGTACCAGCTGTCCCTGACCTTTGGATCTAGCTCCAGTCTTCCTATACATCAACTTGTTTTTCATGTAAAAATCTCCCTTGCCTGGAGTTGTATGACAAGTTGACAATTTTCTGAAACAAGGCTTGAGTGTTTTATCCCCAGCCTGTGCCTTCCTCATCTCTTCTGGAGTGGTATCCAACATAATATCCTCCTCCTGTCTTGAGGTCGACCTGACCTGAAGGGTTGCCATATACACAGGTTTCCTTCTGCAACGGTCAGTGTCATGATTGTCCATCTGACAATTCTTACACCACCTTTTTCCTTGGTTGAAAGATTTTCTTTCATCATATTTCCTTTCATCGAATTGTGGGAATTTATTTTTATTTTCATACCGTGGCCTATCAAACTGGTGCTTACCTTTGTTTTGATCCCTAGGATCAAATTTATTAAAGTTCTGTGGTGCCCTAAAGTTATCCACTTGTTTCTTTTTATTACCTGTTACCTCTGCTTGAGCTGCTTGATACCTTTCAGCAACATTTAGCAACTCACCCAGCCTCTCTGCACCTTGTTCCATGAGAAACTTTCTCAGGTCTGGAGCCATGGACTCTCTTAATTGCTCTATAAGGACCATTTCCTTAAGATCTTGGGTTTTCCCCAGAGAAGTCCATTTCTCCAAGTATGTCTCTATTCGTGCAGAGAACTGGTGATAGGTTTCACCTGACAGTAGTTTAGCATTCCTAAATTTTTTCCTATAAAATTCTGCATTCTTTTCATATCTTAACAAAAGAGCCTGCTTTAGCATGTCATAATTTTCCTGATCACCTCTGCTCATTTTTGCAAAAACTTCATAAGCTGCCCCACGAAGTCCTTGAGATAACTTTAAGCTCCACCTTTCTCTCTCTAACCCATACGTGGTAGCTAATAGTTCATACCTATTTAGGTAGCTCTCTATATCATCGTCTTTCTCAACAAAATGATCTAAATGAAAATTCATAGCTGAGGTTGAGGCTCCCTGGCTAGCAGTGGCATCAGAGGCAAAGGGACTGGCACCATTTTCAGGAGCATGGCCTTGAAACTCAAACTCCCTTAGTCGTAACTCATGTTCCCTTTGTAATCTTTTATCTTCTGCTTCCCTTTCTGCAGCTAATTTCTTCTCTTCCCTTTCTGCAGTCAATCTTCTTTCTTCTGCTTCCCTTTCTGCAGCTAATTTCTTCTCTTCCCTTTCTGCAGTCAATCTTCTTTCTTCTGCTTCCCTTTCTGCAGTCAATCTTCTTTCTTCTGCTTCCAATTTCTTAGCCTCAGCCTCAATCTGCAACCTCTTAGCCTCAGCCTCAGCCTCAAATTGTAACTTCTTAATTTCCCTTTCAGCCTCTAACTTTCTTTCGGCTTCAAACCTTCTTTCTTCGCGTTCAATAAATTTGTCACATTCAGTAGTGACATAGGCAACCATAACTTGCCCATCTAATCCTAACTCTTTTGCAGTCTGAACAGCAGCAGATCGAAATTTGGCTAGGTCCGCCATTGTCTATCAGGTAAATTTATACAATGTCTAACCAACAATTCAATCTCTAAATATATATCTAATGGACAACACAGGCACCGTGAGCTCAACCTTATTTAATTCCACCCAAGGATACCTTTTAATTCTTATATTCCCTGAAGTGAATTACCCCCAATATTTTTAATAGGGAAAGATTCAAAATCCCAAGAGCGAGACCCCAATATATGTGGTGAAGTGGGATGTTATAAATATTTATAGGGGACTTAGTGTACTGACTGAGATCAGCTGTGAAGGTATATATATATCTAATAAGAGTAGTGTATTATATATAACCTTACTTGCTGCCACATATGTATACCTCAGTCAGAATTATTCTGGAATAGTGTGATGACTACGTTATATGTCTAGGGTATGTGTATGATGAAGTGTAAGTCAAAACAACAACAGACAGATAAACAATTTAATTTATTCCACTACACTTGACAACACTGTGACACTCACATACATAAAACACTCTACAAGGATATCTTAAAGGAGTCACTGATAACTTTTCAAATAACAATATGTATTCATTGCTGTCATGAATGTATATGTGTCCTGATTCAAATACAAAGGGAACCAGGAATCACAATCAATTTTAATTACAAGTTATATGTACAGAATTTATCAATATGAATATTGTAGTGACATATATTTTAATAGTATCCTATGTGTGTCAGTTGTGTAGTAGTAATATGAGGTAATACTGGTTTTGTTTTGTTCAAGCTCTGTTGGTATTTGTCATCATGACTTCAATAGTTTGTCTTTATTGGAACTAGTATTGGAGATGTTCTCAGTTCCTGATATTAAAACAATTAAATTCCCCTCTTAATTGTATTTTACACTGTCATTTTAAGATGGGGGTACATAATGTTGAGCTCAGCTGGCCACATCAGCTTATCTTGCGTGATGGCGGCAGGAAAAGACTCCTCTGCTCGATTTCTCCCCTGGGCTCTGGAGACACCTCACTGATAGCTAAATGGACCAAGGAGTATGCTGTCCGACTCTGGATTCAGCAAAGCTCTGACCAGGTGCTGCTCAATAACGTCAAGACCACGGTCCCTGAAAACAAGAAGGATGTACCTTCTACTTCATAACTAATTGATACTCTAGTTCTACACTGAGCACAATACATCACAAACATTGAGTTCAGAGCGTTAGGCCAACTGTCAGCTTCATCTGAAATACTTTATACCAGTATTTCCCTCCCTAATGGTTACTACGCCTCTGCAATTCCAGCATTATTTCTTTCTAGTCAATCATCTAGGTGTCAGTGTACTGTTTGGCCATTCCATGCCGTTTTACTTTCCTCCGACACCTTCTGTTCAGGCTGGAGCATTATAGGCTTTACATCATGTTTGCTACTGAACTACACATATATACAGGCATAAATTAACAATTCACATTCAATTTTCATTAAAAGATACTGAATGTTTCAAGCTTACCACAATTCATGGAAATAAACACAGATACGTTGACTAGCAATGAATTCTGGCACAAATACTGGCACAAATTCCCATCTGCTTATGTTCCAGGCTTTTATTTAGCAAAAATATGAGCTGGCTTCAACGCACTGTTGCTTTATCAAGCTTATTTGAACTAGTGGTCTCGAACTAACGCTCCTAAGTGATTATATCAGCGAGTCTGGCCAATGGAGCCACGTTTCGACAAGTGTTTGAAAAAATTTTACCTTCCTACGTCTCCCCTAACAACCAAGGATAGCATTTATAGTCCGACTAATCGTGTTTAGCCTTACATATCATTCCAGCCAATCAGTTCAAATGTAACTTGTGGCCCATTTCCCGTACAATGGTGGTTTAAAAAATCTACCACTGAGCGATTCTGATTTTGGGTGTTGTCTGACAGCACCATCATTTTATTTTGGCTATAACTTGTTAATTCCTAGACTATTTGCGTAACGTTTTACATATTCTTTGTCAGCAAGCCCTAAGGAACCCAAATATACAAATTTAAAAGAGCTAAGTGGCTGCGTTCAAAATATGCAATTTCTTCTACCTCCTGTTTCGAAGATGTGCTGTCTGGGTACTGTAATGTTTTCAAACGTAAACCCATCTAATGTCATCTTTTCTAATAAGCGTTTTTCAGGATTTAAAAACCTAACTCTGGGAAGGTTAGTGTTTTTATCACTGTCCGTCTGAAAAAAAGTTAGTGCATGTGGCCTTACACGCGTGATGGCAGCAATTGTGTATCGCGCGACGCGTGTTTAGTGTTGCACGTGTTCGGCTTTCTGCCTCTCCCTTCTTTCTATTTGAGTCCATCTGTTCGTTCGTTTTGGTAACGTAGTATAATTAATGTTAGGATTAATTTAGGTCATTACGCAGTGTGCCTCTCAATGTTTTTCTTAGAAATGCAATACCCGTTTTAATGTGTTGTGGAAACGCTTGTATTTATGCAGTGGCTTATTTTTAACGTGGAAACGTTACAATTTGCAGACGAAGCATAAAACAAAGGGGGGATTTCGAGTACATTCTTTGTGACAGCACTGTTATTTTACCATTGCTCTTTTCTTTATTAGAATTTATTTGTTAGGCTTTATATTTACCTGATAATTTAAATATGTGGATTAGAATATTTCACGACAACGTCTAAAGAGAAAACGAGCTGAGGGAAGAGGAACATCAGGTCCAATATCAAAAGAAGAATAATCGGGGGAAGAGTCAAGATCACTAATCTTATTTTTCGGCCAATAAATTCTACGGCCTTCGTCGTCCGTTATATGCTGGAGCTCATCCGACCTGTATCCAATTTCGTCGGGGCCCATAACTCTATCCTCCCCACTTGACGAATCGAATTCTGATTCTATGTCAAGCTGGTACTTTTCTTGTACTGTATCAAGGTCGGAGGGAGGCGGAGGAAAATAACCATAAGGAGAAAGAGAAGGTTCAACATCTGAAGAGTCAGTCTCATGTTCTGTATCAAGGTCGGAGGGAGGCGGAGGAAAATAACCATAAGGAGAAAGAGAAGATTCAACATCTGAAGAGTCAGACTCATGTTCTGTATCAAGGTCGGAGGGAGGCGGAGGAAAATAACCATAAGGAGGAAGAGAAGATTCAAAATCTGAAAAGTCAGACTCAGGTTCTTTATCAAGGTCGGAGGGAGGCGGAGGAAAATAACCATAAGGAGGAAAAGCGGGGTCAGAAGAGAGATGAACAGAGGGAGGAGAAGCGGGGTCTGAAGGGAGGTGAACAGAGGGAGGAAAAGCGGGGTCAGAAGAGAGGTGAACAGGTGGAGGAAAAGCGGGGTCAGAAGAGAGGTGAACAGGGGGAGGAAGGGAGGTATGGACAGGAGCTGTGGCAGTAATAGGAGGTACAATAATATCATGCTGAGGCGAAGCATGAGAGGGGACTGGAGTAACGGAGGGTAACTCAGCCAATCGAGCGTCACGGGAGTGGATACGTGAGTATAGCTCAGGAAGAGGGATATGAACCTCAGCGGTGGAACAGGAATGATAACGTCTGTTAAAGGTTTTTCTCCACTGTGTTACTGGCTTTATATATGCTCTTAGTCCATTTTCTGTCGTTACCATACATCTTTCTTTGTCACTGGTAACATTATTTATTTCAAATATCTTTCCTTGTTTGATTACATTGATAACGTTTCTCACTGTAATTCGACAGTGTCTTTTATTGAGACTGTTCCAGTGTGCCCTTCCAGCAGCTGTTTGTTGCTGTGACAGTTGTTGTTGAAGCAGGTGGTTTTTCTTTTGCAACAAAAATACTTGATGCTCTAGCTGTTGAATGGGTGAATCCATCATAAAAAAACAGTTACGAGCTGGTCACGGGCATCAAATCAAGTAGCTGAATCCATCGTAAGAAGGCAGTTACGAGCTGGTCAACGGCACCAAATCAAGTTATGTGGCCGGGGAGTGGACGGGAACGGCACCAAATCAAGTTATGTGGCCGGGGGAGTGGACGGGAACGGCACCGAATCAAGTTAGATGTGACCGGGCTTGGTCACGGTGACAAATCAAGTCTAGTGTGACAGGGTGAGAATGGGGTGGAATCTTTTATCAATGTTCATCTGTTGTTTTACTGGCGACTGCCAGAGATGGTGATTACAGAATAGGAACATAACCCAGGTGATTCTTTTGGAGACTCGTAACTGTGTTTATGTTTTAGGCTGCATGATCGTCGAAAATATGGTAACATTTTTTTCTCTATTACCTGATGTAAACAAACGACACTTCCTACTGACGTTCAGGAAATAAGTTCAAGCTGGATTAAATATGAATGAACACCTTTATTAAGTGTCTGCACACTCTGACAACTTCATAATAGTTCATAAATACATGTGCTTCTGTGGTATACAAACCAGTCATCCCAAGAAATAACACACAGCCATCGAACTTACAAGATGGTCAAAACCCCAAAATCACTGCCTCGCACGTCTCGTGCCTAAAACCAACTCACTTAACCCCCTTCTCTCAAACCATCACTTCCGTCCTAGCTCTAAGCAATTCTACCCCAAGTTCGATGACGTCATTCCTGAACACTTTAATTAAATCACTCATAGGATTTGTGACTAGTGTTATTACGCTAACTAGACACGCTCAAATACTTAGTGTTTAATCTTGCTAAGTATTCTTACCCTAACTATAATTAAGTGGCAGCACCTTAGTGTTAATCCGACGTAACAGTCCGTACTGTCACACGTTTCAGTCATATTTTTTCCTCTGATCTCCGTTCTCATCCCGCTCCAAGGGTAACGTTTTGCCTTCATGTTTAACAATTTAATTTCCATGGCGGGTGGTGACCCGCGGCGTGGGCGATCATGTATTCTAGTAGCTTACGCATTAGTTTTTATCCCTACGTTGTATCATTGGAGATATTTTAACGTTGTATCATGGTTAATTTTGTGACAGCTTATTTCAGGACATCCTCATTACTCTTTTTAGCTGTTCATGGTATTTTTAACAACCTTCCGTAAATTCACATCTCTGTGGCTTCTAGTGATGTCCCTACTTGTTTACTAATTGTTAATGACTCACTTCCATATGTCAGAATTCGTTTAAAAAAATCATCATAACATTTTACAATATTAAATAGGCAGCGGGAGCCGCGCTAGCGTAGTGGTTACAACACCGCTCTGGCGACCGGGTGATACAGGATCAAACCCGGGCGACGGCATTTGAGGATTTTTCGTCGACCGGGATTTGGACTGGATTAACTCGAGACCTGGCGAGGACATTTGAAGGAGTGTCGTCGACCAGGGACTGGCGGCTCCTGAGCCGACCCAGCTACAATGGGTACCTCCGAAATCGGCGAGTATTTGCCTGAATGGCGAGGGACACCTGTCTCTGTACAAGAAATAAAGGGATACTCACGTAAAATCAATGTCAGGTTAGACATAAAAATAATAATAACCTGAGATTTCGCCTCGAGTATTAGCGGGCGAACGCAAAAAAAAAAAAAAAAAAAAAAATAGGCAGCTTGTTCGAAAAGTGAAATAATCTGGCGTTTCAGTCGGCTTTAGTTTACGCAGAACTTTGTAAGGAATGCACACAGCAATTTAAAACAAAAATTCTGATGAAAGTTGCGTTTAACCCAAAACTATATATACGTTTATAATGTTGGATAGGTTTCTTTTTCAGAAACGCATATGGGTAATGTCCTATCTTTCGTACCTTTTTGGTCCGCAGTGAATATATGTAGTTAGGTGTTGTTTCGTAGCAGTTAGGGTTAGGATTAGTATTATGGTTAACACTAACAATATAATGCCATTAAACAATGGGACATTCCATGTTAAAGTTAAAATTATTTGTAAAATGTAATAGACGAGGTTTTAATTTTAATAAACCCATTACTGTACTACTCGTGTATTTTTTCATAATAAACTAATTGCAATAAATATAAAAGCAGTACGAACTAAGGTTAATATTATTTGTAATTTGCAATAGACAACGAAGTTATAAGTGACTAAATCCAGCCCCAAGTTCTTATTCATGCCGTTTTGTCTGTTATATTTTCCCCCTAACAAATGCCAATAAACCTAAACAGCGTTTAAACTGGTTACGATAAAAATCTATTATAAACTATCGAACAACACGACAACTTACGGTAGTGTTGTTGGCAATTTGCGCGATCCGTCGATTTTGCGGAGATAAAAATTCTTAATTCTGTTCTAGGAAATCGGATTCCAATGAAGATTTTTCAAAAATGGTGTCTTTCAAGTGAGTAATTTAGCCGGATAAAAAAATCCGCCGGACGCCTAGTTTAGGCGCGAAAAGGCGGCTAAGTGGTCACCCTAGCTTTTTTTTTCTTAACCAGCGGCACTTGGGCTTTCGGCCCAATGACATGTCATTGCGAGGCTGGGGAGCCTGTGGACTTTCCTTCCAACCCGGTCAGGAGCTTCCATCCACAGAGGGTTTATCTCAGGAGCCGTTCAGGTTATTCAGTTAAAATCCCGGGCAATGACAATCTTTCAAACACCTACGTCCGGGCTTGAACCTTGAACACCTGATCGCCAGCGCAATGTGGTAACCATTACTCCAACGCGGCTAACCCCCTAGGCTAACTGCAACGTAAATAGGGATATCTAGTATGGCAACATGGCGGCCCTTGTTATACACGGCTGTTTGTGCCCTATACCAGAGCGCTCTTTTAGTTTCGGTGACCGGAATTCTGACACCGGGTATACAATTTTCGTGTGCACCGTAAAAGACTATTTAAGTTTTTGGCGGGGAAAATCAGCTGTTGTGTGTGTAAAATCTGTAAAATATAAATCATTACACACTCGTTCTGGATAAACACAGCGCTAAAATTCTTTTGTGTACTATAACTTTGTTCTCTGCTCTATTTTTGATTGCATTTTTATTTGTTTGAAATTAGTTTTGACGGAGTTACAGACTTTTGAAAACAGCGTCATCATTTGAGGAAATTCATAAAATAAGTAATCTTTTTATTAATTTAATATCTAAAAATCGGCCCATTCGTTTGAGTTTATAATTATAAAGACTTCTCGAAGGGAAGCTAAAGATTATTTCCACATACTTTTTTTTTTTTGGTTTCATATCTTGAGAATGTGTGGTAGTCAATTTTGTGAGTTTGGCATTACAAGAACAAGCATATTGTCACCAGATTTTATAGCATTTAAATTACTGTAAACGCATTCCTGATACTCACAAATCTTAAATAAGGTTGTACAAAAATAACTTTTTGTAAAGCACCATCTGTTTTTGCATTTTCATTAATTTATAATGATATTTAGCTACGTATATAAGCGTCAGAAAACATGTAAATCTATAGATAGATTACTTCCACATACTTTGTTCTATCTTTCAAGTCTTGTTAATCTTGTATTTATAATATGAATTTTTTTTTTAATTGTGTGTGAGATAAGGACTGTTCCATTAGTGTTCTTTGGTAGACAATCCTGTGCACACGACGGCTGCCAAAGAATTCTAAGTAACTGTTTGTATATCTTCTTTCATTCACAGATAAAGCATTCTACATCCTGGTGTTAGACTTGATAGTCCCAAATATTCCTCTATCTTTCTACATACACAAGTAAACTATACTACATAGCAACGAAATGGAACATACTGTTTTGCATCATATGAATTGTGCCAGTGCACTGTGCAGAGCCTGTGGCAAGAGAGCATTAACTTCCAAAACAACACGTTCAATTCAGAAAGCACTGAACTGTTCTAATTACGTTAATGATCTGTTCTTTGTGTTTGGAATTAACGTATCAGATGATAAACCCACACAGCATTCGACTATATTTTGTAAGAAGTGTTACTTACGAATACAAAACTCAAAAAGGAGGCATAATGAGAAGTGTCTCGAAACAGCCAAGTTACTATCGGAAAACAGTCAGCACATCTGGAAAGACTAAAACCATAATTTAACTATAAGTGAATGTGTAACTGTACTTTTTCTCTTGTTGAGGTGATCACTGGCCCAAGACAGTATACAGGTTGTTAGGTGTGTAGTGCGAGCGGATGATGAACTGAGTGTGGGTGCGAATGAAGGCGCGAATGTGTTTAGGCTCTTATGTATGTAGACCCCGCAACCCATACACTCACATGCAGTAGTCAAGGATGCTTGGACACTGCAGACACGTTTCAAAACATTTATTGACGAGAACACACATGGTATCAACAGGAACAGTCATTGTAAACAAGGTCATGCTGACCGGAAATCGATAGGTATACATTAGGCATTCAGCAAGCTGGTAAACATTTGAATATTCGTGCATGGTCAATACAATGTTCTTCAATAAGGACAGTTCGTGGCGTCGCCCTGGGATTACTGACTAAACGCGTCAGATACCTTAATCACTTTGACACATAGGTGCAACTTGGCATTCCCCGCCAATTGCACATTATCAGGCTGTAGTATAATAGCCGAAAACACAGGCCTCGTTCTGACGTCGGCTGTGTACTTCTGATAAGCAGGTTACCATCAACCCTGCAGTAATGCTTATTGTAGACATAAATATGCCGCCAATCTGCGGCTCCCACAATATATCTTCGTCACTGGATTTCTGGATGGTATGAAGACTAATAGTCTTGAATGGCTACCTTGAGCACAACATATAAGTTCTGAAATGGAGGACCGGTGAGCTGCAGTTCACAGACTAGGCAATCTTCTAACATGTTCTGCTACCGAAAGCATAGTAATGGAAAAAGTCGGTATTACCTGTAACCGAGTCCACAGAACTTAACAAGGAACTCTGCTGTCATTCCAACGCACAGAGATTCACTGGGGAAAACTGCCAGTGCAGTCACTTCGAAGATTCTTCCCGAAAAACACAATGGACTCTCGTCCCTTCAGAAACCAGGACACTTCCCCGGCTCGCCGGAAGTCTAACTCCACTCCCGCTTAAAAAAACCTGCCCATGGGCATACGCCCGAACTGTCTACCTTTGACCCTAAAGGTCAAACACAATGAATGAATAAACAAGGGAAGACAACCCCTAATCAACCTGACATCGCAGGTAAAGACACAATTATTCTTATGATAAAAACATAAGCAAATAACTTGACAGATGACTCCGTCAAAAATGACAGCAACATATTACTACCACCCCCCTGTAAAAAAAAAATGAAATTTTTTTTTTAAAAATATGTCCATGAGCAAGATTGCACAAGTATCACTTATGTGCTCATGAAAAAAATGAACCTAATATCAGGTACAATAGACGCATAAACAAAGCGTCTGAAGAGGATACAAATCATCTCCCAACATAGGAGAAAATATCTCCTTTAAGCCAAACAAACTAAGGGGTACCATTAAAGAAACCTAAGTTGCTGGCAATACCAATCATATATCAAACATTACTAAATACTATAATTATAGCAATATACAAATGTCATGAATTACAATGCTATATTAGCAACATATCACTGATGGATGGACAAAATGAAATTTGTTAAATTATCTAAACATCATCCAAATACATTTGTATTACAACATATTAGGATATTAAGGACAGACCTAAGTCTGAAAGTGTATCAGGAAAAACTAGGACACAAGATTTAACTGGAATCATGTGGGCATCTAGACAATATGTCCGCCATCACATTATCCGAACCACGGATAGCTCGCACCGTGAAATGGAAAGGCTGAAGAGCAATAGCATAACGAGTAGATCTCGAGCTCTTCAAATCCTCACTTTGCATAGCCGTAAGAGCTTTTTGGTCGGTTTCCATAAAGAAATGCGCGCCCAGAAGGAACCTTTGTAGCTTAAGAATGGACCAAACCATAGCCAACAATTCACGGTCTAAAACCGAGTAATTCCTTTCTGCCGCATTTAGCTTCCTAGAAATATACATTACAGGATGCAGAGTTCCTGAATATTCCTGCATTAGTGCCGCTCCAATCCCAGTGGAAGAGGCATCACTACGAAGAACAAAAGTCTTATCAATCGTTGGTAGTCTTAAGATAGGATGAGATGAGAACAAATTCTTAACCTGATCCAATGAAGATTGGCATTCTGGGACCAACGCACCATATTAGGAGAACCTTTTTTCAATAACGATGAAAGTGGTGCCATAATGGAGGACAGATTCTCAATGAATCTTCCATAGAATTGTATCAATCCCAAGAGACTACGCACTTGCTTTTTTGTCTTTGGAACCGAGATATTTAATATCTTTGAAATGTTTTGGTCCTCTGTCTTCAACAGACCATGACCAACTCGATGACCTAGGAAGGAAATTTCACTAAACCCAACAAAAGCTTTAGAGGGTTTAGCAGTCAAACTATGCTCACGTAGAGTAGATAGCAATTCCTTTAGACCCAAATAGTGTTCTTCCCAAGTATCGCTGAAAAGACAGATGTCGTCTAAATATGCAATGACATCTGCACGATCTGATAGAATTCGTCGCATCATGCGCACGAAAGTCGCTGGGGCGTTCATAAGCCCGAAAGGCATAAAATTCCATTGAAACAGACCCCTAGGTGTCGAAAAAGCAGTGAGAGGTTTGGCGTGTTCCGTCAGTGGGACTTGCCAATAACCTTTCGACAAGTCTAGTTTAGTAAAGAATTTAGCTTTAGAAAGTCTAATAAGTAGATCATCTAATAATGGCATAGGTTCAGCATCGAACTTCGTAACTTGATTTAATTTGCGATAGTCAACGCAAAGACGTATGTTATTGTCTTTCTTTCGAACAATAACTATCGACGAAGAATAAGCTGAAGTGGATGGTTCAATTATTTGTAGTTGAATCATTTCATCCAATTCTTTCTCGACTTGTGCTTGAAAATGAATAGGTATTGGGTATGGTCTTACTCTGATCGGATTACGATCAGTAAGTATGATGTCATGTTCTATGACATCTGTGTGTCCAGGAATGTCGGTAAGGACATCCTGATATGATTGTAACGTAGAGGATACTTGACGTTGTTCCTCAAAAGACAAGTTCGAAGAGATTGTAACGTCCCTCCACGATTCCGTTGAATTAAGTGGAATCGCAGGAAGAGGTAAGTTAACGTCAGAAAAAATAGTTTCCTCATCCTGTATAACGGACAGGGATGAGATGTGACCATGTTGGACTGGAGAGTCGTCCGTCGCCTGGAAAATAGGCTGCAAATAGTCTGGACGTTCAATAAACTCTGTTAGCATATTTATATGGAAGGTTTTATGCCTTCCATCCACATCGACAATATAGTCGACATCAGAAATTTTCGAGACTATAGTGTATGGACCTTTCCATGAAATGAGAAGTCTATTCTCTCTTGAGGGAAGTAAGACATATGCTTTGTCTCCAGGACAAAGTTGACGTAGGCGTCTTTTCTTGTTAGCAAATCGCCTAGCTTTTTCTTTCGCAAATTCGGAAGATGAAGTTGCTAACCTGCACGATTCGATAATCTTTTCTCTAAGAGCAATGACATATTCATATGACGATTGTGTATCATCGTCAATATTATCGGAAGTTATCAAATCGTGTAACAAGGACATCGGACCGCGCGGTTGCGCGCCAAAGACAAGTTCGAAAGGAGAAAACCCTGTATGCTCGTTGGGAACCTCTCTATAGGCAAAGAGGACTGCAGGTAAAACCCTGTCCCAATCTTCAGGATGATCCTCCGTTATCTTGCCAAGTAAGTTCTTTAGTGTCCTGTTAAGACGTTCTACCAATCCATTGGACATTGGATGATAAATACTACTGAGAGACCTTTTAATGTCTAGCGTAGCCATTACCTGAGACATAACGTCCGAAATTAACTGAGTGCCGTGATCCGACAGTATTTCTCCGGGGAATCCCAGACGAGAAAATATGAGCCAAAGAGCATCAGCGATATCGACAGTTGATATGCTCTTCAGAGGAATAGCCTCTGGCCAACGCGTGCACATGTCCACGCAAGTGAGGATAAATTGGTGTCCTCTGGCTGACTTAATTTTGAACGGACCAATGATGTCTATAGCCATTTTCTGAAACGGCCGAATCGGAATATCTGCAGCCTGAATAGGAGCAGCATGTCTCGGACCTCTAGACTTGACCTCTTGACAAATTTTGCAAGATCGGCAATAAATTCGGATGTCTTTATTCACGAATGGCCAAAAGAAAGACGCAAGGACTCTAGTTTTAGTTCTGGAAAAACCCATGTGTCCAGCACACTGAGAATCGTGTGCATGCTGAAGAATTAAGGCTCTCATACACTTAGGCACAAGAATTTGCGAGTGCATAGACTTGTCCGAGTGTTGTACCATCCGTACCAATATACCATTCTTCATAGTAATATACGATTTGTGATTCGTATTTTGATTGGGATCCCCTTTCTTTGCAAGAAGGAAGAATTTCTTCAAAGAAGGATCCTCTTCTTGACGTTTAACAAACGAGTCATGGGAAATCACCAAGTGCTCGTCTTGGCTATCAACTTCATTACTATTATCCGATGAAGTTGGGGGATTAAGAGCTTGAGCTCTTGTCACCACTGCATTGACCGTTTGAATGTTTTTTTTCTCCCAACTAGAAATTTGTTGCGGGGTGCATTCCTTAACCCCATGAATACGACCGATTATAAGATCCGCAATAGGATTAGGAAGAAGACATGCATGGACATCTCCTGTGAAGAAGGGAGTGTCAATCCTAATAATAGCAGTAGGATAACTTTCCATAGTACCACCAAATGTAACACATTTGATTGTTTTTCCAGTGGCACAGCAAGGATCTATCAGAGACTCCCTAACCCCGACGGTAGTACATCCCGAATCGAAAAGTACTGAGACTAGCCTATCATTTATTAGACCTTTATGTAAGATGAGAGATCCTCTCCCATCATGCGCAACTGTAGCAGGTAGAGCAGGAAGAGGGTGACCACAACTTAGAGTAGATACAGTCGATGAGTCGAACAATGTTAAGCATTGGGGGCATTCAGTTGCTCTCCCAAAATCGAAAGCACAACCAGTGATAGCCCTAGAGTTACCACTATCATTTACTGTATTACAGGCTCCATCAAACTCTTGTTGTGCAGAGTTTGCCTGTTGGAAAGGTCTTTTTTTGTTAAACCTAGGTCTGCCTCGATTATCATTTCCCCTGTAATTATTTCGACTATCATTTCCCCTGTAATTGTTATCATATTGCCTATTGTAATCATCATTCCGGTTTGAATCCCGGTTTCTAAATTCACCATCGTCATAATCTTGACGTCGAGAATGATTACCTCGAAAGTTCGAATAGTTATTATTTGGATAGCCTTTGCGAAAGTGTCTCAAATTATTACCACTAAAATTACGAGAACTACCATCTTGTCTCCAATTCATAGACGAAGAACCATCATGTGTTGGATTACTCCGCTTCTGAGTGTAATTCTGATTACTTCCCCTATTCCAGTTTTGTTGAGCACCCTGAAATTTTTTTTTGAAATTAGGGCCATATGGTGTTGCCGAAGCAGCTGGCAACCCTTCTTTCACTTTAGAATTGCTAACTGTAGCATGGGGATGCGCGGTGGCATACTGACAACAGTATTCCTCCATATCTTTTAAGTTTTTAGGCTTACGCTCATGAAGGAATGCAAGAAAAGAATCATTAACAGATGACAAAACCTTATCTCGCAATAATAAGTCCATTAGACCTTCATATGTTTTCTCAGTCTGAGACAACTCAACCCATCGTGTAAATGTACGACGTATTTTTGTAACAAAATCAGAGAAATCTACTCCATTTTCTGGCAACATTGTCCTAAAACGAAGACGATAGTCTTCTTCTTTTAGTTGGTATTTTTTTAGCAATGCTGCTCTGACAACATCATAATTAGTCCTGTCATGTTCGTCTATTGTCATAAGAGTAGTCACTGTGTCACCTGTAAAAAATTCCATCAGTTGTTCAACATATTTTTCCTTTTTTATGTTATGCGTATCGCATAAAAATTGGAATCTATCTAGATAATCTGCTACGTCATCCTTTAAAGGATTGAAATGAGGTAGTTTGATCCTACTTACAAACTCCTTTGTCGTACTCGAGGTTGTTTGCTGAGCACCCGTACTAGCCAATTTCAATTTCTCTAACTCCAAAGTTGCGAGTCTTTCATCAAGTTCCATTTTCTGTTTTCTTTCCTCATGTTCCATTTTTCTAATTTCAGCCTCAGCAGCAGCTTGAAGTTGGAGTTTTTTCTCCTCAGCAGCAGCTTGAGCTTTCCTCTCCTCTGCAGCAGCTTGAGCTTGAAGTTTTTTGTCTTCCATTTCCATCTGGAATTTTCTTTCATCAGCTTGAGCTTTTCTCTCCTCAGCAGCAGCTTGAGCTTTTCTCTCCTCAGCAGCAGCTTGAAGTTTTCTCTCCTCTGCAGCAGCTTCTCTTTGATACCTTTTCTCTTCAAGTTCTAATCTTCTATTCTCAGCATCTAGCTTCTTTAGTTCAGCTTCTGCTCTCCTTTGTTCAGCTTCTGCTTTCAATTTAATTTCCTCTTTTTGTTTCTTTTCTTCTGACTTTAATGCAATGGCGAATTGAGCAGATGAATATTCTTCCAATTCTTTACCAGACTTACCAAGGGTCAACCCTTGCTGGATGAAGAAATCCAATGTAGACATTCTGTCTAATGAGATCAGTAACCTGAAAAATTCAACAATTACCTTATCCCACTTCAATGGGAGACAAGTCTGAAATGCTAGACTTGTATACTCACTTCACTTTATTTCACTCTCTTAGTCTTAGACAAAGACCTTGTATGGTCCTCTTGTTTATAATGTAACAAAAAATCACTTGAGTACCTGTGGAAAATAATTCCTTTATATCCCACTCACTATGGGCACAAGTCTTTTTTTTTTTTAAAGAACTTGAATATGTATTTCACCTTGTCTCAATCTTTGTGGATAACAAGTCTTTTATCAAAGAACTTGTATAAATATCTTATATAATAATATTTTATTAACAATCTCTATATGAAGAGTGTACCTTATCAATAATAATAATAATACATGACCAAGTGTATGTATGTAGACTGTGTATGACAATAATGTAGTACAATCATAAATACAAAGACAAAGATACAGAACAATGACCGAAAACGTTCGCGGAAGTCAAATAAACAATACAGCAAAAAGTAAAGAAAATGTTACACAAATGTGTAATGATGACCGCGAAAAATAAACAAGACAAATGGCAACACTGTTATAAACGAAAAGGTGTAAAGAAATAAACGGAAGGAATGAGAGAAGAACAGATACAAACAAAATTAATCGAAAATCAAAGAACGGAAAAATAACGAAAACAACACTAACTGATGTCGTCACAGCTAAAAAAAAAAAATAGCAACAAAAGTCGCTAGCAAATTTCAATTAAGAAAATTGCAATCCCTACAGAACGCTTACAGTAACCCTCGATTAAGTGGCATATTTACTGTAAGACCCACCAACCGAAAACCCGCAGAAAAACACAAGAAAAATACACAACAATAGTACAATTAACATAAATAGCAATCAATATTTCAATGTGTTGCAAAATAAAGCTTAGTCACACATGATATTAAAGTAACTAACTTGCTCCTTGCGAACACAGAAACAAAATGTCAAGCGCGCACTGAATGTCAAATCCACTGTAGCATAAAGTGGTATTCACGAACAAAAGTTACTATGACCTTCTCGTATCTTGCACATTGAATGTTTACAATTTCCACGTACTGTTTACAAACAGGAACTTGACCTCGAACAATGTAGCTTGAATGCTCGGGCGTAGAAAAGTCTGTTGTTGACTGAAACGTGTAAACGACCAGCGGTACCGTTTACAAAAAGGGACTCGACTTGCAGTTGTGGTCCACGTAGCAAATGCCTAGATGTTAACTTCAGTACTTGTCCTGTTGTGGTTTATGTAGCATTATAACATAAATGCTCGCACTGTTTATCTGGGTCAACAGTTGATGACCTATTTCTGTCCTGTTGTAGCCAAAACTTGCAAGTGTAGAATTAGCGATGTGTGTTACAGCTGTCCAGTGTGTAGCTTAGACCCACAGATCAGAAATGTTAATTTCTCGCTCTGTCCAGCTGAAATGTATCAGAACAGCCCACGTAACTGGTCCACCAAAAATGTAACTGTACTTTTTCTCTTGTTGAGGTGATCACTGGCCCAAGACAGTATACATGTTGTTAGGTGTGTAGTGCGAGCGGATGATGAACTGAGTGTGGGTGCGAATGAAGGCGCGAATGTGTTTAGGCTCGTATGTATGTAGACCCTGCAACCCATACACTCACATGCAGTAGTCAAGGATGCTTGGACACTGCAGACACGTTTCAAAACATTTATTGACGAGAACACACATGGTATCAACAGGAACAGTCATTGTAAACAAGGTCATGCTGACCGGAAATCGATAGGTATACATTAGGCATTCAGCAAGCTGGTAAACATTTGAATATTCGTGCATGGTCAATACAATGTTCTTCAATAAGGACAGTTCGTGGCGTCGCCCTGGGATTACTGACTAAACGCGTCAGATACCTTAATCACTTTGACACATAGGTGCAACTTGGCATTCCCCGCCAATTGCACATTATCAGGCTGTAGTATAATAGCCGAAAACACAGGCCTCGTTCTGACGTCGGCTGTGTACTTCTGATAAGCAGGTTACCATCAACCCTGCAGTAATGCTTATTGTAGACATAAATATGCCGCCAATCTGCGGCTCCCACAATATATCTTCGTCACTGGATTTCTGGATGGTATGAAGACTAATAGTCTTGAATGGCTACCTTGAGCACAACATATAAGTTCTGAAATGGAGGACCGGTGAGCTGCAGTTCACAGACTAGGCAATCTTCTAACATGTTCTGCTACCGAAAGCATAGTAATGGAAAAAGTCGGTATTACCTGTAACCGAGTCCACAGAACTTAACAAGGAACTCTGCTGTCATTCCAACGCACAGAGATTCACTGGGGAAAACTGCCAGTGCAGTCACTTCGAAGATTCTTCCCGAAAAACACAATGGACTCTCGTCCGTTCAGAAACCAGGACACTTCCCCGGCTCGCCGGAAGTCTAACTCCACTCCCGCTTAAAAAAACCTGCCCATGGGCATACGCCCGAACTGTCTACCTTTGACCCTAAAGGTCAAACACAATGAATGAATAAACAAGGGAAGACAACCTATAATCAACCTAACATCGCAGGTAAAGACACAATTATTCTTATGATAAAAACATAAGCAAATAACTTGACAGATGACTCCGTCAAAAATGACAGCAACAGAATGTCAACTGTGCAATTATGTTGCAAAGACATCTTTTGGTGTTTTAAAAACAAAAAGCTGCTCTATCCCCTATGATGTTCTTTCTGACCTCTCCATGTCTAGTCAGTCATTTAGCTGTAGTCAGTCAGTTAGTTTGTAGTCAGTCAATTAGCTGTAGTCAGGATAGCTCTGTACAGTAGGAGGTTGATGTGCCTGCCCACATTAGTGATGATATTGTTCAACTGGAGGTTGATGTGCCAGCTCACATTAAAGGCGATACCATTATTCATTTGGAGGTGGATAACACTACTCACCCTAGCATGCCAGTTTTTGTTGCCACATCTACACCTACCAAGTCAGTTATACATACGACAAGTACATCCACCTCGCCTGTCTTCAAAAGCGACATCACAGTACAACAGTTACTTGCTAAGCCACCTTCACAACCACTAACACAAAAGGAAGAACCCCTATTCACATCCATTGTTAGAAAAAAACTAGAAACAGCAAAAAGTAATATCATAAAATGCAAAACCAGAGGACAGCCTATTGTACTACAAAAACTAATTAAACATAGAAGAGAAACATCAGTCACCAGAACGCCAACAAAACGTAAGCGATCTTAATTGCTCCACACTGTTAGAAAACATATTGCTGGAACATCAACTGATTCATTAGACCTGCAGCAGGCACATGAACTACAACGCTGTTCAGAAACGTCACGTCAGGAAATTTGCAGGAAAGCAGGCATTGAAAGTAGAGTTAGAATATCCAAAGAATTAGCAATAGCCATGAAGGAAACAGTAGGTCTTACGTGGGCACAGGAGAGAAAACAGAGAAGATTGAAAATTGAAAGACGCGCCAGCGGTATTAAAAATATAACTTCACAATTAAAATTTATAATTGAAACTCATTTGTTACAAATTTCTCCACCTGTGAATGTACAGATTCATCCTATAAAAAAAAGGAAGTGTGAATGATAATTGAGCGAAATTTTGGGGCTAGAGCAAATTATGGCAGTTGTTGCTTGAGATTGACAGAATTAACAGAGTGTGGAAATCATTTAATAGATGTATTTATTAAATACACCTATTTATCTATTAAATTGAACATTTCGTTTTACTCATGACCATACTCATTTTTACATGACCATCGTGATGTATGATTGAGATAATTGTTAGCTCTCATGTTTTTGGGGACAACTGGGTGTGTTATTTTAAGGTAATAAATGAGGACTTGCAATTTAATGTTTCAATAATTAATGTTTGACGCATGAAACCAAAACAAAACTTTGATATCCATTTTCTGCAGGTTTTCTACTTTTGATTTCTGTAATTTGTTATGCATGTTGATTGTGACCGATTTAGTGAAAATTGCATTATAAACAAACCATAACAAAATATTTAAAAAAACGTAAATTTTACACTATTTCAGACTATTATATCTTCTTTTCTAATTGTGATAAAATGTTTGTTCTTGTTCTAAAATTTACTCTAACATTTCTAGTCTAGCTTTACGCAAAATTAAAGCCGGTATTTATAATAATAAAGTAGCCTAAAAGCATTAATTAAGCCCTATCAAAAGTAAACATCGCCACATGTTTTTCCCATAAGGAAGTTGACCACGTGACCTCTGTCAAGTGGGCTATAAATAGCGCGGTCGGCGAAAAAGGGGAAATAACTAAAAGATCGCTGGCAAACAGCCGTGTATACTGTTCTACCCCATCAGAGGTTGAACGGAATATTATTTTGTAAAAACACACACACACATACACATACAAACTATCATCTTACACTCTCCTGCGCGCACGCAGTTTAAAAATGACTTCCGCTTTCGCTATCGTTGGAAACCAAAAGTCAACAATCGACGGAGTTTACATTTAGTAGAAGGGGACCCCTGATAGTTCAGAAACTGTTGAATATACACATGGATCCACTTCTTGACGGTGAGTGTCCCAAGTTAATATAAAATAAGTCCGATTTTTTCCAAGATGTCTATCCATCCGGCAGCCATTTAAGCTACCCGCGTCGTTAGGGTAAGGGGGTTGAAATGAAAAAAAAAAAGCACAGTTGTGAGTATCCCTATTTTCAAATGTGATGCCACTTTCTCATGTCGGCAGTTGTTCATATTATTTGGAATTGAAAACAATATATATCATAATTATAACCCATCAGAGGTTGAACGGGATTTCTGTTTATCTTCATTAAATATTTTAAAAAAAATGAAGAACAAAAGAATTCAAAAGCGCAGTAGTCCTAATAAGAGTTTAGGCCTAAATGTGTGGTCCTAAGCCAAAACCCTAACCCTAACGACAAGGGCTATTTACTTGAATGACATCGAACACACGCCCCACTCTTCTTCATGTCAACCGGGTTAGGGTTTGTCGTTAGAAGGTGAAAAAGCCCTGGGGTGTCCGGAATGACACCCAATCATCCACACGAGCACCCCATCAGAGTAGGGTCTACCCCTTATCCTCACACCAGCATTGATCCTTATATATTAATTTTAGTTCTTGTTATATACTGTTTTACCTTATTGTGCAATTCTCTAGGTTTTTTTTTTTTTCATGGAAGAAAAATATCCCGTTCAACCTCTGATGTGTTATAATTAGGATATATATTGTTTTCAATTATTATTTCTAGACATTGCTTTTTTATTGTTGTTGTTATTGTTGGTTGTTTGTATTTGTTTTTTATTTTATTTGTTTGTTTTTTGGAAAGGGGAATCGCACACACAAATACAAGCACACTCATTTTACAGTTTTGATTTACTCTATTTGGATTGAGTTGGGGGGGGGGGGGGGGGGGAGGAAGAAGAAAAGATGCTATATTTAGATATCGGAAATCAGACTTTATTATCTTGAATTTACTACACTAGACATCCTATTTGTAACTTATCAGAGGTTGAACAGAATACTTAATTGGCCTCAGGATAGATAGGTATTATGATGAAATCAGACATGCATCCCAGTGTTCTTCATTTCAAAATTTTGACTAATCCCAGATCTTTGCTTTCAAACAGAAAAAAAAAGACTGAAAACAGCTAACTGACAATGTTATGAAAACAGGAAGAACAGTTGACAGCCACACACATGCTGGCTATTTGTTTATCAATATGTCCACCTAGTTGCTTGAGTTGACAGCTACACACGTGCTGGCTATTTGTTTATCAATATGTCCACCTAGTTGCTTGAGTTGACAGCCACACACATGCTGGCTATTTGTTTATCAATATGTCCACCTAGTTGCTTGAGTTGACAGCCACACACATGCTGGCTATTTGTTTATCAATATGTCCACCTAGTTGCTTGAGTTAACAGCCACACACATGCTGGCTATTTGTTTATCAATATGTCCACCTAGTTGCTTGAGTTAACAGCCACACACATGCTGGCTATTTGTTTATCAATATGTCCACCTAGTTGCTTGAGTTGACAGCTACACACGTGCTGGCTATTTGTTTATCAATATGTTCACCTAGTTGCTTGCGCTTATTAAAAATATAGCCACTACCTCTAACTTGAATCATAAACCTAACCCTGCTTTGAGCCATCAATCAATCAATCAATCAATCAGTCAATCAGTATTCGTTACCTCCCCAAGGAGCTTAGGTCTTCAACAAACACATGCCAAGTCCTTCTGTCGTGTGCCATCAGCTCAAGCTCCTGCTCATCATTTTCACTTACCATGGGGGTTCCAGAACAATGACTGCCTTGTAATACTATCCACAGATTTCCTCAGTGTGTGTCCTATCCATCATCAGTATCATCTTCCCATCTCTTGTTCCACTGGCACTTGTCTGGATCTTGTCATGAGTTCCACATTGGTGACCTTGTCATACCTTTTCAATCCTTCTATTCTATGCAAGCATCCATTTATCAAAGTCTGTAACTTTTTGGTAGTTTTAGTCAGAGACGTCCCTGAAGTATTTGGCACCCAGGGCGGATCGTACCTTTGACACCCCCTCCCCCATAAAGAAACACACTTGAAAGTATATTTTAAGCAATAGGTACTTTCATAATAATGTTAGATGACACCCTCTTCCTTCTTGTCACCCGGAGTGTACCGTGGCCGCCCCGTCATCCCCCCCCCCCCCCCCCCCCCTTCCTTAGTACGCCACTGGTTTTAGTTGTTCTTCATGTTTCAGAGCCTTACAATAGGACTGACAAATTTAGTTTAAGATTTTTATGTTTATGTTGCACTTGATTTATCTTGTTCTCCATGTTTCAGAGCCATACAATAAGACTGACTTGGCATTTGAGTTTAAGATCCTTATTTTTGTGATGGACTTGATTTCTCTTGATCTCCATATGTTTCCTAATGCAATGAAAGCTCCTTCTCTCTTTTTGTATTCTTATTATGATATCATTGTCTGTCCCTCCAACTTTGTCTTTGTTGCTGCCAAGGTATGTGTGTGATTCTACATCTTGTAGTGATGTTTCTTCAAGTTCAACCTTCTTTTCATTTCCTGCATTTATTCTCAAAATCTTTGTCTTTTCCCTATGTATTTTCAGACTTACTTGATGTGACCTCTCATCGAGTATTTTCATTTTGTCTTGCATCTGATTGTGATTATGAGACAGAACAGCCAAGCCATCGGCAAAATCTAGATTTTCAAGCTGTTTAGTCAGAATCTGCTGAATTCAGTTTCTGCTGTGTGGCGTTGATGTTTTCATAGCCCAAACTATTGCTAGTGAGAAAAGAAATGAAGTCAATAGGCATCCTTGTCACACTCCAATTCTCATCCTAAACAGTTCTGTAAGTTGTCCTTCATGAAAAACTCATGTCATGTCTTCATAATTTTGCTTTATAAAGTTAATGTTCTTCAGGGGGACTTCATAATGCCTCATCAATTTCCAAAGTGATTCTCTGTCTACACTGTCAAATGCCTTTCATAGTCCACAGATCCAGTGTATAGTTGTGAATTCCATTCCAGGCTTTGTTCAACTATTATTCTCAATGTGGTCTATCTGGTCTGTACAGGACCTGTTTAGTCGAAAACCTGCTTGTTCACCTTTCAGTTGCCTGTCTATGGACTCTTAATCTCTAAAAGATGATACTATTAAATTTTTTTCCTGGCACTGATAGCAACATTATTCCCCTTTAAATTGTGCACTCTTGTAAATCCCTCTTCTTAGACAACTTGACCAGATAACATTCCTTCCATTCTGCTGGTATTTCTTCTCTCTCCCATACTTTACCAAGTAGTTTGTATAGTATCTGTGTAGAGGTGCCAATATCTGCTTTGAAGGCCTGTGCTAGAATGCCATCTGGACCAGTTGCTTTTCCCTCTTTCAGAAGCTTTATGGCTTTCTTTATTTCTTCTCTACTTGGTCATTCACAGCTGATTTGTAGCTCCTCTTCTGCTGGCTTAATTTCTGCGGAATTTTGTTGAGCTGGTCTGTTGAGCAGTTCTGTCCGTCTCTTCATTTGTTCTTGTGTATTACTAAGAAATGATCTGTTCTTATCTTTGATGAGGCCGTTTGCTTGCATATATTTCCCTGTTAGCTTCTTTGTGTTGTTATACAGATCCCTCATAGTACCTTTGGCTGCAGTTTCATCTGCTTCCTTGCCAACTCCTCGGTATACTTCTTCTTGTCTCTTTTGATATTTCTTCTTACTTCTTTGGTTCCAAAGGTTGTTATAGGCGGGAGTTGTTGTGAGGATAAGCTCTCACTGCAGATAAATGCTTCAATGGCATGCTCCTCAAATAGCCTCTGACAACCAAGCCCAGCTCCTGGCCTTCATGCGTGGCTCAATTTAAGCATGGCGGAACTGTTTCCACTGACGGGAGAAGGGGTGAAGATGAGTCACTGGTGCCTTAAAACCAGTAGCTTCAGGCAGATAGGGCTCATGATCCTTGGTTGGCAGCCTAAGAGAAGGTAAATCTCTGAACTCAAGCCACTGCTGCCTTGGCTTGTATCAAACTGTATCGGCTACTGCTGTTCCTTTGAATCTACCAGCTGCGTGGAGAGGGGGAACATGCTGCATGAGCAACAGCTTGATCTCCATCTAACTGTGCCCAAGCTCGCACCCTGGAGAGGACACTCCTGCTTCACCCTATAGGTGTCGGCAAAACACGGGAAGTAGCAGTTACCGGTTATGAGTATTTTGCCCAATTGACGTAGGGCATGGCGCCAGGGGTCCATGCATGTCGTAGAAAGTGACTAAGGAGGGTTGGGCATGGGGCTGGTTACCCCATCCTGTAAAAAATTTAAACCACAAAAAACTTCAACAAATATGGACGTCAGATAAGGAAAATAAAACACAGCCATCCAAGACAGGGGTAGGTCCTCTCGCAGGGAGGCATATGATGCAACACAGAGAAAGCCGAAAGGAGTCTGTGTTGCTGACTAACCTTCTTTCTTCTAGGAGAACTTCCAGATTTGGCACCTGGAATGTTCGGACATTAAACGAACAAGGGAAAGTGGCACAAGTAGCAGCAGAAATGAGGGAATATAAAATCGAGGTTCTGGGAATGTGTGAAACAAAGTGGAAGGGGGTAGACAGGAAGAAACTCTTCGCAGGTGAATTGGTGCTGTCCTCAGGACATGAAGACGAAAGTTCACACCACAGTGAAGGGGTAGCTCTTATGTTATCTAAAGAAGCACAGAAAGCACTCATTAAATGGGAAGCTGTTGGACACAGAATAATAACAGCCACTTTTCATAAACATGATTTGTCATAGTATGCCATATTATTTCTCCACAGAGATATTTTCGGGTGTAAAAACACACAATTTTGGGGATACTAGTAATGTTCTTTATTATTGCCATGTTTGAAATCCATACTGCTTATGAAATGGCCATGTATATTTTTTCAAAATAGAGAAGTTCAACCACTTTGCACATTTTTTTAAAGAAAATTGTGTATGGTTTTATTGTAAACTATTAGTTCCCTCAAATGATTGTATACCCAACATTTGAATCCACTATTACAAGAACTCTTTTTCCACTCCACCCCTCACACCCCCTATCTTACTCGTTTTCCTTTTCTCCCTCTGAGATAATATTCTGGACTTATAAATTTTTCCCTCCTAACTATTAGAGGTGGGCAAATCGACACACTCCGCTGTTTCGAGACAGTCGTCTCAGTGATTTAAACTGTGTCGACACACTGTTTCGACACAACGGCACTATTGCCCGTATCGGGGAGAAAGAAGTCTCTAATAGACAGTATACATTACTATACATGAACTGTGTGAGATAATCTCCTCTGTTTTTTCTTGCGTGCTACTGGCGTGTGTGAAAATCTATGGCATTTCGTGTGACCACAATTCAATATTTTTACACAAGTCTTCATTATGATGAAATAAAATGGAGATATGATAATAGCTGCAGTATATGTGAAAATAATAAAAAACAACAATAATAATAACAGTAATAATAACACATGATATCAAACTAGAGTGAGCTAGTTTTGGTAGACAATGATTCAAATCCACACCGAGTACACAGATATCAGCAGAGCTAATAAAGTGTCCATTACATTTATACGAACACACAGACACTTTCAACTTTAACATAGTGCCTAAAACATTGACAACTGCAGCACTGACACAATTTCCAGTGTCTATAACTTCTCAGCAAAAATAATATCACTTGTAAAATCAAGTCATCATAACACATCCCTGAAAAATATGACATGTTTGATATTCCATACTAATGTTCCGAACGGTTGACTCAAATTTTACAAAGGCCCACGGAAGGTGAGACAATGAGACAGTGTGTCTCTGCAATTCAGCGAGGCAGACAGGAACTGAAACTGTTTCGAAACAACAAGCAGGCTGTGTGTCGAATCTTTCGGACTCAACGCTGTTTCGAAGCATTGTTTCGACACACACACACACAGTAGCCATTTCTACTAACTATCTTCATTGACTTGAATTACAATTTTGTTGTAATCTGGAGACCTTTAGTTTTTTTCTGTTCATTACGAGACCACAGTATACTATCCTCATAACTTGCTGATAACAGGTTATACTCACTGTCCTTATTCGTTTTCTGAATTCACTATTCTTGTCGCCCCACTGCTTAGAATTTATTACAATCCAGATGTCAGAATTACTGATGGAATTTTTTTTTAGAGAAATGGTCATTGTAACCCTATGGTTATTTTGGTTTGTTAACTGACTTTTGCAAAATAAATGAATAGGGAAAAGAAATGTACAGAAAACAGATTGATGAAAAAAAAAATTGACCTAAATTACAGATGCTGGTATCCATGAACCACCCCGCACATGTTGATGAGACCACACAGATGACTGTTTTTTTTTTATTTTTTGTTGCACCCATTGATACCCCCTGATATTGCTAGTACATGATGCTTATGCCACATAAGATAGTGCAACTATTGCTAGTACATGATGCCTATGCCATAAATACCCCATGAGAATATTATACATTTTTCTGTCTTTACGTAGTTACGTGACAGATAATTTGATATGATTGTTAAATTTCGAGGTTCAAGAAGATAAGATATCTACATAGAAGATACTCTGTGATGACCATACCCATACTGAAGATTGACGTGTTAGGGATACACACGAGGATACACACGAAGATGATATATGCAGTTATGACTGTCATAAACTAGACATTCCTGTCTTTACGTAGTTACGTGACAGATGATTAAAAATGACTGACACATTTTGAAATTGAATACGGATTTGAGATTTAAGGAAATGATGGTCCCTTATGATGAATAATACAAGTAAAAAAAAAATGATACCCCTTCTGAGTATATACATGTCAAGGGTACACACGATGGGTATATATATATTTAAAAAAAAGGGAATACATGGATTGAAAAGGATACCCCTACTAAAGATATTTGTGTTGCAGATACCTATGATGAAGATACATGCTGATGATACATTGGTGACATATGATACCCATGTCCAAGAGACATATAAAAAAAAAAAAAAAAAAAGGTAAAGGAACCCGTTACACGCCCATTGAGGCATATTGGGAATATGGTGTTAGGACCATATTATCTTGACCGTCGGCACACGAGGGGTGATGTGGTCGGCATCACGCCGGCCGCCTTAACCTTCCCAGAGTTGCTCTGGTACCCATTTGGGGCTGGGTCAACCCAGGAGCCGTTTGTGGCCTAAAAAATTCCCGCATCATCTGGGGATCGAACCATAGACCACTGCGCTAGGAAGCCAGTGCACTAACCACTATGCTACCGCGGCTCCTCAAGAGACATATGCCTATGATATATATGCATTTCTGACTTTGTTATAAACTGGGTAATTCTGTCTTTACATAGTTACGTGACAGATGTTATAAATTACTGAACATTTTTGAATAAAAAAAAAAAGAGTTTTGAGATTATAGGAGAAGATAGTCTCTGACTATTACTATGCAAGTACTGATGATTACTGTACTGATTGTCCAAATGCTGATGATAGGGTTGAAGATATGTATTTATAATGAATGCATTTATGACCATTGTTTTTACTTAGACATTTCTGTCTTTACGAAATTAAGTGACAGATAGCCAGGAAATGATAACACCTTCATGCACCACCCACACTACCAGTCCATTGGACATTGCATTTGACGGTATTCCTATAGCCTATATTGCTTCCTGCGACTGTGTATAACAGGTTGACCAGCTGCACACCTTTCACCCCTGAGTTAAGGACAGTTCCATCCTCTCCTTTACCTACACAACATAGAGATTGATGTAAAACCATAGACTGCTCATCTGTCTGACTCAGACTTTAACAGTTCTGACAGCAGATGTATAGTCACAAATTGATCTGACAAACTTTCGACCCTGAAGACAGATTCAGTGTCATCCTTATAATAATGTACATTATTCTTCCTTGTCAAGTTGTAGTGACATATTGATATGTTGATTGTTGAATTGTTCATGACATTTTTTGAGAAATGTGTTCTTGGATAGGTTTTTGCTCACATAGTAATGCGTTAATAGATGACTGACTTAGAAGTTAATAACACATGAGTAACTGGAAATAACTTGGCTGTTTTATGGATTGGACCAACATTACAGTAATGACCTGGATACTTTGAAGAAAAAAAAAATATAGAATACTTTATACAGTGTGGATACTTGGGTAAATTGGATGCATATTGCTTGGAGTACCAGGAAAGTTTCGCAACATAGAGGTTTTAAACTACCTTGAGTAAATTGAATTATAAGCCAAAAGGGAACATTTGTGATGTTCAATACAAAAATGTTTCACCTTGTATTGACATATTGCGGTGTAAATTAATGGATTAAGGTCAAATAAGATTTTGTCAACTGTATTATTACATGTTTTAACTAACATAGATACTTAACAGAAATTTGATTGCTTATGGGTAGATTACTACTACAAATTTTATAACACTGATACTTGTTAAAATTTTCACACTGTTCTCACTCGTGTAACTTTTGAGTGGCATCTCTATATATGGATTGATGTTAAAATTTTTGTTGTCCAGGGTTGCCAATAAAATTCTTTTTTGATAGCAAATGCCCTGATATGATAGAAGTTTAAAATTTTTACAATGTTATCCATTAATGAGGCTTGGTTAAGGTATGCCAGTCTCATATATATGGTTGGAATGCATAGAACGACACTTCCTGCGAATCTGTACACGAACATGTTCATGTGAGGGACGAATCAACTTTGCTAAAGGAACAGAATCGTCAGACGATGATGAATAGAGGCGTTTAATGGCATATATACAGGAGCCCCGGTTTAGGACTTAAGTAAAAACAAAAAATTTTTTCTGCAACTTTTTTGACTTAGAATCTTTTCTCAGGATATCTTTTTGGTATTCATAGTATTCAAATGTCTCCCTACGGGATACATTTGCATGGCCCCGGGATCTATATGTGGCCGTATAACCTACCACCATCAGCATTTATTCATGCTAGAGCCCAATTATTAACATAAATGTAAAAAAAAATTACCATTTTGTTGAAATCGACAAATGGATTCTAAACTTAAATTAAAAAAATTAATTAACGATGCATTGAGAGAAGGGGAAATGGAAGATATATTTCAGTAGGTCAGCGTTAGTAAGAATGCACGCTATCTACCCGTCAGTTGTTATGGTAATAATAGAAATGCAGGTTAAAAGTAGCAATGTCACGTGATGTTTATCCAATGAGAAAGCGTAGCCGGCTTAGCTTCATTACGGACCTGCCGGCAAAGATTTCCTAGGGCAGTATGAGCTGTGATTCAACATGCAGACTGACGTGTTTTTGTGTAAGTCTTGAACATTTGGTTCAAGCAATGTTATCTTGCTGGTTTTTTCCTTCAATGTAAGTAGAGGGAAGTCTCGAATTGCCTTGTTTAATTTTCAGCCCAACGTGATTACTATATGTATAAAATATTGCTATGAGAAACTGAACGACAGATTGAAAATATTTGCTGAAGAAAATACAAAATGAAACTATAAGATATTGGAAAAGGAAATTACAGGTGGTAACCTACACAAAAGGAAAGTTAATATGAAGTCTTTTGAGAACCCCGAGATTTAGAAGGATTATGAAAAACATCTGCCATCACCGGTGTCAATACCTTGTCAAGGTATGGCAGCTTGCAAACCCTGATTACCCCCAGAGTTATGCCAGCGGGAGTTTTACTCCTGGAAGGTTCTACCAAGCTGGACAGGTTTGCGCGGGCAGGGGTCAGATGAAAGCAGGCACCCTGGTCCTCCAGGTTGGGGGTTTTAGCATAGGGCTGACACCCCTGTCTATGTAAAAAAAAAATTGAAGTTACGGAAACAACAATGAATAAACAAACTTTGCTGCGGGACGGACATCCGGAGTCTGAGGCTCGTATGACTGTCAGTGGTGAAAGCCGAAAGGAAGCCACTGACATGAGAACGGACGTCCTGACCGCAAAACATGATACAAGAATAGGATTTTGGAATGTCAGGACAATGAATGAGACGGGTAAACTAAAACAGGTCACGGCAGAAATGAGAAACTATAGGTTACACATTCTAGGGATAAGCGAGAGCAGATGGACAGGGGCAGGAAAAGTTAAAACAGCAACAGGAGAAACAGTACTTTACTCTGGAAGAGAGGATGGACAGCACAATGAAGGTGTAGCCATTATTCTACAGAAAGGAATAGAAAGGACATTACTGGAATGGAAACCCATCAACAACAGACTGATAAGATTAAGTTTGAGAGGTAGATTCACCAATACTACAATAATACAATGCTACGCACCAACGAATGACAGTGATGAAGAGGTCAAGGATGAATTCTATCAACAACTGCAGAAAGAAATGGAAGACACACCTAGATATGATCTTATTATAGTAATGGGAGACCTCAATGCGAAAGTTGGTACACACAATACATATAATGAAAGATTAATGGGGAAATGCGGCAGCGGAACAGCAAACGAAAATGGGGATAAATTAATAAGTTTCTGTAGTATTAACAACCTGGTCATTGGAGGAACACTTTTCCCACATAAAGAAATTCACAAATTAACATGGGAATCACCAAATGGTCGGGACAGAAACCAGATAGACCACATCATGATTAACGGTAGATGGAGACATGCATTACAAGATGTGAAGGTAAGAAGAGGTGCAGATGTGGGAAGTGATCACCATTTAGTAGTAGCAAAACTGAAAGTGAAACTAAGAAGGGCTGGACCAACTGTAACTACACAGAAAAGGTTTGACATCAGCAAATTGAAGGATCCCCTTACCAGAAAAGCTTTTGCGGCTGACATAAAGAAACGATATCAATTTGCCAAAAGTCAGGAAAAGACATTGACTGATGATATAGACCAGAAATTCAACACCATTTCAACAATATATAAAGAAAGCAGCAAATCATGCTTGGGATTCCAGGAAAGGAAGAAGCAAGACTGGATAACACCAGAAACATTAAACACCATAACACTGAGAAAGGAAATGAAAAGAAAGAAAACAGAAGCGAAGTCCCCCAGGTTAAAGCAACTATATAGCGAACAGTACAGTCAGCTGGACAAGGAAGTTAAACGCCAAACCCGAGCCAACAAAAGGAATTTCCTAGACGATCTTGCAAGACAGGCAGAAGAGGCAGCACTGAGAAATGAACAAAGCACAGTATACAAAATAACTAAATTCATCAGCGGAAAACGAGGTGCAAACAATATTACATTAGTAAGAGATAAGCAAGGAAATCTCATCACGACAGCAGAGGGACAGGAAACAAGATGGGCAGAGCACTTCAGAGAAACTCTGAACAAGGAACCACCAGAGACACAATTGAATGTTCCTGAGGCTGAAAACGATCTAGATGTAAATACAGACATTCCACGAAAAGAAGAAATCATCACAGCAATCAAAGGGTTAAAGAACGGAAAAGCTCCTGGCCATGATAACTTAAATGCAGAGCTATTTAAGACAGACCCTGAGCTAGCAGCAGAACTATTAGAACCACTATTTGCACAAGTGTGGAAAACGGGGACAACACCATCAGAGTGGAACAAAGGAATAATTGTCAAATTGCCCAAGAAGGGAGATCTTGCAGACTGCAATAATTGGAGAGGAATCACTCTTCTCTCAGTTCCCAGCAAAATACTAGGCAGGATAATTATACAGAGAATTTCAAAAGCAGTAGACCACAAACTGAGGAAAGAACAAGCAGGATTTAGAAAGAACAGAAGATGTGTAGATCATATATTCACTCTCAGGAACATTATAGAGCAGTGCTCAGAATGGCAAAGACAGCTGTACATTAATTTCGTTGATTTTGAAAAGGCTTTTGACAGCATACATAGGGACAGTTTATGGAAAATACTGAGGGCTTATGGAATTCCAAGCTGCATAGTTTCAATCATAAAAAGCCTCTATGCAAACTTTACGTGTAGTGTTGGGCAGAGCAACCTAACCTTCGAGGTGAAGACAGGAGTACGACAGGGATGCCCCTTATCAACCACTCTATTTTTAACAGTCATAGACTGGGTGATGCGCCAGACAACAGAGGGCAGTCCAAGAGGAATAAGATGGACTACATTTTCTACATTGGAAGATCTGGAATATGCAGATGACATTGCACTACTAGCACATTCACATCAACACATCCAGGAAAAAACGGATAGACTTAATAAGTTTAGCCAGCAGGTGGGCTTGAACATCAATTTAAAGAAGTCAGAGGTCATGACGCTCAATGTGAGCAACCCTGAGCCCATATCAGTAAGGAATCAGCAACTGGTACAGACAGACACCTTCACATACCTAGGATGCATAGTAACACCAGACGGCGGGGCAGGCAAAGACATCAACATCAGAATGAATAAGGCAAGAACAGCCTTTTTAGCCTAAACAACATCTGGAAGTCCTCTCAATACAGCACAAGCACAAAATTAAGATTATATCAGAGCTGTGTGCTTTCTGTGCTTCTCTATGGTGCGGAATGCTGGAGAGTTACAGAGAAGGAAATGTCGAAATTGTCCTTTTTTCACACAACTTGCCTAAGAAAAATTCACCGAATCTTTTGGCCGAATACCATCACCAACCAAGATCTGCTTACTCGGAGCAAGCAAGAGGACATGCACACCATCATAGCTGGCAGACGCTGGAGCTGGGTTGGCCATGTCCTCAGAAGAGACCCTGATGCCATCACAAGAACAGATATGCTTTGGACCCTAAAGGAAAACGAAAGAGAGGCCGACCAAAAACAACCTGGCAGAGGACTGTGGAGGCTGAGATGCAAAGAATGAACCAGAGTTGGGGCACTGTACGAAGGATGGCCACCGACTGAGCAAAGTGGAATCATTTTGTTGTTGCCCTACAAGACGCCACTAGGTGTGATGGCCACTGACTGCTTTGACGGTCGATGGCTAAGGATCAAAGAAGAAGAAGAAGAAGATGAAAAACATAATGAATAACACTATAAGACATTGTATTGTGACGTCATTGAACAAGGAAACATGCATATTATGAAAAGAAACGACTACTTTTGGTTGATGTACATAATTGTAAATGCCTGTTGAATTTTGTTTAGTAAACCACTTGAATCTGTTGTTGAAGTCAAAATAAAATTATGAAAATTACTAAGCTGTTGAGGACTTTACGCTTGTTGTAATGCATGGAAGCATGGTCCAGTTCACATCCAAATACTAGTAGGACAAGCTCTCAAATTTCACCAACAATAAGAGGAATGAACGATTCTTGCACACCCAAATAGAGTATGAGAAATTTCCATCTCTGGCGAGCTTGAAGCCAGTACAACAATCACTCACATAGATATAAATTGCAAGGAAAAGTTAACGAAATAATGAACCACTAAAAGAGCCCCAAGAAGTTACATTATGAAGGCACACCGCCATATATAGTGTCAATTGGTGCCGAGTTCCAGTCTCAATAATAAGCACCACGGCTACATATACTCTAATTGGTACCATGCCCAGTCCCACAAGGAATCACATTGGGTGGGACGGCTACACAGAGATGGTATATAAATTACTTGGTAAAGTCTGGGAAAAGGAAGAGATACCAGCAGAATGGAAGGAAGAATATCTGGTTAAGTTGCCTAAGAAGGGAAATTTACAAGAGTGCACAAATTATAGAGGAATAATGTTACTATCAGTGCCAGGAAAAGTATTAAACAGGATTATCCTTGAGAGATTAAAAGAGTTCATAGACAAGAAACTGAGAGATGAACAAGCAGGTTTTCGACAAAACAGATCATGTACAGACCAGATAGCCACTTTGAGAATAATAGTTGAACAAAGTCTGGAATGGAATTCACCACTATACATCGGATTTGTGGACTACGAAAAGGCATTTGACAGTGTAGACAGAGAATCACTTTGGAAATTGATGAGGCATTATGGAGTTCCCCTGAAGATCATTAATTTAATAAAGAAAACATATGAAGACATGACATGCAGAGTTCTTCACGAAGGACAGCTTACAGAACCGTTTGGGATAAGAACAGGAGTGCGACAGGGATGCCCCTTGTCTCCATTTCTTTTCTTACTAGCAATAGACTGGGTTATGAGATCACCGACAACACACAACAGAAATGGAATCCAGTGGACTCTGACTAAGCAGTTGGATGATCTGGATTTTGCTGATGACTTGGCTCTTCTGTCCCATAACCGTAATCAGATGCAGGACAGATTGAAAACACTCGATGAGAGGTCACAGCAATTGGGTCTGAAAATACACAGGGAAAAGATAAAAATACTGAGAATAAATGCAGGTAATGATAACAGGGTTGAACTTGAAGAAACACCAATACAAGATGTAGAATCATACACATATCTTGGCAGTAATATAGACAAAGTTGGAGGGACAGACAATGATATCAAAATAAGAATACAAAAGGCAAGAGGAGCTTTTATTGCATTGGGAAATATATGGAGATCAAGAGAAATCGGATCCAACACGAAAATAAGAATCTTCAACTCAAATGTGAAGTCAGTCCTATTGTATGGCTCTGAGACATGGAGAACAACAAAGACAACAACCAAAAAGCTACAGACTTTCATAAATGGGTGCTTGCGTAGAATAGAGGGATTAAAATGGTATGACAAGGTTACCAACGTGGAACTGATGACAAGAACTAGACAAGTGCCAATGGAACAAGAGATGAGAAGAAGACGATGGCGATGGATAGGACACTGAGGAAACCTGTTGATAGCATTACAAGGCAGTCCTTATTCTGGAACCCCCAGGGCAAGAGAGGCAGAGGTAGACCAAGAAGCACATGGAGAAGAGAGCTGGAAACAGAGGTGAAAATGATGAGGAGAACGTGGAAAGAACTTGAGATGATGGCACGTGACAGGAGGACTTGGCATGTGTTTGTTGAAGGCCTATGCTCCTTTGGGAGTGGAGGGTTATGATGATGGCGCCAGGGGCTACTTCCGACAGTGGGAGAGGTTCTAGGATCTCAATGGACAGCAACCACCCGTGGTGTGGAAGGCTTTTCCATAAGTAGGCACCAGAGTAGGCTAGACTCTTTTTGAACAGGTCGATCCTAGGTTTGGGCAGACGTAACTGATGTAATTGTTGTCCCTCTCTTCTACTGGTTTGAAACAATGATCGTAGGTACAACGGGGCATTGTTAGATAGAATTGTGTGAGTCAGCTTGGCTTTGTTGTAGAGAAGACTTTTTTTAGCGACAGTATTTTGGGTTCTTTTCCTGTCCTTGTGTGTGGTGTCGTGCGATTATCGGTGATCAGACGTACTGCTCTCTTTTGCAGGGAGTGCAGTCTCTTCCAGGTGGAAGCAGGGCAACAATCCCATAGTGTAGAGCAGTAATCTAGATGTGTCTGTATATATGAGGTGTAGAATAATAGTCTAGTGTCTGTGTCTAAGAAGTGTTTTATTTTGGCTAGCTGGTACGTCTTTTGAGCTAAGTGTTTAGTTAAATTCCGTACATGGGAGTTCCACGTTAAGTGCTGGTCAATCGTGATCCCTAGAACTTTGTGTTCTGTTACATGTTCAATTTGTATTGATTCCGCGTGTAGCTGTAACGATCTTTTGGTGCAGCTTAGGAGTTTCTGTCTGGTGGTAATCAACATAGATTTCGTTTTTGCTGTGTTTACTGGCATACGATTCATATTACTCCATTTTGTTAGATTGTCTACATCGCTTTGAAGAGTCATTTCAAGTGCCACGCAGTCATTGTCACTAGTTGTCACTAGAAGTTGTCATATGGGGTGAACACTTCTGATGATCACATTACCAGTCACTGAAAGACAAAGAAGAAGAAGAAGAAGAATGTAAACTAATAAAATATTATCCAGTGCCTCATGTTGTTTGTTTCAACAAAGTGATTCCTCACTTTATTGATGGAGGATCTGTATTTGACCGCATAATTAACTGTTAGCAATTCACACTCTAGGACCGCCATCATCAAGTTCTGCTCAGTTCCAAAGTCAGAAAAAATGTTACTTTTTTCATTTGTGTTTCCACAGCTGGTGAGAGATTTTCAGATGGTGGTGATGGTGATACTGGCAAGCTGCATGACTCTGACAGTCTGTGTGTTGATGAAGAAGCTACTGCTGGAAGACAGTTCTACCCTCCTCTCTACATACAGAGATATACTTTAGCTTTACAATTTTTAATGGAACATGAAATAAAAAGTGTAAGTTGGATTCATTTTAGCATCTTTACTTTGGAGATAATGTTCTTAATTAGATTTTAGTTGTTGTTTTCTTTAAAAGATTGCGTTAGTTTCTGCCTGAACATTATGCTCACAAGTGTAACACATTTTAGATATTCTTTTTTAAATGAATGTCACTCTTTAGTTAAAAGCTCTCTGTATATGTCCAGACATACAAAGTTAAGACCTCTCTGTATATGTCCAAATATATGAGGTTACAGTATATCTGTATATATCTAAATGTACAATAGATAATACAGCTGTGTATATGTCTAAATGTACAATAGATAATACCGCTCTATATATGTCTAAATCATCATCATCATCTCAACCTGTAACCCATCATGGGTCGTAAGGGTGCCATGGTGGAAGCATCAGCAGACAGGGTCCTCCACTGCTCTCTATCCTCACCAATGCGTACAAGTGTGGAAAAACCGTGCCCTGCCCATTCTTTGATGTTATCAGCCCAGGATTTTCTATGCCTTCCTCTTCTCTGTTTATCTTCGACTGTTCCCTGGAGGACCGTTTTCGAAAGGGAGTCATGACGAGTTACATGCCCAAACCAGGCAAGCTTTCAACGTTTCACTACTGACAAAAGTGGTTCTTGGTGGCCTGTATACGTGTTTATTTTCTCTCTAACATAGACATTTGTTTTGTGCTCTTTATAGCAAATGCGCAAAATTCTTCTATAACATTTATACTCAAAAGCCTGAATCCTTCGCTCCATATTTGCAGTGAGTGTCCAGCCCTCACATCCAAACAAGAGAATAGATAATACAAGTGATTTGTATAATTTGATCTTCACAGGAAAACTGATGTTACTTTTCCAGATCACATTTAGCCTTGTCATGGCAGCTGAGGCCATCTCAAGTCTTGTCTTGATTTCTTTACTTGATCTTCCATCACTACATATAGTGGACCCCAGATATTTAAAGGTGTTCACTTCTTCTAACGTTTGCCCATTTAACGTAATGTTGGTCGGAACATGTTTCTTATGGCTATTCACCAATATCTTGCTTTTTTCTATATTAATTTCCATCCCATACGTTCTTGTTACTTTCTCCAGTCTAGAGGTAAGGTCTTGAAGTTCTGATTCTGTTCCAGCTATAAGATCGATATCATCAGCAAAACGTAGATGGCAAAGAGGTCGCCCTCCAATCGATATGGTTGTTTTATATTCATAGAGAGTTTCCTGCATAATATGTTCTAGATATATATTAAAGAGCACTGGGGACAGGATACATCCCTGACGAACTCCTACAGTGGTTTTGAAAAATTCTCCAAAGTCATTGCCTGCAAAAACAGCACTCCATGCGTCCTTGTATAGTGCTTCAATGATATCTATGATGTTGGTATCAAAATTGAATTTTCTCATTATTTGCCATAAGCCTTCATGCCAGATTCGATCGAAGGCTTTTGTGAAATCGATGAAGTTATGGTATAAATCGCGTTGATGCTGGAGGTTTTTCTATCAGTAATCTAATATTGAAGATTTGTTCTGAGGTACTTCTTTTTGGTCTAAAGCCAGCCTGTTACTCGGACAAGATTTCTTCTGATTTCTGTTTTATTCTGTTCAAAAGTATCCTTAACATCACCTTACTTGGATGACTAATAAGGCTAATGGTTCTGTAGTTCTTGCACATTTTTAGATTTCCTTTCTTTGGAAGCGGCATTACTAATGACTGCGTCCATTCTTTTGGCCATTTTTTAGTACTCCATATCTTCTGGCAAATTGTTGTCATGATTTTTACTAGATCTGGTCCTCCATATTTCAAGAGCTCTGATGGGATATTATCCACACTCGGTGACTTCCCTCCTTTCATCGAACATATAGCCTCTTCCACTTCTTCCCGTAATATTGCTGCATTTCCGAGTTCCCTGTTTTCACACTTAATGTTGTTTAATATGCTATAGTCAGTGTCGAGTTTACAGTTATATAATTCTTTACAATATTCTGTCCACCTTCTCATTACAGCTGTTTTTTCATTGAGCAGAGCCTCATTGCTATCTTCTATGACAGTTACCCTGGGCTGTTGGGGTTTTGATAGTCTTCTTAATGTGTCAAAAGCTGCCTTGCTGTTACCTTTTATTAGCCCTGTATTAATGGACTTACATTGATCAGCTACTGTCACGGCGATATGTTCGCCAAAATATCAGGTTTGTCGCGCTGAGAGTGACAACATTGATATAATGTAAAAACCCGTTTGGTCAGATGACCGGAAGGGAAGTGGAAACAAATTATGGCGCAAAAAGCAGTAGAGTTCTGGCTAGCGTCCGGGCAAGTCGCCTTTATGTTCCCTGTCAGCATTTTTGCTGGAAAGTGTATGCCTTTATTGTTCATTTATAGTGCTTGCCATTTCTTCATGCGGTGAGGATTAAATTGCATAATTCTAGAGTGATTGGTGTATTTTTCTAGTGGCATTTCCTTAGGCCGTTGATGATGAGTTATTTGTGATTAAGTATTGCTTTATCATAGTACAGGACTTAGCCGGTGAGCGAAAGTCATTGTAATGTTCATTGAATAGAGACATGTCAGTGGGTATGACACTGATAGATTGAGTTGTCATTAGGCAAGTGGTATTGGCATTTGTATTCATATGCATTTCATATGTGTTGATGGCCGTGTATGGCTTCTCTGTGTGCAGTCCTAATAAAAGGGAAATTACCTGTTAAAAGGTGTTTAACTTAATTATTGTCAGCTACTGTATGCTGTGGTCGTCCTCTAGTGGTACGAGCCAAGTATGAAAGTGTTGATGTATTGAAATCCACAGTATAAGTAGTTATATCTGACAGCTACCCATTTTTCTTTGGCCTGCTTCATTTTCTTTCTAATATTTTTATTCACCATACTGTATTGCCATGCTGCTCCAGGAACCTCTTTCTTAACCTTTTTCATTTCCCGCCGTGTATCACATAACTTCAGAATGTCATCTGTAACCCATGGTTTGTTTATTTTCTTTCTTTTACCAAGTATTTCTGTTGCTGATTCAATGAGCATGTCTTTCATGTTCTCTGTGATTGCATTGATATCATCCTCCAGAAAGTTGAGAGTTGCAAATTTTCCTCCAACAGTTGCCTCAAAGATTCTTGCGATTTCTGGATCTTTCAGTTTGTCTAAATTGAATCTTAACTGAAAGCATCTGTTTTGATTATAATTCTTTTTGAGTGATCACTACCAATGTCGGTGCCAGGAAAAGTCCTAGTCTTGGCTTTATTAATACTGGACTTGAATCTTTTGAATAAAGAATAAAATCAATTTGGCCATGTATCTCAGTTTTCGGTGCATGCCACGTTGTTCTTCTTGATAACTTATGAGGAAATAGTGTATTTGCAAGGATTAGTTTATAGTTGCTGGCAAATTCTAGTAACCTTAGTCCTCAATCATTGATTTCTCCTGTCCCAAATTTCCCCACTGTGCCAGCCCACTGACCATATGCACCTGGCCCTAAATATGTCTAAATATACTTTACTTACTTATTCATTCCTCTTCTACCGTGGGGTGTAGAGGTTGTCTAAATTTACAATAGATAAAACCTCTCTGTATATGTCTAAATATACAATAGATAAAACCTCTCTGTATTTGTCTAAATATACAATAGATAAAACCTCTCTGTATATGTCAAAATATACAATAGATAAAACATTTCTGTATATGTCTAAATATACAATAGATAAAACATTTCTGTATATGTCTAAATGTACAATAGATAAAACCTCTCTGTATATGTCTAAATATACAATAGATAAAACCTCTCTGTATATGTCTAAATGTACAATAGATAAAACCTCTCTGTATATGTCTAAATGTACAATAGATAAAACCTCTCTGTATATGTCTAAATATACAATAGATAAAACATTTCTGTATATGTCTAAATGTACAATAGATAAAACCTCTCTGTATATGTCTAAATATACAATAGATAAAACCTCTCTGTATATGTCTAAATGTACAATAGATAAAACCTCTCTGTATATGTCTAAATGTACAATAGATAAAACCTCTCTGTATATGTCTAAATATACAATAGATAAAACATTTCTGTATATGTCTAAATGTACAATAGATAAAACCTCTCTGTATATGTCAAAATATACAATAGATAAAACATTTCTGTATATGTCTAAATATACAATAGATAAAACCTCTCTGTATATGTCTAAATGTACAATAGATAAAACATCTCTGTATATGTCTAAATATACAATAGATAAAACCTCTCTATATATGTCTAAATATACAATAGATAAAACCTCTCTGTAAATGTCTAAATGTACAATAGATAAAACCTCTCTGTATATGTCTAAATGTACAAAAGATAAAACCTCTCTGTATATGTCTAAATATACAACAGGTAAAACCTCTCTGTATATGTCTAAATGTACAATAGATAAAACTTCTCTGTATATATCTAAAAGTACAATAGATAAAACTTCTCTGTATATATCTAAAAGTACAATAGATAAAACTGCTCTGTATATATCTAAAAGTACAATAGATAAAACTTCTCTGTATATATCTAAAAGTACAATAGATAAAACTGCTCTGTATATATCTAAAAGTACAATAGATAAAACTGCTCTGTATATATCTAAAAGTACAATAGATAAAACTGCTCTGTATATATCTAAAAGTACAATAGATAAAACTGCTCTGTATATATCTAAAAGTACAATAGATAAAACTGCTCTGTATATATCTAAAAGTACAATAGATAAAACTGCTCTGTATATATCTAAAAGTACAATAGATAAAACTGCTCTGTATATATCTAAATATACAATAGTTGCACTAAGATACGTAAGGAAAGTGTATAACTGAGGAATTCTTCTACTTGTTTATATTTTTAAGTGTAATTTATGTATTTTTTAAAGTGTAATTTATGTATTTTTTAAAGACTGGGGTGGGATGTATAAACCATTTTCAGGTTATAAAGTGTGATCCACTCACTGCGCAACCCCCGTTTTGGGAAATATCTGTAGAGAGTGGGAGTGTAGCAAAACTAAATATTGTGAATATGAGGCCTTCGCTCATGAGAAGCAAACACCACTAGAGAAGATGTTCATAATGTCCGGTGACAAATACCAGGTACATTTTTAAATGACATTCCATCATGTACTACTCTTTCCTACTGAGCAAATACAAAATGATAGATAAACAAGCAGCTCCTGTCCTTCTGGTACTTGTACATTTGCACGTCCGCAGTGTTGCCAGTATCCACGCTTTTTTCTCATAGGGTCAGGAATAACTACAACAGCATTTTTGTTTTTGACCAGGTAACAAATATATTTCACAAAAACAGGGTTTCCGTAGCAAATGGATCACACTGTATAATATATAACATTAATGAGTAGACTAAATTATAATTTATAATGTATAACATTAACAAGTAGACTAAATTATAAATTAGGATCACACTGTATAATGTATAACATTAACGAGTAGACTAAATTATAAATTAGTATCACACTGTATAATGTATAACATTATTGAGTAGACTAAATTATGAATTAGGATCACACTGTATAATATATAACATTAACGAGTAGACTAAATTATAAATTAGGATCACACTGTATAATATATAACATTAACGAGTAGACTAAATTATGAATTAGGATCACACTGTATAATGTATAACATTAACGAGTAGACTAAATTATAAATTAGGATCACACTGTATAATGTATAACATTAACGAGTAGACTAAATTATAAATTAGAACCACACTGTATATTGTATAACATTAACAAGTAGACTAAATTATAAATTAGCATCACACTGTATAATATATAACATTAACGAGTAGACTAAATTATGAATTAGGATCACACTGTATAATGTATAACATTAACGAGTAGACTAAATTATAAATTAGGATCACACTGTATAATGTATAACATTAACAAGTAGGCTAAATTATAAATTAGCATCACACTGTATAATATATAACATTAACGAGTAGACTAAATTATGAATTAGGATCACACTGTATAATGTATAACATTAACGAGTAGACTAAATTATAAATTAGGATCACACTGTATAATATATAACATTAACGAGTAGACTAAATTATAAATTAGGATCACACTGTATAATGTATAACATTAACGAGTAGACTAAATTATAAATTAGGATCACACTGTATAATGTATAACATTAACGAGTAGACTAAATTATAAATTAGGATCACACTGTATAATATATAACATTAACGAGTAGACTAAATTATAAATTAGGATCACACTGTATAATGTATAACATTAACGAGTAGACTAAATTATAAATTAGTATTACACTGTATAATGTATAACATTAACGAGTAGTCTAAATTGTAAATTAGGATCACACTGTATAATATATAACATTAACGAGTAGACTAAATTATAAATTAGGATCACACTGTATAATGTATAACATTAACGAGTAGACTAAATTATAAATTAGGATCACACTGTATAATGTATAACATTAACGAGTAGACTAAATTATGAATTAGTTTCACACTGTATGATGTATAACATTAACGAGTAGACTAAATTATAAATTAGGATCACACTGTATAATGTTTAACATTAACGAGTAGACTAAATTATGAATTAGGATCACACTGTATAATGTATAACATTAACGAGTAGACTAAATTATGAATTAGTTTCACACTGTATGATGTATAACATTAACGAGTAGACTAAATTATAAATTAGGATCACACTGTATAATGTTTAACATTAACGAGTAGACTAAATTATGAATTAGGATCACACTGTATAATGTATAACATTAACGAGTAGACTAAATTATGAATTGGGATCACACTGTATAATGTATAACATTAACGAGTAGAGTAAATTATGAAATAGGATCACACTGTATAATGTATAACATTAGCGAGTAGACTAAATTATGAATTAGGATCACACTGTATAATGTTTAACATTAACGAGTAGACTTAATTATGAATTAGGATCACACTGTATAATGTATAACATTAACTAGTAGACTAAATTATAAATTATGATCACACTGTATAATGTATAACATTAATGAGTAGATTAAATTATGAATTAGGATCACACTGTATAATGTATAACATTAACGAGTAGACTAAATTATAAATTAGGATCACACTGTATAATATATAACATTAACGAGTAGACTAAATTATAAATTAGGATCACACTGTATAATGTATAACATTAACGAGTAGACTAAATTATAAATTAGGATCACACTGTATAATGTATAACATTAATGAGTAGACTAAATTATGAATTAGTTTCACACTGTATAATGTATAACATTAACGAGTAGACTAAATTATAAATTAGGATCACACTGTATAATGTATAACATTAACGAGTAGACTAAATTATGAATTAGGATCACACTGTATAATGTATAACATTAACGAGTAGACTAAATTATGAATTGGGATCACACTGTATAATGTATAACATTAACGAGTAGAGTAAATTATGAAATAGGATCACACTGTATAATGTATAACATTAGCGAGTAGACTAAATTATGAATTAGGATCACACTGTATAATGTTTAACATTAACGAGTAGACTTAATTATGAATTAGGATCACACTGTATAATGTATAATATTAACTAGTAGACTAAATTATGAATTATGATCACACTGTATAATGTATAACATTAATGAGTAGATTAAATTATGAATTAGGATCACACTGTGTAATGTATAACTTTAACGAGTAGATTAAATTATGAATTGTACATCTGCCTGTCTTAGCACACACACACTAAAAAAAACACGTGTCAGTTCATGTTCGGCTATTAGTTTTTTTTTAATTCATGACCTTTTAGTTTTATTAATTCATGACCTTTTAGTGTCATTAATTCAGGACCTGTTAGTTTCATTAATTCATGACTTGTTAGTTTTATTAAGTCATGACCTGTTTGTTTAATTAATTCATGACCTGTTAGTTTCATTAAATCATGACCTGTTAGTTTAATTAATTCATGACTTGTTAGTTTTATTAAGTCATGACCTGTTGGTTTAATTAATTCATGACCTGTTGGTTTCATTAATTCATGACTTGTTAGTTTAATTAATTCATGACATTTTAGTTTCATAAATTCATTACCTGTTAGTTTCATTAATTCATGACCTTTTAGTTTCATAAATTGATGACCTGTTAGTTTCATTAATTGATGACCTGTTAGTTTAATTAATTCATGTCTTTTTAGTTTCATAAATCGATGACCTGTTAGTTTCATTAATTCATGACCTTTTAGTTTCGTAAATTGATGACCTGTTAGTTTCATTAATTCATGACCTTTTAGTTTCATAAATTGGTGACCTGTTAGTTTCATTAATTCATGACCTTTTAGTTTCATAAATTGATGACCTGTTAGTTTCATTAATTTGTGTGACCTTTTAGTTTCATAAATAGATGACCTGTTAGTTTCATTAATTCATGACCTTTTAGTTTCATAAATTGATGACCTGTTAGTTTCATTAATTTATGTGACCTTTTAGTTTCATAAATTGATGACCTGTTAGTTTCATTAATTTATGTGACCTTTTAGTTTCATAAATTGATGACCTGTTAGTTTCATTAATTCATGACCTTTTAGTTTCATAAATTGATGACTTGTTAGTTTCATTATTTTATGTGAACTTTTAGTTTCATAAATAGATGACCTGTTAGTTTCATAAATTGATGACCTGTTAGTTTCATAAATTGATGACCTGTTAGTTTCATTAATTCATGACCTTTTAGTTTCATAAATTGATGACCTGTTAGTTTCATTAATTCATGACCTTTTAGTTTAATTAATTCATGACCTTTTAGTTTCATAAATTGATGACCTGTTAGTTTCATTAATTGATGACCTGTTAGTTTCATTAATTGATGACCTGTTAGTTTCATTAATTGATGACCTGTTAGTTTCATTAATTGATGACAAGTTAGTTTCATATATTCGTGACCTTTTAGTTTCCTATGGAGCACAGACCACCATCATATACATAACCAGACTTTCCTGTGCCTTAAAGTCTTTCTATGTCTTTTTTAAACCTTTCTTGTCTTCCACCAGTTCCTTTGTACTTGTGATTTATTCTGTTCAGCAAGTTTCTCTTGTTTATTCTATCTGACCATTAGATTCTCAAGATGAGTCTGAGGCACTGGTTGAGAAATATTTTAGTTTTTCTATTATTTTGTACAACTTCTATTTGATCCATAAAAAAAAATTAAAAAAAACAACAGCCCTCACATTGTTGTTGAATATTCTAAAATTATTGCTGACAGTTATTCCTCATAATGTTATTTTTGAATGTGTGGAAGTACAACCAGCCATGTTCATCTGTTTTGTGCGTCTTCTTTTCTTATTGCTAATGTTGTATATATCACAATAGGTTTGTGATGTTATAAGAATGTAAGATATCCTGGACAAAAAGATGTATCAGATGATACCAGGATAGTGCCAGATAAGAGACTGGTCTTACAAGAAATACCCCCTTTTCTTAAAAGAATAGGGTGTATCGACACCAAAGGTTAGAATCCAGCTGTATAAACCTCCAGGTGTTGAAAGGATATGTCCTGAAAATCTATTTGCCCCTTTCGTAGATTCTCCTTTGGTAATATGTGGTATTATTTATGTTGTGTATGTTGACAAGTTGTTCTAGGGGTATTAAATATGGTCTAACTCTCAATCTAAAATAAGTATCAATCAAACTTGAAATTTTAATGCAAATAATTTCAGCAAGTCTGATGATATGTATTTACAATTTATTTAACCTAAACCAGTTCTCTTTTCGGTGAGGTAACTTAGGAAAACTCAAAGGTATTTACATCATGAAATAAATAAACATAGAAACTTAATTTATGAAAACATAATATAGTACTGAAGTTTCTATTTTCTTCTACACTGATGAATATTTTTAATTTATTACAATGTTATTTAGTTTGACGGTGAAGGTAAGGTGGATTCACACTGTCCATAAACTCATCCTTCACTGTATGTTTAGGAATATATTTATATTTTATTGTAGTGCTATCTTTTATTGAACACGCTGATCAGTGGCTATATAAGGCCACTTATCTTAAAATCCAGAAAATCCCACACTCTTCTGCTGTGGATGAACAACTCTGTGACTTGCCAGGCAGTGGAACAATGATGGCTAGCTACAATGACTTAATGAGCATTCGCACCTCAGAGTCCAATCGAGTTATAGGAATCAGATACTTTGGGTCCTTTGCAGGATACATCGTTTTCAGGATAAAACGGTTGCAGGACAAAACCCTCAGGCAAAACACACAGGCTGTTAATGGCTTCTATGGTCACAACAGATGCGGTTGGCAAAGGTAAAATATGATTACTGTTTACCGCTTCTTTCTAGGCAGCTTGTGGTTTTAAATTTTTGATAGTGCCGTCAAATAGCCAAGGGCAAGGCCTTTTATAGTCGTACAATCGCCATCTAAGGTGACAGGGTAAGGAAAGGCGTAAAAATTCCCAAAATGAGATAACATTTCTGCTCTCTGTTCAATGTTTAAAATCTAGTTTTTCAATTATCTTCTTTATTTATGGGACGATTTTGGTCATATAAAGAGGGAATTATACTGTGAATTATTTTGTACCGATCTATCTATAAATTAGTTAGTTTGCACAAAGCATTTAAATGTATGCATGCTTTCACTAACTAAGTTTGACTAATCCTGATGTAACACAGCTCGTTTATTCGATATTTCTATCTTACTAGAATATTATTCGATAAAGTGTTTACACCTACCTCTAAAGTAACATTCCCGTTGATGAATTACATAATCCTTTCCGGTGATACTTCTTTAGTTCTTATGAAATTAAATATTATTGTCCCATCGGTTACACAAAATAGGCCTAGGTTTTAAGCATAGTACGTTTCCTACAACAATGATAATAAAGGTACGTTTTGATTGGTTATTGTATTAGAGAGTTCCCTACCTAATGGCGTGCGGTATGATCAGATTTAGAAAACCGTGTTGTAAGACAGAACTAAAACACAACAGAACTACCCAATTTAAAAAGCGTGAACCACCTGGTGGAGCTTTCCTGTCTGGATTTACAATCACGGATTTCTCCCAATAGGGGTTCAATCTGCCTCCCTTCTCTCCTGGTTTCCTGCAGGTGGGTTACTCAAGTAGGCACTACTCAAGAAATCTGCCTCAACCCTCTGCGATCCAGGGATAATACTGCATGTTGTGTAAATAAACACAGGTGCTGCTGCCTGTATAATTGCTGATTATCAATTAATGTTCACCATTACTCTTCTCTGAGTCTGTTCCATGACATGACCAGAGGTGTAGATGTTCCTCAAGGTTCCAATAGTTATGAGGATGTCATCTATAAAATTGGTGATAGCTGAGTTGTGTAAGGGACCCAGTAATTTCCTCATCATCCTGGATAAAACACTCAGAGTATTCATCAACCCAAAAAGCAACATATGGAACTCATAGTGCTCCTCCAAGGTGTTCACAGCCAGCAATGGTCTGAGCTCAGGCTTGACGGAATCTGGTAATCATCATCTCATCTCAACCCATAACCCGTCATGGGTCGTAGGGGTGCCATGGTGGAAGCATCAGCAGACAGGGTCCTCCACTGCTCTCTATTCTCAGCAATGCGTACAAGTGTGGAGAAACCGTGTCCTGCTCATTCTTTGATGTTATCAGCCCAGGATTTTCTTTGCCTTCCTCTTCTCCGTTTACCTTCGACTGTTCCCTGGAGGATCGTTTTCGAAAGGGAGTCATGACGAGTTACATGCCCAAACCAGGCAAGCTTTCGACGTTTCACTATTGACAAAAGTGGTTCTTGATGGCCTGCATAGGTGTTTATCTTCTCTCTAACATAGACATTTGTTTTGTGCTCTTTATAGCAAATGCGCAAAATTCTTCTATAACATTTATGCTCGAAAGCCTGAATCCTTCGCTCCGTATCTGCAGTGAGTGTCCAGCCCTCACACCCATACAAGAGAATAGATAATACAAGTGATTTGTATAATTTGATCTTCACAGGAAAACTGATGTTACTTTTCCAGATCACATTCAACCTTGTCATGGCAGCTGAGGCCATCTCAAGTCTTGTCTTGATTTCTTTATTTGATCTTCCATCACTACATATAGTGGACCCGAGATATTTAAAGGTGTTAACTTCTTCTAACGTTTGCCCATTTAACGTAATGTTGGTCGGAACATGTTTCTTATGGCTATTCACCAATATCTTGCTTTTTTCTATATTAATTTCCATCCCATACGTTCTTGTTACTTTCTCCAGTCTAGAGGTAAGGTCTTGAAGTTCTGATTCTGTTCCAGCTATCAGATCAATATCATCAGCAAAACGTAGATTACACAGAGGTCGGCCTCCAATCGATAAATCTGGTAATGCCCTTATCTAGATTCACTAGTGACTCTGTTAGTGTAATTATTTCCCAAATCCAGGCAGAGCCTATGTTCACCAGAGGGTTTTCTCAGCTAAACCTCACTGGAGAGATAATATGATTCATATGGGGAAATGAATTTCCTGCACCAAGAAATCAATTCATCCTGTAGCATTTGCTATATAATATATAATCTCAATCCATGTCCGTATCCAATACTTCCAATGGACTGTGTAGGGCCGGCCAACTACCACTGTTGCCGGTGCCCTCATAATGCTAATTTAATAGCTGTATGTCGAAGAGAGCTGAGCATTAGGCCAATTGTCCACTCTCCCTCTTCCAATTTTTCTAGGGTTGCCCCGCAGTTTCAGTTTCAAAGTTGGCTGACTAACCATACTTCTATTTTTATCCAGTTCCTGGAATTCCGAGCAATATTGTATAGGCGCGGGGTGGGTTGTTTCCCCTCTCGGTACGAGACGGAGAGTTGCCATGGTAACTGGTTTATTGGAAGACTGGGTGTGGGAAGGTGCTAACCTATCCACTATGTCTACCTTGTTATTTTTATTTTCAGGCCTATGTTCGCCCCAATGCGTGTCTAGGTCCTGTTGATTTTCCCAACTTGGGGATGTCACCTTGCTACATGTGTCACAGGCATTTACATACTGAGCAATGTCCTCAGATATGCCTGGCCAATAATGGTTTACAGATGCCCGTTGACAGGTGGTACCAATTTTCTTATGTCCACCGTCTGAATCAACATGTGCTGATTCCATACCTTTTCCCTATATGAAGAGGGTAGAACCAGCTGTCCATATCCATTTTGTCCTGCTCCAGCCTTCCTGTAAAGCAGTCCCTCTTTCACATAAAATTGTCCTTTCTTAGGGGTGTTATGGCTGTTTGGCAATTTGCCAAAGCAAGGTTTTAATGTTTTATCTGTAGCCTGGGCCTTTCTCATCTTTTTAGGATGAACATTTAGTAGTGTTCCATAGGAAAACATATCTCCTTTCTAACACCAGCGGGTAATTAGGATCATCACACACTGCTGCACTGATCACTCCTTCCACGTAACAAGTTTTGACATTTATTCTGGCTACAGGAAGTGTCATGGTGGCTGTTCCCTTTAATGCCCCTTGTATCTCCACTTTTTCTGTGGTATACTGGTCAGGGTGCACCAGGGTTGCACTCACAACTGAGTCAAATTCCAATCCTGAATCATAAAGGCACTTGATAGTTGTACCATTACACTTTACTTCTTCACAGATGGGGGGATGATGGAGATCTACCGGACTTGCTGTCGGTTCCTTCCTGCCCTTTCCCACTGTTATCATGCATGCAGCGTGATATGGAGGGACTTTCCTACCACATTCAATTGTATTGTGGTTGCTCATTTTGCAAATTTTGCACCACTTATCTCCCTGTCTATAGGGTTTTTAAATCTTGTACCTGAGGGTTCCTGTTTCTATGATCAAATCAAGGTTTGTCATAGTCATGTCTGTGTCTGTATTGGTGGTCTCTATTATCAAACTCATCTTGGTTTTGTGGGGCTTTACTACTATCTCCTACCTGCTTCTTCCTAATTCCTGCTATCTCTTTCTGGGCTGCCTGATATCTTTCAGCAACTGTTAAAATCCCCCAGTCGCTCTGCACCTTGTTCCATAAGAAATTTTCTCATGTCTGGAGGCATAGACTCTCTCACTTGCTCCATCATGACCATTTCTTTTAGGTCTTGACAGTTTCCTAGAGCAGTCCACTTCTCCAAGTAGGTTTCTAATCTGGCAGAGAACTGGTGATAAGTTTCTCCAGAAAGTAGCTTAGCAGTTCTAAATTTCTTCCTATAAAATTCTGAGTTCTTTTCGTAGCAAACTAGCAATGCCTGTTTCAAGATTTCATAATCTTCTTGGTCCTCTCTGGCAAGTTTTTCAAAAACTTCATATGAAGCTCCTCTCAGCCCTTGTGATAGCTTAAGGCTCCATTTCTCTTTCTCTAGGCCATAGTTAGTAGCTAATCTTCCGTACCTACTCAAATAAGACTCAATCTCATCACATTTCTCCACAAATGGATCCAAGTGAAAATTCATGGCTCCATTTAAGGCACCATGACTTGCACTAGTGTCAGATGTAGTTGGACTACTTCCATTTACTGGAACACTACCTTGAAGTTCAAGTTCTTTCAGTCTCAACTCATGTTCCCTTTGCAATCTCTTTTCTTCTCTCTCAGCCTCCATTTGTAATCTCTTTTCTTCCATATCAGCCTCTAATTTCCTAACTTCCCTATCAGCTTCTATTTGTAATTTCTTATCCTCAGCTTCCCTATCTTCTTCTATTTGTAACCTTTTAGCTTCAGCTTCTAATTGTAACCTTTTAGCTTCAGCTTCTAATTGTAACCTTTTATCAGTTTCCAACTTCTTATCTTCTCTTTCTATATATTTGTCACACTCAGTAGTAACATATTGAATAAGAGAATCCCCACTCAAGCCAAATTCCTTTGCCGACTGCACTGTAGCAGATCTAAATTTTGCCAAGTCTGCCATTCTCATACACTCTTATTAAAATTAATTACAGACTTAAGACCAAATAAATATAACTAATTAATTAATTAAAACCACTGTCAGAGTATTCAATCACCAATAATGTTTCTTAGCACTTACTAATGTTACAAATTGCTTTATTAGCTTTTCTATTTCTTTACATATATTTTTATTATAATATTACTCCTACTGCTAACCCTAAAGCTGAATGTCTCAAAGAGAGACCCCCAGGGTAATAAGAGAATTCCCGGACTGAGACACCAGTGTCACGAAAGGTTTGTGATGTTATAAGAATGTAAGATATCCTGGACAAAAAGATGTATCAGATGATACCAGGATAGTGCCAGATAAGAGACTGGTCTTACAAGAAATACCCCCTTTTCTTAAAAGAATAGGGTGTATCGACACCAAAGGTTAGAATCCAGCTGTATAAACCTCCAGGTGTTGAAAGGATATGTCCTGAAAATCTATTTGCCCCTTTCGTAGATTCTCCTTTGGTAATATGTGGTATTATTTATGTTGTGTATGTTGACAAGTTGTTCTAGGGGTATTAAATATGGTCTAACTCTCAATCTAAAATAAGTATCAATCAAACTTGAAATTTTAATGCAAATAATTTCAGCAAGTCTGATGATATGTATTTACAATTTATTTAACCTAAACCAGTTCTCTTTTCGGTGAGGTAACTTAGGAAAACTCAAAGGTATTTACATCATGAAATAAATAAACATAGAAACTTAATTTATGAAAACATAATATAGTACTGAAGTTTCTATTTTCTTCTACACTGATGAATATTTTTAATTTATTACAATGTTATTTAGTTTGATGGTGAAGGTAAGGTGGATTCACACTGTCCATAAACTCATCCTTCACTGTATGTTTAGGAATATATTTATATTTTATTGTAGTGCTATCTTTTATTGAACACGCTGATCAGTGGCTATATAAGGCCACTTATCTTAAAATCCAGAAAATCCCACACTCTTCTGCTGTGGATGAACAACTCTGTGACTTGCCAGGCAGTGGAACAATGATGGCTAGCTACAATGACTTAATGAGCATTCGCACCTCAGAGTCCAATCGAGTTATAGGAATCAGATACTTTGGGTCCTTTGCAGGATACATCGTTTTCAGGATAAAACGGTTGCAGGACAAAACCCTCAGGCAAAACACACAGGCTGTTAATGGCTTCTATGGTCTGCGCTACAGATGCGGTTGGCAAAGGTAAAATATGATTACTGTTTACCGCTTCTTTCTAGGCAGCTTGTGGTTTTAAATTTTTGATAGTGCCGTCAAATAGCAAAGGGCAAGGCCTTTTATAGTCACGCATCCGCCGTCTGAGGTGACAGGGTAAGGAAAGGCGTAAAAATTCCCAAAATGAGACAAAATTTCTGCTCTCTGTTCAATGTTTAAAATCTAGTCTTTCAATTATCTTCCTTATTTATGGGACGATTTTGGTCATATAAAGAGGGAATTACCAACGGGCTGATCACCCGTTTGTCAGTCACTTCGATTACGGAAACAACAGCAAATGGATTGATTTGCCGTTGCCCTAAAGACGCCAATAGGCGTGATGGGAAACAATGGCAAAGAAAACCTATCTGCTGTTGCCCTAAGACGCCACTAGGCGTAATGGCCACTGACTGCTTTGACGGTCGGTGGCTAAGGACGGAAGAAGAAGAAGAAAGAGGGAATTATACTGTGAATTATTTTGTATCGATCTATCTATAAATTAGTTAGTTTGCACAATGCATTTAAATGTATGCATGCTTTAACTAACTAAGTTTGACTAATCCTGATGTAACACAACTCGTTTATTCGATATTTCTATCTTACTAGAATATTATTCAATAAAGTGTTTACACCTACCTCTAAAGTAACATTCCCGTTGATGAATTACATAATCCTTTCCGGTGATACTTCTTTAGTTCTTATGAAATTAAATATTATTGTCCCATCGGTTACACAAAATAGGCCTAGGTTTTAAGCATAGTACGTTTCCTACCTGCCATCAATGGTACCTATACCTTGTAGCGGTATGGCAGCTTGCGTACCCTGACAATCCCCAGAGCTATGCCAGTGGGAGTTTTACTCCTGGTAGGTCCAACCAAGCTGGACTGGTCTGTGAGGGTAGGGGTCAGACAAAAGCTGGTACCCTGGTCCTCCAGGTTGGGGGTTTTAGCATAGGGCTGACTCCTTTGTCTATGTAAAAAAAAATAATGAAGTTACGGAAACAACATCAAATGAACAAACTTTGCTGCGGGATGGACATTCGGAGTCTGTGGCTCGTATGACTGTCAGTGGTGAAAGCCGAAAGGAAGCCACTGACATGAAAACGGATGTCCTGACCGCAAAACAGGATACAAGAATAGGATTTTGGAATGTCAGGACAATGAACGAGACAGGTAAACTAAGACAGGTCACGGCAGAAATGAGAAACTATGGGCTACACATCCTGGGGATAAGCGAGAGCAGATGGACAGGGGCAGGAAAAGTTAAAACAGCAACAGGAGAAACAGTACTTTACTCTGGAAGAGAGGATGGACAGCACAGTGAAGGCGTAGCCATTATTCTACAGAAAGGGATAGAAAGGACATTACTGGAATGGAAACCCATCAACAACAGACTGATACGATTGAGATTGAGAGGGAGATTCACCAACCCTACAATAATACAATGCTACGCACCAACGAAAGATAGCGATGAGGAGGTCAAGGATGAATTCTATCAACAACTGCAGAAAGAAATGGAGGACACACCTAGATATGATCTTGTTATAGTAATGGGAGACCTCAATGCGAAAGTTGGTACACACAATACATATAATGAAAGAACAATGGGGAAATGCGGCAGCGGAATAGCAAACGAAAATGGGGATAAGCTAATAAGTTTCTGTAGCATTAACAACCTGGTCATTGGAGGAACACTTTTCCCACATAAGGAAATTCACAAGTTAACATGGGAATCACCAAATGGTCGGGACAGAAACCAGATAGACCACATCATGGTTAACGGTAGATGGAGACATGCATTACAAGATGTGAAGGTAAGAAGAGGTGCAGATGTGGAAAGCGATCACCATTTAGTAGTAGCAAAACTGAAAGTGAAACTAAGAAGGGCTGGACCAACTGTAACTACACAGAAAAGGTTTGACATCAGCAAATTGAAGGACCCCCTTACCAGAAAAGCTTTTGCGGCCGACATTAAGAAACGATATCAATTTGCCAAAAGCCAGGAAAAGACATTGACTGATGATATAGACCAGAATTTCAACACCATTTCAACAATATATAAGGAAAGTAGCAAATCATGCTTGGGATTCCAGGAAAGGAAGAAGCAAGACTGGATAACACCAGAAACATTAAACACCATAACACTGTGAAAGGAAATGAAAAGAAAGAAAACAGAAGCGAAGTCCCCCAGGTTAAAGCAACTATATAGCGAACAGTACAGTCAACTGGACAGGGAAGTTAAACGCCAAACCCGAGCCAACAAAAGGAATTTCCTAGACGATCTTGCAAAACAGGCAGAAGAGGCAGCACTGAGAAATGAACAAAGCACAGTATACAAAATAACTAAATTCATCAGCGGAAAACAAGGTGCAAACAATATTACATTAGTAAGAGATAAGCAAGGAAATCTCATCAAGACAGCAGAGGGACAGGAAACAAGATGGGCAGAGCACTTCAGAGAAACTCTGAACAAGGAAATACCAGAGACACAATTGAATGTTCCTGAGGCTGAAAACGATCTAGATGTAAATACAGACATTCCACGAAAAGAAGAAATCATCACAGCAATCAAAGGGTTAAAGAACGGTAAAGCTCCGGGCCATGATAACTTAAATGCAGAGCTATTTAAGACAGACCCTGAGCTAGCAGCAGAACTATTAGAACCACTATTTGCACAAGTGTGGAAAACAGGGACAACACCATCAGAGTGGAACAAAGGAATAATTGTCAAATTGCCCAAGAAGGGAGATCTTTCAGACTGCAATAATTGGAGAGGAATCACTCTTCTCTCAGTTCCCAGCAAAATACTAGGCAGGATAATTATACAGAGAATTTCAAAGGCAGTAGACTACAAACTGAGGAAAGAACAAGCAGGATTTAGAAAGAACAGAAGATGTGTAGACCATATATTCACTCTCAGGAACATTATAGAGCAGTGCTCAGAATGGCAAAGACAGCTTTACATAAATTTTGTTGATTTTGAAAAGGCTTTTGACAGCATACATAGGGACAGTTTATGGAAAATACTGAGGGCTTATGGAATTCCAAGCTGCATAGTGTCAATCATAAAAAGCCTCTATGCCAACTTTACGTGTAGTGTTGGGCAGAGCAACCTAACCTTTGAGGTGAAGACAGGGATGCCCCTTATCAACCACTCTATTTTTAACAGTCATAGACTGGGTGATGCGCCAGACAACAGAGGGCAGTCCAAGAGGAATAAGATGGACTACATTTTCTACATTGGAAGATCTGGAATATGCAGATGACATTGCACTGCTGGCACATTCACATCAACACATCCAGGAAAAAACGGATAGACTTAATAAATTTAGCCAGCAGGTGGGCTTGAACATCAATTTAAAGAAGTCTGAGGTCATGACGCTCAATGTGAGCAACCCTGAGCCCATATCAGTAAGGAATCAGCAACTGGTACAGACAGATACCTTCACATACCTAGGAAGCATAGTAACACCAGACGGTGGGGCAGGCAAAGACATCAACATCAGAATGAATAAGGCAAGAACAGCCTTCTTTAGCCTAAATAACATCTGGAAGTCCTCCCAATACAGCACAAGCACAAAATTAAGATTATACCAGAGTTGCGTGCTTTCTGTGCTTCTCTATGGTGCGGAATGCTGGAGAGTCACAGAGAAGGAAATGTCAAAATTGTCCTCTTTTCACACAACATGCCTAAGAAAAATTCACCGAATCTTTTGGCCGAATACCATCACCAACCAAGATCTGCTTACTCGTAGCAAGCAAGAGGACATGCACACCATCATAGCTGGCAGACGCTGGAGCTGGGTTGGTCATGTCCTCAGAAGAGACCCCAATGCCATCACAAGAACAGCTATGCTTTGGACCCCTGAAGGAAAGCGAAAGAGAGGCCGACCAAAAACAACTTGGCGGAGGACTGTGGAGGCTGAGATGCAAAGAATGAACCAGAGTTGGGGCACTGTACGAAGGATGGCCACCGACCGAGCAAAGTGGAATCAATTTGTTGTTGCCCTACAAGACGCCACTAGGCGTGATGGCCACTGACTGCTTTGACGGTCGGTGGTTAAGGATCGAAGAAGAAGAAGACGTTTCCTACAACAATGATAATAAAGGTACGTTTTGATTGGTTATTGTATTAGAGAGTTCCCTACCTAATGGCGTGCGGTATGATCAGATTTAGAAAACCGTGTTGTAAGACAGAACTAAAACACGACAGAATACAACACTTCTGAGTTCACATGCATGTGTGATATTATTTATGTATGTCTGATATCTGATAATGACAAGGACAATTGTACTTTCAGGTCATCGACTTTGGCTGTTCAGAGTGCAGCTTCATGAAACTGCTGCCAACTGTTCCCAGTCTTGAAAAGATAGCTCTGGTAGACATTGATCGAGATTTGCTTGTATCAAGGAAGTGGGCTATCAACCCAGAGCTTCGCCATCATACTTTCCGTCGTTCTAAGCCACTGCATGTTATACTGATGGCAGGGAACGCTGAAGACACAGATGCTAGATTGTTGAACTATGAGGCTATCACTTTAATTGAGGTGTAAGACTAATATGTTGTTTATATTTAGGAAGGTGGAGAAATAGGGGATAAAAGCGGCAAGAATTTCCTTTTGTTGGTTTTTGTTGTATTTGTGTGTAATTTTTTTTTCTTATTGTTTTTTAGTAAGGGAAATAATTGGAGAATTTAACTAAGAGTTTCTGTGTTTGTCAGTGTGTGTATTTTTGCATGAATCCCATTATGAGATATGCAACACACTTGATTCTTAAAGTAACATTACTGTATCAGCAATGTAGAATATTTTCCTTTGTCAGGCATGCCTGTGGACATTAAACAAACACAGGTAGATAGCTAGGACATCACTAGACCAACACGCTTGAATCAATACAACACAGATGTATTTATTCCAACATTAATAAACCCTGCAAAAATGTGTACACTTTACAGCCATTGAAATTAGTGCTGAAGTTTGAATGTGCAATGAATCATCAGTGACAAGGCGGGAGCTGCCTTACGTGTTACTGTTACTTTATTATTTTTTTGCAGAATCGAGCATCTCTGCCCTCAGGTTCTGGAAAATGTAGTGCACAATGTATTTGGCAATCTGGCACCAAAGCTGTGTGTTGTGACAACACCTAACTCTGAGTTCAACATTTTGTTTGAAAACAGTGACCCAAAACAGTTTAGGCACTGGGACCATAAATTTGAGTGGACAAGGCAAGAATTTCAGCAATGGTTAGTAGATCATGTTAATTTGTTGTCTGTTCTACCCTGATACATGTAGGCCATTAAGGATAAGCCCTGTTAATGAGTTGTTCCAAAGACTTCTTCTTGACCATGTTAGTTGTAATGATATTTAAATAAACTGCTGCAGCATGAGATCTTCAGTCACTACACAGACTAGCACCTATATAGTTATAGCGGAGTTGTGGATTAAAGTTGCTACCATAAGTGAAATGGGTTCATTTTCGATGCAAGACTACAGGAGGCTGAGACGCTTGGGAGTCATGACCCAAGTGGGCCCGCCCCCCCTTAGAGTGTAAAGGAGTATATCGGGCCGAAACATTTGTCGGATGGGGGGACTCTTCTGATGATCAGATTGCTTCCTGTTGTATCGCTCGGTAAAGAGTTTCCTATCATCTTATAGCTGCTGTAGCAGAGATTAGATCACCTCAGTGGCACATTGACACAGATCCTGTGGAGGGTCATATCACCAAATATCATTGTGCCCTACAGTTCAGGAACAGAAACTGCTTACTAGAGATTTGAATGTTGAAGACAAACTTGAGACACTAAGCCAGATTCTGTAAAGTTCCATTAAAACAGTTCAAGCTTCTCAGATCTTGAGATGTTTTCAATTGCTTTGGACTAGTGGTTGATCCTACTGTTCATTGGTTAGTGGTTGACTGACTAGTGGTTGACTGACTAGTGGTTGACTGGCTAGTGGTTGATCCTAGTGGTTGACTGACTAGTGGTTGATCCTAGTGGTTGACTGGCTAGTGGTTGATCCTAGTGTTCACTGGCTAGTGGTTGACTGGCTAGTGGTTGACTGGCTAGTGGTTGACTGGTTAGTGGTTGACTGGTTAGTGGTTGACTGGCTAGTGGTTGACTGGTTAGTGGTTGACTGGCTAGTGGTTGACTGACTAGTGGTTGACTGACTAGTGGTTGATCCTAGTGTTGACTGGCTAGTGGTTGACTGGCTAGTGGTTGACTTGCTAGTGGTTGACTGACTAGTGGTTGATCCTAGTGTTCACTGGGTAGTGGTTGACTGGCTAGTGGTTGACTGACTAGTGGTTGATCCTAGTGGTTGACTGGCTAGTGGTTGACTGACTAGTGGTTGATCCTAGTGTTCACTGGCTAGTGGTTGACTGGCTAGGGGTTGACTGACTGACTAGTGGTTGATCCTAGTGTTCACTGGCTAGTGGTTGACTGGCTAGGGGTTGACTGGTTAGTGGTTGACTGGCTAGGGGTTGACTGACTGACTAGTGGTTGATCCTAGTGTTCACTGGCTAGTGGTTGACTGGCTAGTGGTTGACTGGTTAGTGGTTGACTGGCTAGTGGTTGACTGGTTAGTGGTTGACTGGCTAGTGGTTGACTGGTTAGTGGTTGACTGGCTAGTGGTTGACTGACTAGTGGTTGACTGACTAGTGGTTGATCCTAGTGTTCACTGGCTAGTGGTTGACTGGCTAGTGGTTGATCACTGGCTAGTGGTTGATTGGCTAGTGGTTGATCACTGGCTAGTGGTTGATCACTGGCTAGTGGTTGACTGGCTAGTGGTTGATCACTGGCTAGCGGTTGACTGGCTAGTGGTTGATCACTGGCTAGTGGTTGATCACTGGCTAGTGGTTGATCACTGGCTAGTGGTTGATCACTGGCTAGAGGTTGACTGGCTAGAGGTTGATCACTGGCTAATGGTTGACTGGCTAGTGGTTGATCACTGGCTAGTGGTTGACTGGCTAGTGGTTGATCACTGGCTAGTGGTTGACTGGCTAGTGGTTGATCACTGGCTAGTTGTTGACTGGCTAGTGGTTGATCACTGGCTAGTGGTTGATCCTAGTGTTGACTGACTAGTGGTTGATCATAGGGTTGACTGGCTAGTATCACGTGCAGCTTTATTTGATATATGTGAACAACAACAACATCATATCTGTCAGCTCCCCAAGGAACAAAGGCCTTCAACAAATTCAAGCCAAGTCCTGTCCTGTGCCGTCCAATCAACGAACTTCTATGTATTAATTATCACTGTCATTTCTGTCTTCAGTATTCTTCTCCATATGTTTGTGTCTCCGTCTACCTCTTACCCTGTGGATTCCAGATCAAGGACTATCTTGTAATGCTCTAACCAGGTTTCCTAAATGTGTATCCTATCCATCACCATAGTTTCATACTTGTTGAAGTTTTGTTAGTTTAAAGTTTTTCAATGATGGGGTCACCAGCCCCATGCCCAACCCTCTTTAGCAGACTTCATTGATGTGCTTGTTAGGTTGTAGTGTTCCTATTCTTTGTTCCCTATCAGTTTTTGGTCACACACATGTTAACATTGACCATGCTTTTTTAAAATTATCTTGTCAGCAATTTGTCTGTCCATCTGTTAATTGATACACGATTGTGTGCACCAAGTTACTAACAGTATGTATCTAATTGTTGATTTGTTGATAAACTTGTCTAGTCAATATTTGTAGCAACATGTATCTATTTATTTACATAAGTGGTTGGATACCAGTGCCCAGAAGACATAGAATTGCAGGGAATCGAATTGAATATACATGGTAATGGCAAATCTTTAATTTATATGCCCACATAGATCACCTTCCAGAAGATTGTAACTGGGCTTTCCTAGCCACATTGTCAGAGGAACCTATCAAAAGGTGTTTAATTGCTGGTGATTTTAATGCTGGACGTAAGGAGTAGGGAAACATAACTGACAATAGATAGGGTATGGCTTTGAGTCAAGCTCTCCTCAATATGAACTCTGCTATCTTAAATGATGGCCGCCCGACAAAACTGGCGACTAAACCAGGGGACACAGATGGTGTCATAGATCTGGCTTTTATCTCTAGTGTTGCTACCACCTTGGCACGTTGGAATGTTTTAGGGTCTTAGGACAGTGATCACCTACCCTGCGTTGTCCTCATTGCAAATGGGAGGACCACAAGACACAAGAAATTGAAACAGGCCTTCAAATATCCTACAGGACTTCAAGATCATAACAACCCCATACATGCACTGTGTGAAAATGCCAGAAAACGGACAGCTAGAACACCTTTCATCCAACCACCTTGGTGGAGTGAGACGGTGGAGAGAGCATGGGTTGAAAAGCAAAAGGCAACCAAGGAATGGCAGAAAGTTCAAAAGATATATATGAATAATGATGTACAGGTTAAAGAGAAGAAGGAAGTAAAAAGCAAGTCATCAATAGATTTAAAATAAAGAAGGCCAAGGATACAGTATGGGAGGCCTTAGTGACACAGTAGGGCGCGGAAAAACCCTACATAAATTCACGTCCTTATACAAAAAAATGAACATGAAAAATACAAGCCAACCCATCTCCAACATTAAAAGCTCAATTGGAATAAACCTAAAGATGGATGAAGGGAAGGGGCGAGCATTATTCGATTGATATTTGGCCCAAACAGATAAAGGCGACAAAGTTGCCCGCCTAAAATTTAAGGACCATGTTTTGGAGAAGGGCATAAGATGTGAGTTATATTTTGACCTAATTTCTGAAGAAGACGTGCACAGGTTAGAAACACCACCATAGGCCTGATGTTGTACAGTATCACCACATTAAACATCTGGACAACAAAGGAATTATGAACGTGGTGAGGGACTTCAGCATCAGCATACAGAATGCTGAGGTGCTGAAAGATTGGCTACAAAGTTATCTTCGGCCATTTTATAAACCTGATAAAGATCCCACACTGCTCATCATCATCATCATAACCCTCCACTCCCAAAGGAGCATAGGCCTTCAACAAACACATGCCAAGTCCTCCTGTCATGTGCCATCATCTCAAGTTCTTTCCACGTTCTCCTCATCATTTTCACCTCTGTTTCCAGCTCTCTTCTCCATGTGCTTCTTGGTCTACCTCTGCCTCTCTTGCCCTGGGGGTTCCAGAACAAGGACTGCCTTGTAATGCTATCAACAGGTTTCCTCAGTGTGTGTCCTATCCATCGCCATTGTCTTCTTCTCATCTCTTGTTCCACTGGCACTTGTCTAGTTCTTGTCATCAGTTCCACGTTGGTAACCTTGTCAAACCATTTTAATCCCTCTATTCTACGCAAGCACCCATTTATGAAAGTCTGTAGCTTTTTGGTTGTTGTCTTTGTTGTTCTCCATGTCTCAGAGCCATACAATAGGACTGACTTCACATTTGAGTTGAAGATTCTTATTTTCGTGTTGGATCTGATTTCTCTTGATCTCCATATATTTCCCAATGCAATGAAAGCTCTTCTTGCCTTTTGTATTCTTATTTTGATATCGCTGTCTGTCCCTCCAACTTTGTCTATATTACTGCCAAGATATGTGTATGATTCTACATCTTGTATTGGTGTTTCTTCAAGTTCAACCCTGTTATCATTACCTGCATTTATTCTCATTATTTTTGTCTTTTCCCTGTGTATTTTCATACTCAATTGCTGTGACCTCACATCGAGTGTTTTCAATTTGTCCTGCATCTGATTACGGTTATAGGACAGAAGAGCCAAGTCATCAGCAAAATCCAGATCATCCAACTGCTCAGTCAGAGTCCACTGGATTCCATTTCTGTTGTGTGTTGTCGATGATCTCATAACCCAGTCTATTGCTAGTAAGAAAAGAAATGGAGACAAGAGGCATCCCTGTCATACTCCTGTTCTTATGCCAAACGGTTCTGTAAGCTGTCCTTTGTGAAGAACTCTGCATGTCATGTCTTCATATGTTTTCTTTATTAAATTAATGATCTTCAGGGGAACTCCATAATGCCTCATCAATTTCCAAAGTGATTCTCTGTCTACACTGTCAAATGCCTTTTCGTAGTCCACAAATCCGATGTATAGTGGTGAATTCCATTCCAGACTTTGTTCAACTATTATTCTCAAAGTGGCTATCTGGTCTGTACATGATCTGTTTTGTCGAAAACCTGCTTGTTCATCTCTCAGTTTCTTGTCTATGGACTCTTTTAATCTCTCAAGGATAATCCTGTTTAATACTTTTCCTGGCACTGATAGTAACATTATTCCTCTATAATTTGTGCACTCTTGTAAATTTCCCTTCTTTGGGCAACTTAACCAGATATCCTTCCTTCCATTCTGCTGGTATCTCTTTCTTTTCCCAGACTTTACCAAGTAATTTATATAACATCTCTGTAGCCGTATCGATATCTGCTTTTATGGCCTCTGCTGGAATGCCATCAGGTCCAGCCGCTTTTCCATCTCTTAGAAGCTTTATGGCTTTCTTTATTTCTTCCTTCGTTGGTCTTTCACCGTTAATTTGTAGCTCTTCTTCTGCTGGCTGGATGTCTGGGGGGTTTTGTGGAGCTGGTCTATTGAGAAGGTCACCAAAATATTCGTCCACCTCTTCATTTGCTCTTGTATATTGCTGAGCAGTTTCCCATTCTTGTCTTTTATGAGGCAACTTGTTTGCTTGTATTTCCCTGTTAGCTTCTTTGTGCTGCTATACAGTTCTCTCATATTTCCTTTGGCTGCAGCATCTTCTGCCTCTCTTGCCAACTCCTCAATATACTTCCTCTTGTCTCTTTTGATACTTCTTTTTACTTCTTGAGCCTTGGCTTTGGAACTTCTGGTTTTGCTTGTGTCCACAAACATTCTTGTTTTTTCTGTCTTTTATCTTATTGATGGTTTCTGTTTTTATCCATGCTTTTTGTTGTCTTTCCCTTTTCCACAGTATTTCTTCACATGTCTCATTCCATACCGTTTTGATTTGCTGCCAATAGTCTTCTGTATTCTCTACATCTTCCAGCTGTTGGAGCACTTGGAATTTGTTGGATACTGTGACAGCAAATTTGTCTCTTGTTTCTTGATTTCTTAGATGTCCTACATTAAATTGTTGTCTATAATTAAGCATAAACACTGCTCAGCAGCTATCAAATTATTACACAGCAGAATGTCTATGGTAAATTACTTGAAAAGATAGTTGCGAGACAAATAATGAGCCACCTCGAAAATCTTTCCTTATACCGTGGGAAGGTATAGGCCCATGAAAGCAACATGGGAAAACACTGTAACATTTGCGTATAATGTGTACCAGGGATTCCACAGTAAATGAGAAACGGTTGCTGTAGCTATTGACCTAGAGGATGCTTATAACAGTGTGAACTTTGAAACGTTAGTGAACTGTGTAATGGCTTGTGGTTTTAACCCTTGACTAACAAGATGGATAGCAGCTACCTTAACTGAGAGATCAGTTGCATTTCACTTGGGAATATGGACATCAGAACCAATGCGCATTTTTCCGGGATTACCCCAGGGTTCTCCACAATCACCAGTACTGTTTAACATCTACACAACAAAAGTAGCCACCATTCAGCCAACTGTCTTCTTCTTCTTTGATCCTTAGCTGCCGACCGTCAAAGCAGTCAGTGGCCATCATGCCTGGTGGCGTCTTGTAGGGCAACAACAAATTGATTCCACTTTGCTCAGTCGGTGGCCATCCTTTGTACAGTGCTCCAACTCTGGTTCATTCTTTGCATCTCAGCCTCCACAGTCCTCCGCCAAGTTGTTTTTGGTCGGCCTCTCTTTTGTTTTCCTTCAGGGGTCCATAGCATAGCTGTTCTTGTGATGACATCAGGGTTTCTTCTGAGGACATGGCCAACCCAGCTCCAGCATCTGCCAGCTATGATGGTGTGCATGTCCTCTTGATGGCTCAAGCAGATCTTGGTTGGTGATGGTATTCTGCCAAAAGATTCAGAGAATTTTTTTTTGGCATTTTGTATGAAAAGAGGACATTTTCGACATTTTCTTCTCTGTAACTCTCCAGCATTCTGCACCATAAAGAAGCACACAAAGCACACAGCTCTGATATACTCTTAATTTTGTGCTTGTGCTGTACTGAGAGGACTTCCAGATGTTGTTTAGACTAAAAAAGGCTGTTCTTGCTTTGTTCATTCTGTTGTTGATGTCATTGCTTGCTCCGCCATCTGGTGTTACTATGCATCCTAGGTATGTGAAGGTGTCTGTCTGTTCCAGTTGCTGATTCCTTACTGATATGGACTCAGGGTTGCTCACATTGAGCGTCACGACCTCTGTCTTCTTTAGATTGATGTTCAAGCCCACCTGCTGGCTATACTTATTAAGTCTATCCGTTTTTTCCTGGATGTGTTGATGTGAATGTGCTAGTAGTGCAATGTCATCTGCATATTCCAGATCTTCCAATGTAGAAAATGTAGTCCATCTTATTCCTCCTGGACTGCCCTCTGTTGTCAGCCAACTGTGCTTGGACTTAAATTGACTTTGGCAGATGACATACTCATTTACAGAACTGGTTCTGACTGCCAGGAAATGGTCAATATCATACATGGGACGCTACATGAGGTAGTTAAATGGTGTGGGGGCACTGACTCCAAGGTCAATCCCAACAAAGCCTGCATGCTGTGGTTGAACTACTCCATATTGAAAGCAGATCTTCCAGACATGACTTTCATTGAGCAGAGAATTGAAAGGCAAGACAAGCTGAAATACCTCGGAATAACATTCGATCAAGAGTTGTCAAAATAAGTACCATGTTGATCTAATCCTACAGAAGTGCAACAGAGGTCTGGCAGCCCTAAAAACAATGACCACAGTGCACCTGGAACAGAGACTACTGTTTCTCCTGTATCATCAGCTAGTCATATCAGTCATCGAGTATGGTCTGGGAATACCCACATTGTCAATACAATGTGAATTATTGGAATGCATTCAAAATGAAGGGATGCGTGTAGTTTTTGGCTGTATGCAAGATACCTGTAACGTACTGTTTATGCGTGATGTTCTTCTTCTTCTTCTTCTTGCGATCGCATCTTTGATGATTACACCGTCAGACGAGTTCTCATGATGAATTCGACTGTTGTTTGAAGTTCCTCTTTAACTCCATATAGCTTTGAGTTTAGTGTTGAGTCATTGGGCCAGTATATCTTTCTTAACTGGTCATACAGAGGACAGTCCTGTAGAACATGCTCAGCAGTTTGTTCGTTTAATCCACATGTGCACAGTGGTGAAGCAGACAATCGTAGCTTGTGCATGTGTTTATTCAGTTTGTTATGCCCTGTCCTGAGTCGAAAAATAGTTATCTGTCCCTGCCGGTCGAGAGTGTGATAGTCGTCTTTGGGTTGGTTCTGTTCTCTTCTGATAGTCTGGATAGCTCTCTTTTTCTCAAAGTATGTGACTTCATTATCTTCTTGTTCACATTCTCCTCCCTTTTTTGCAAGTTTATCTGCCTTTTCATTTCCGGGTACACCACAATGAGATGGTACCCACTGAAGTATGGTTCTCTTTTTGGCAGCTACCTTGTTTAGTTCATTTCTCAGATGCGGGAGTTTACCACCCTTGAGAGCTTGCAGGACAGACAGTGCATCTGTGAGGATGACTACCTGGTGGCAGTCAGAGTTGGTGTTATAAATCATATTTGCAGCTTGCTCTAGAGCTTGAACCTCAGCTGTATAGTTGGAACAGAATTTACCAGTGGGAATGTGCCTAGTCTCATAGTGGTTGTCAGGATATGAGATAAAGATACCGGCACCTCCATTCCTAACAGCATTAGTTGCTGATCCATCTGTATAGGCATGTATCCATGATTGATCGGGATAGCTTTCTTGGATCATACTCAATGTAGCAGTTCGTTTTTGCAGATCATTATACTCACATCCACTTGTGAGACCACTGACTGATGTATTAATTTGGAGGGCACTGCTGGCCTGCTCCCATGGTACAGGGTATAGGGTGGGCTTCAGTGGTGTTGTCTTCATGGATAGGTCTTCTTGATGCTGTCTTATAAGTCTTTTCCCCCGATGCACAAAGCTGCTACGCTTTAGACGTCCCAATGCCAGATCATCTAGTCTTGCCTTCATTGGGTGCATTGGCATACTGTTGTACTTTTCCATCTGGATCATGGTTTTTGTGTCTCTTCTATGGGACAATGTCTGTAATCCAGCAACCTTCTGCATCTCTGTTATTGGTGTAGTTTTCATGGCTCCTGTAATGAGCCTGAGAGCTTGATTTTGCACCTTGTCCAAAGACTGCAGATGTGAGTTAGCAGCTGATGACCATGCTGCTGAGCTAAACTCTAAGTGTGGTCTTATTACTCCATTATAAATCTTCTTTAGATTTCGTTCATTTGCTCCCCAGTTGGTACCTGCTAATTTTCTGAGTATGCCTAGTCGTCTTCGGGCCTTTCCTTCTGCATTTTCAATATGCTTATTCCATGTAAGCCTTTGGTCAAATGTCACCCCAAGATAGGTGGGGTAGCTTTCTTCCTTGATCACGGTTGTCCCTAGGTGTATGTTAGCTGATTTGTCCTTGGGGGCGAGGGAGAACAGTGTTGTGGAGGTTTTGTCTGTGTTTATTGTGATAAGCCATTTCTCTGCCCATGACACTAGCATGTCTGCTGCCCGCTGCATTCTATAATTTGCTGTGGTGACATTTTCATCAGCGCACCAGAGTACTAGGTCATCTGCATATAAGGCAGCTTTAACTCCTGCAGGGAGATCTTTCACCAGGTCATTGATGTAAACAAGGAAGAGTGTTGGGGAAATTACTCCTCCTTGAGGTACCCCCTGATGGAGCAACACTTTTCTGCTCTGCAGACCGTCAAGAGTGACTCTAGTTCTCCTGTTATGCAAGTATGACTGGATCCATTTCATCATGTTGCCTTGGATTCCACTTCTCCTAAGTTTTGCAATGAGGCCATCTTTCCACACCTTGTCAAAGGCCTGCTTGAAGTCGACCCAGATCGTTAGGACCTTTTTCTTCTCCTGGAAGGCATCTTCTATTGCTTGAGACAAGTAAGTAACTTGGTCTTCTATACTGTAGCATTCTCTAAATCCAGCTTGTTCCGGCACCAGGATCTGCTCAGACTCTAAATACCATTTCAATCTGTGGTTGACTATTCGCTCCATAGTCTTCCCAACACAGCTTGTGAGACTGATTGGCCGGTAACTTGCAGCCTCGGTCTTACATTTCCCTTTCTTTAGTATGGGTATTGTGATGGCTTCTCTCCATACTTGGGGTACCGTTCCTTTCAACCAGCTGTGGTTGAATATCTCAAGCAGTTTTGTCTTTGCTGCTGAGCTCAGATTTACTAGCATTTCGTTGCTGATTTTGTCTGGGCCGGGTGACTTTTGAAACTTAAGCTTGGAAATAGCCTTCTGTAGTTCTCCTAGTGTGATGGGTTCCCTCATTGGGGCAGGAGTATCTGTCTGTCCCATGGTTGCCAGTATTTCTTTTCTTATCTCTCTCTGATGATCTATGTTAATGGGTAAGTTGCTTTCTGAACTGTATCTTCTAGCAAACAAGTCTGCAGCTTGTTTTCCTCTGAAAAGTTTGCCACCTTCATCCAATGTGATAGTCTGCCTAGGTGAGGAACGCTCTTCATTTAGAGACTTGACTAATCTCCAAAGTTTCCTGCCGTCTTTCTCAAGGTTCAGCGATGCCGTTTTAGTTCTCCAGCTTTTCCGTTTTTCTTCTAGCTTTGTTCTCTGAAACTCTGCTACAGCCTTTTTCCATTTGTTGTGAGTTTCAAGTGAAGGCTGAGACTCTGCGTCCTTTCTAGCCCTGTCCATAGCTTCCTGACGTTCTTGGAGTGTGCTGGACCAGTATGGTATGTAGTTACGCCGGCATCCTTTGGGAATGGTTTCTTTTGCAGCTTGTAGTATGCATCTGTTGAAGTCTTTTACCACTTCATTAATGTCTCTGTTCTGTACCTTGAGGGTAGACAGCAGCGTGTTCACCTGATGCCTGAATAAACCCCAGTTGGCTTTTTTGTAGTTCCATCTTGTAATGGCTGGGCCTGTACTGAGAGTTGCACTCTGGACAGTAAGAAAGATTGGGCGATGGTCGCTTCCCCCTAGTTGGTCTCCTACTTCTCTACTAATAGATCCAGCTATATGTTACTAAAGAGCTGTTACTATATGTGGTTTCACCCTGATGATTACTCCTTTTAATAGTTTAATGGCTATTTATGGTCATGCGTGACTATAATCACGCCTACTGTTCTCCTACCGTGTTAAATGTTGTAGTGAGTGTGCGTGGTACATTCACACGCCACAGATACACACATCAGAGGCATGGAATGGCGTAACGGCAGGTGTACTGTTAACATAATTTATTGTCACAATACGTTTATATAATTACACATAGTCAAACATAACTCACAACAAGAAAGTACTATAGTCACATCTCCACTTCTCATAATCATGGGCGCTATATAACATTACTACTGTTCTCTCAGCAACGGTCGGCATCCCCGTGCTAATATAATAATATTAATACTAGATCCTCTCAGCAACGGTCAGCATCACCGTGCTTATATAATGAATTCCTCAAATATGCCTCATTGTTGGAGTCCGTTTATGGTAATGGTATTGATTTTATCACGCGAATGGTTGAATACGAACAAAATGTCAATAAACTTCTTCAAACGAACATTCCAACAGGTATCGTTGCATTGGGTGAACTGGGCAAATATTGGCAGCACACAAGTCGGTGTTTACTGTACATGTATTTTATTGACGTGACACCAACGAAGTGGAACAAGACAATCATAGTTACAGATGTGAAGATCATACGTTAAAATGTTAATATCACTGTTAAAAGTTGTTGTAGATTCTCTAACAGTTAAGTTCTCTTATTCCAGTGACTAAGGATCACTTCCCTTTCATATAACAGACATGGTAATTAACGTCCATTGACCTTCTCCCAAGAACGTTTATTAAGGCAAACGGATTCATTCTCACGGAGCAATAATTTATATCATACTTGTAAGCATCCCAGACTTTGTTGTAAAATTCTTGGATAGCATATCCAATCCAAACAAAAGGCAGATATAACAATACAACCAAGTTAGTGTTTCATCTTGGCTAACCTCTCGGTATCCATACCACGACTTTGGCATAGGTAAAACGGCATATTAAACATGTGAAGCATATATCTATATTCATTAACTTGATTCCACATATGGATTCTCCCTCTACAAAAGATTCCAAAGGCTATCGACTCCGTGTGTCCAATTCTAGGAATGTCATCTCCGATGAATTCCCGCTAGACCATTAATAGGAGCGGCCTGATACTTTAATTTACATAATTAAACTTGCCATACGAAATGGGGCGACACTTACTTCAGACATCCACTATTGGCTTCGCCATGAAGACCAATAGATACGAATACAACTGCTGGCTTCTTCAAATCTGCCATGAATCAAATAATAACACTGCGGACATAAAATGTCGTCCGAGCTGCCCCTATCATGACGTCACAATATACTCAACTAGGTTACACGTGCGTCCAAAGCAACTCACACAGCATTGTGCACGTCAGTGCGTGAATCAATCGAACGCACAAACAATATAACTACATAAAACTGGTGCGTACATTTGGCAGGACCGAAGACTACCCCCTTAGGTAATAAATGTACGTAACAGCTCCCTTATTACCTCCCCTTAAAAAAATTAATCCCATTAATTTTTTTCGAACTAATTACTCGAGAGAGGTGAGTCAAAACTACAACAAGATTTATGACATGCATAAAATTATATCATATTAAGAAAAGAATATTGACTTGAAATTAATAGAACTAAATGACAGTATGCATTAAAGCACACATCCACCATCGACCTACTTTGGAACGATGTGGTAATATTCGAAGTAAAAAGAAGTTGAAAAAATGAAAATGAAAATGAAAAATCAACAAAAAAGATGATAATAAAATTCAACTAAGTTTTCAACAAAATTTGAAACATATGATTTCAAAAAATGAAAATGAACAGCAACACTGATGATAATCAATGATAAAAGAATCAGTGAAACAGAAAATTTTGAAATACAATGTGCAAAAATGAAGCAAAGCAAAATTAAACACTTTAAGAAGCAACGCACTTACTGATATCTAACACTAGTAAGTTTGACTAGTTATCTAAAAGTAAAATATCATGTAGTGGGATACGTGACTACACGTATTGCGAGACACTAATAACGTTAGTAGATGTGTGATTTATAAACAATCAATTTGATTAAATTGAATTAATCTAATTCTAGTATTTAATTACACATAAGTAAATAACTAGTAATTTATTCTAAGTAATTCTAATTTCAGTCATTGTGAATATTCGTTCAGAACTATTTAGAGTCAACAAGAATAGGTTCCTAATGTTCCATGCACGAAATAAGTTAACGAACACGATATGTAGTGTAATATGTTCCATAACACTAATGAATGTCTATTTGTCGTTTTTACCAATGTTTCCATACTAAAAAAAATGTTACTTTAATATCACTGTTCCCGTTCTAATAAAACGTTACTTCACAAGAAATAATGTTATAATCCATACGTAAGTATATTCTGAAAGTTATATATATACGAATACTGTAGAGCTACACATAGTATTCACAGATGTACAATTAACGACACTGTACAAAGTTATTCATGTTTCGGTGAGGACGTTTCTCGATCCAAAAGTAGTTTAGTTTCACCAAGTTCACTAGGGCATCTTGAAAGACAGTCTGCAAATACATTCTGCACTCCAGGAATAGCTCGTATCTCAAAATGGAACGGTTGAAGAGCTATAGCGTAACGCGCTGACTTTGATGACTTAACGTTTCCAGTATTCAATGCCGTAAGAGCTTTCTGGTCAGACTCCACCACAAAGTGTGAGCCGAGCAGGTAACGTTCCAGTTTTGTGATTGACCATACAAGAGCAAGGAGCTCTTTATCGAGAACGGAGTACTTCATTTCACTCGTCGTAAGCTTTCTGGATACGTACATAACAGGAAATAAGGTACCTCCGTATTCTTGCATCAAAACTGCCGCGATAGCGTAGGAAGAAGCATCACTGCGAAGAACAAAGGTGAGATCTTTGTTAGGCAACCTTAAAAAAGGCTTATTTGAAAAAATTTGTTTTATATAGTCTAACGCCGTTTGGTGATCCTGCGACCACTTTATTACATTAGGTGTGCCCTTCTTCAGTAAAGACGAAAGAGGTGCAGTTATAGTAGACAAATGAGGGATGAATTTAGAATAGAACTGTATTAGTCCTAAGAGTGACCTCACTTGTTTTTTTGTCTTAGGTGCTGAGATGTTTAAAATTTTAGAGACGTTACTGTCTTCTGTATATATTAAACCGCGACCTATACGGTGACCAAGAAATGAGATGTCATGAAAACCGACAAAAGCCTTTGAAGGTTTCGCTGTTAAGTTATAATCCCGTAAGGTAGAAAGTAAAGATTTTAAACCCTGAATATGTTCATCCCAAGAGTCACTGAAAAGACAGATGTCATCTATATAAGTAATGACATCGGGACGATGAGACAATATGCGGCGCATCATGCGTACAAAGGTAGCTGGCGCATTCATTAACCCGAATGGCATAAAATTATATTGAAAAAGACCCTTTGGCGTCGAGAAAGCGGTGAATGGCTTTGCTTTAGGGGTTAATGGCACTTGCCAATAACCCTTTGAAAGGTCAAATTTCGAAAAGAATGTGGCATGAGACAATTTCTCTAATAAGTCGTCTAAAAGAGGTAATGGTTCCGCATCGAATTTTGTAACTTTATTTAATTTCCTGTAATCTACGCAAAGACGTATATTGTTGTCCTTCTTCCGAATGATTACCATAGAAGAAGAATATGGTGATGAAGATGGTTCAATTATATTTAATTGAAGCATCTCATCCAATTCCCTATCAACCTTATCACGAAAGTGTAAAGGAATAGGATATGGGCGAACTCGAATAGGTGTATCGTCAGTCAGAATAATGTCATGTTGGATGACTGACGTATGACCTGGGATGTCAGTGAGGACATCCTCATACGTGTGTAGAATATTAGAGACTTGCTGACGTTGATCATCAGTAAGAGTAGATGAGATAGTAACATCATTCCATTTCTCAGTGGAATGGAGTGGTACAACTGGTATTGGTAGTTGTACATCATCAAAAGAAGATTCCTCTTCTTGGATGACTGACAAACTAGAATAGTGTTGAATAGGTGGTGTAGGATCGTCAGTTGCCTGAAACACTGACTGTAAGTAATCAGGACGTGAGTAATACTCCTTCAACATGTTAATGTGGAAGGTTTTATGTTTGCCATTAACATCAACGATGTAGTCGACATCGGATATTCTTGAGATGATCCTGAAAGGACCTCTCCAGGTAATTAAAAGACGATTGTTATGCGCAGGAAGTAATACAAAAGCTTCATCACCAGGTATGAGCTGGCGAAGACGTCTATATTTGTTTGCAGATAGACGAGCTTTTTCTTTGGCATGTTCGGATGATGCAGTAGCTAGTCTACAAGCATCTATGATTTTCTTTCTAAGAGAGATCACATACTCATAAGAGGATTGAGTTTCCTCTTCAATATTCTCATCCACCAATAAGTCGTGGATTAACGACATCGGACCGCGTGGTTGCATGCCAAAAACAAGCTGGAACGGAGAAAAACCCGTTGCTTGATTTTGTACCTCGCGATACGCAAAGAGACAAGCGGGTAGGACCCGATCCCAGTCTTGGGGATGGTCTTGAGTCATCTTACCCAACAACTGCTTGAGTGTCCTATTGAGACGCTCAATTAACCCATTTGACATCGGATGATAAATAGAACTAAGAGATCTATCTATACCTAATGTCTTCATCACTTGAGACATGGATTCAGAAATGAATTGAACCCCATGATCCGACAAGATTTTCCGTGGAAAACCAATGCGTGAGAAGATTAACATCAATGCCTCTGCTACACTGGCAGATGAAGTGTTCTTGAGAGGGATGGCCTCAGGCCAACGAGTGCACATATCAATGCACGTAAGAATATGCGTATGCCCTCTAGCAGATGGAAGCATTGGACCAATAATGTCAATGGCCATTTTATCAAATGGTCTAATCGGGATGTCCGCAGCTTGAATAGGAGCCGCATGAAATGGACCCCGTACCTTAACTTCTTGACATATCAAACAGGACCGACAATAGAGAGTAACATCTCTATGGACGCCTGGCCAGTAGAATGCCGAAAGCACTCTGGATTTGGTACGCGAAAAACCCATATGGCCCGCACATTGCGAGTCATGAGCATGCCGTAATATACGAGATCTCATACAGGATGGTACTAGAATTTGAGAACATATGGATGAATCCTTTTCCCGTATTATTCTAACCAAAATCCCATTTTTAAGTATAAAGTCATGTCTAGATTTTGCAAGTTTGTTGCTTGTATTCTTTTTGTTAACATACTGAAAGAATTTTTTTAATGAATTATCATTCTTTTGCAATGTTGCAAACAACTCCCGTGAAATAGGAGCATCATCATCACAAGTGGTATGAACTGTAGGTTCAATAGGTGTATCATGCGACATATTAATAGCTTGCGCTCTAGTCACTACTGCATTTGCAGTTTGAATATGTCGCTCTTCCCATTCAGCAATTTGCTGAGGTGTACACTCTTTAATACCATGTATGCGACCAAGAATCAAATCACAAATTGGATTTGGAAGAAGACATGCTTGGATCTGTCCTGAAAAAAATGGAGTATGAAGTGTTATAATGGCTGTGGGGAATGTTTCCACAGTTCCGCCAAACGTGACACATTTCACAACCCTGCCCGTCGCACAACTAGGGTCGATCAGCGATGTCCGGACGCCCACTGTCGTACAACCTGAGTCGAATAAAAGAGAGCATGAAATATTGTTAACAAATCCTCTGTTAAACTTAAGAGAGCCCTGTCCATGGTGTACTGACGCAGGAGTGGCCATGCAGACTGCAGGTAGACTAGGCAAGGTATGTCCGCAACGCAGCGTCGTGATCGCCTTAGGCTGGAAAAGAGTCGAGCATTCTGGGCAGTCTTTCACCTGGGAACAATCTAGAGAACAAGACATAGCATTGTGAGTTTCAGCTACTTTACCCTGTTCAGTGTTAGCCTGTGTATCATTAAAAGCAACATTAGAATGTCTAACTGTATTATTCGACGATCTATCTCGTCGGCGCGATCGATTGTGATTTTTGTCATTAAAATTGCCATAATTGTCGTTTCTGCTAGAGTTAAAATTTGGATTAGTCCGATAATTAGTAGAATGATCGTTATGATGTTGGTTAAATGGTTTATTTCCAAAAAATTGTCTGTTTTGCGGACCCTGAGACCTTGATCTCCAGTTTTGTTTATTATAATGTCCTTGATTATTTTTAAAATAATTGTTACCAAAATCTCGCGATCTGTGAGTTTGGTTCCAAGAAACATTAAATGGAGCAGATTGTTGAAATTGCTTCCCTTTGTAAAAGTTATCATTGGTGAAATTATGATTATTTCCCTTATTGACATACCTATCAGCACTAAAAGAACGATTGCGTGAAAAATTGTTTTGTTGTGCTGCAAAAGCAACAGGCAATTCACTCTTAATCTGCGCGTTACTTAGATCCATGTTTGGGTGAGCAGTGCAAAAATTTTTTGCATGTTCTTCTAAGTTTTTCATTGATAAAGGTTTCCGTTCGTGTAAAAATGCGAGAAATGTAGGATTTACCGACGAAAGTACCTTATCGCGCATCAGTAAATCAAAGAGACCTTCATACGACTTTTCAATTTTGGATAATTCGATCCATCTTTCTAATGTTAGTCGTATCTGTGACAGAAAATCACTAAAATTTCTGCTAGATTGGGGTAGTAATGTGTGAAATCTCAAACGATATTCGTTTTCTGTCATTTGAAATTTTTGCAGAAGTGCTGCTCTAAGAGCATTGTAGTCATTTTTCTCACCAATGCTGGTGGTATGATAAACTGCTAATGCATCTCCTGTAAGTAATCTGGATAAATATGTACAGTATAGAGCTTTATCCACGTTATAAGACCCACAAGTGGCCTCAAACCTATCCAGGAAGAATATTACGTCATCAGACGGGGGATTAAATTTTGGCAATTTAAGGTGAATCTCCTTAAAATGATCCTGTCTGGATGAAGTGTGGCTTTCAAAAGTTCTCTGAGAATTAGATTCCTGAGTTAACCTAATTCTCTCATATTCTGACTCTGCTAATTTCAGTTCATGCTGTCGTTTTCTTTCATTCTCTTCCATCTCAAGCTGAAGTCGTTTTGTGTTTTGTTCAGCTATTAATCTCCTTTCTTCTATTTCTTTTTGTTTCTGTTCCATTTCCTTGTGTTTAACTTCCATTTCTTTTTCAGCTATTAATCTTTTTTCTTCCATTTCTTTTCTAAGTCTTTCTTCAGACTCCTTTTGCTTCTGTTCTGCCTCTCGCTGAAATCGTTTCTCTTCTAATTCAGCGGCTAATCTCATTTTTTTCTCCTCTTCCTCAGCTATAAATTTCCTCTTCTTTTCATCCTCCTCAGCAGTTAATCTCATTTTTTTCTCATTTTCCTCAGCCTCAATCCGTTTTTGATCTGCCTCAAATTTCAAATTTTCCAAACGTAAAGTTTCCAATCTTCTCTGATCAGCTTCTATTTCTTGAGCTTTCTTATATTCTGACAGTGCAAATGCTTTAGCTTCATCAGGAGCCATCTGAAGAGCTTTTGCTTGCTTAATGAAATAGTCTAAGGTAGCCATTTCAATATTATTATGTAATAATACTACTTAAAAGTGTTACTACAACTAGTGGTCCTCGTTCCTGTCCTTAGAACGGTATAATGTTATCATATAATTATTAAATATGTTATTAATCAATAAATTTATGTAATCAAATGTCATGAAATGAACAACGAGAAAGACAATAGAAACATAACCGACAAGACATGATAAAATGGACGGGTGAACACAATCGTAGAAATCAAAAAAAAATAAAATGTATAACTAAAATAGAATATCGTAAAAATATACGACGATAACTACGATCAGATAGTTAACAAGACAATAGACAACACAGTGTAAAAACAATGGTTTTGTAAAAAACTAAACGACAGGAAAGGTGAGATGGACAATAATCACAAACAAAATACATCATGAAAATAAGGTACGATTAAAAAGAACTATGAGAACAACAAGTAAAACTTGACGAAACAGCTAGAACAGATAGGTGTTACAGACCACCAAACACAGTGGACCTAGAATCCTTCTACGCTCACGCGTAGGAACATTCCACTGCGGGAAGTCTGCAAAATAATGTCCTACAGAACGTCTGACGAAGAGCCCGAATTGACTTCGAGATGGATCTCGTTCGTCAGATCTACCTCCCAACCTCCCGCAAAGAATACACAACACATAACAAATAATATAGAAAATATAGATATGAACATTAAAGGCACAGCTAAATGTAATAAAGTGTATAACGACAACACGCTATACTCATCTCGCGTGCCGGAAAGAACAACCAATGTGCCTCGTCCCCGTGTATGTACTGGAGGAATAAAATACTTCGTTCTGCTTTTTCAACACAAGCTCGCACGTAATGAGGAATAGGTGATCCCAAGTGCAGTTAGTCACCGTACAACTGGACCTGGAGGTTGATTGATGACCTTGAGGTAACGGTTAGTTGATTCTGATTCATTTTTACAATGTTCCAAATTTAAGATGATTTCACCTTGAAAGAACAAATCCCATCTTCAAACGATTCCTTGGCTTGCGTTCGTTCCTTTGAAATAATTATTTTCAAACCACGCTGGACACCATTTTCTGTTGGAGTCCGTTTATGGTAATGGTATTGATTTTATCACGCGAATTGTTGAATACGAACAAAATGTCAATAAACTTCTTCAAACGAACATTCCAACAGGTATCGTTGCATTGGGTGAACTGGGCAAATATTGGCAGCACACAAGTCGGTGTTTACTGTACATGTATTTTATTGACGTGACACCAACGAAGTGGAACAAGACAATCATAGTTACAGATGTGAAGATCATACGTTAAAATGTTAATATCACTGTTAAAAGTTGTTGTAGATTCTCTAACAGTTAAGTTCTCTTATTCCAGTGACTAAGGATCACTTCCCTTTCATATAACAGACATGGTAATTAACGTCCATTGACCTTCTCCCAAGAACGTTTATTAAGGCAAACGGATTCATTCTCACGGAGCAATAATTTATATCATACTTGTAAGCATCCCAGACTTTGTTGTAAAATTCTTGGATAGCATATCCAATCCAAACAAAAGGCAGATATAACAATACAACCAAGTTAGTGTTTCATCTTGGCTAACCTCTCGGTATCCATACCACGACTTTGGCATAGGTAAAACGGCATATTAAACATGTGAAGCATATATCTATATTCATTAACTTGATTCCACATATGGATTCTCCCTCTACAAAAGATTCCAAAGGCTATCGACTCCGTGTGTCCAATTCTAGGAATGTCATCTCCGATGAATTCCCGCTAGACCATTAATAGGAGCGGCCTGATACTTTAATTTACATAATTAAACTTGCCATACGAAATGGGGCGACACTTACTTCAGACATCCACTATTGGCTTCGCCATGAAGACCAATAGATACGAATACAACTGCTGGCTTCTTCAAATCTGCCATGAATCAAATAATAACACTGCGGACATAAAATGTCGTCCGAGCTGCCCCTATCATGACGTCACAATATACTCAACTAGGTTACACGTGCGTCCAAAGCAACTCACACAGCATTGTGCACGTCAGTGCGTGAATCAATCGAACGCACAAACAATATAACTACATAAAACTGGTGCGTACATTTGGCAGGACCGAAGACTACCCCCTTAGGTAATAAATGTACGTAACACTCATCAAAGACGCTCTCAACATTGGCGCTCTAATGTAAATAATAAATGGCCTCTCCAGCGATGCTTCCAACATCAGCATTATAATAACTAGACAATGGATCCTTTTTCCCAGCAACGGTTTATCCTCGCCGTGCTGACAATAATAAATTCCTCAAATATGCCTCATCAAAGACGCTCTCAACCTTGGCGCTTTAATGTATGTGTGGATCCTCTCAATGATAATGATGGCCTCTCAAATATACTTCATTAAAGACGCTCTCAACCTTGGCGCTTTAATGTTTATGGATCCTTTCAAAATAACAATTGCCTCCTCAAATATCATATAGATCCGGTTAGTCAACGGACATCATCCTCGCCGTGCTAACTACATCAATGGTGAATACTTTCGGCAATTTCTCGCAAGACTGCACTCCCTGGCAATCTGCAGTAATCTCGCCTTCACTCATCTTGACGTTTATATATTCAAACAAATGTCCTGGATCCTTACCTCATCAAAAATACTCACAAATACAATTCTCCAATAAATTCAGAAATTATAGGCCTACACAAATAATATGGCCTTTATAACTTTTGCACTGCGCAGGCATTCTCAAACACACACTGTAGAACCGACCTCTCCCGTCGGTACCCAAAAACCGAATGCCATTAGTTCACACACTAGACCCGCCAAAAAAGACACGAGACTCGGTTGTTTAAAAAACACAACCCAGTCTCGATAATTGCATGGGCTAGTCACACGAGCTTACTCACAGCTCAAGACAGTTCACAGAAAAAAACATCTCCGCGATTTGAACTGACCAGTGTTCGCCACTTGGAAACTTCTCGATCACACGAGGGAATTCCCCTAATACAATTTTAACTTAACATCAGCTTAACCAAGCAACATAACCCGTAATCGAATCTATTTGCTTAACATTTACAAGATCACCTCCCCTTGATAATATTTACTCTGTAACAGTTGCCACACCGCCCGGGAAAAAATGTACATCCACCCGAAATATCAGCAATAAATGTAATATTACAACTAAAACATCAAACATAATCAATCAAATATCCCAATGAATGTTACTGATGTAAATTACAACAAAAGCATCAATCATAATACAAGCATACCAAAATTAATCTTAATAGAACACTAAGCTAAGTACATTTAGTACAAGCAACAACCAATAGAAAGCGAAAGAACAAGATCAAACAACAGAAGAATGATCTATAGTAAAGGAAAGTAAGAAATCGGAAAATGAGAAACAATTAACAATAGCACAAGATAACCAATAAGAACAACAATTTCATGTACAATAAATACAAATTTATCAAAATACTAGTTACATTATATTAAGTTATATAATTAACTCAAGAATACAACGAATGAAAGTATAAGTATCGAAAGAAGATGAAGTATACAAATAGAATGAAGAGAAACGAAGATGTGATACAGAAATATAAACAAGATATGAACACATATCGGAAAGACAACAAAAAGATAGAATGAAATGAAGGATAGTCAACAACGACGAATGGAAAACAAAGGTATGAACGCATAGAAAGTCAATTACAATACATACTAATAAATGTTTAGATCAGACAATATCTTTCACAAATTAAATACAAACATGATTACAAGGCACAAAACAAAATGTCAAAGTATATCCATACTAACAGCACAAAACGAATAATTCATAACTAACCAAAGTCTAATAAGTAATTTAACTAAGTTACCAAAGTTATACTTAATTGAAAATAAATTATAAACCTTACACAAACAAATAATAGCATTTGCGATAACTAAGTTTTGACCTAACGCACAATCAACCGCTAAATAATAAAAATACATCATAATCTCAAATAAGACAAGTTCCAAAAGAAGTAATATCTCTTTCAATCATAGAGCACACAAAAATAATTTACAATGCCAAAAAACAATTTTTTTTTTTTTTTTAAATTACCATACAAAGTATTTTAGAACGATAAGTTATCAAAAAATAAAATTATTATTTAAGTAATTCTAAGTCATAACTAATAAACTAACAATGAAATTAACTTTTAACACAATTAGAGAAGCATAAAATATCTTATCTCAAGACAAACACTTAAATCAAAACGTGTAAGTTTTTTTTTTTTTAAATACATCACCAAAAAAAAAAACCTAAGAAAATTACAATGTCATCTGTATATCAACTTTCCAACATACAAATATAACATAATGTTACAACAATCTGTCTATCTTTAAACAAACAAAAGTATCAGATGTGTCTATCAATTTTTACAAAAAAAAGTTCAATTTAATTTATAAGTTAATTTTGATTAACAATAGCGTTGAGCTTCAGTGTTATTTAACTGTAAATTCATATCTTACTCAGCCTATATATATAGTATAATGAAAAAAAAAGTCCTATAAAAATATCTTCAAAGTTTTTATAAAAAATATTTATCAAATTAATTTGTTGCAAAAATGTTGAAAAAATCTTATTATTTAAATTCTAAATACTATGTTCTAAAAGGTCAATGTTTCTAACAATTCAAATACACAATTATTTCTGATACTGCAAGATAATTCTACAAAATCATATTACACAACATAACAATAAATTTATATAATTATCCTAACAATTACAGCTACAATCCGAAAAATATACAGAAAAATGAGCACAGGTTTGACACCGCTCACTGCATTTATCAAAAATTACACACAAATTATTATCAACACATATGTTACACACAATCAAAACAGAATAGTATACAATTGCATAAAAAATTGGACTGGTACATTCGAAACAGTCATATATGTTCCACACAAAAATATATATTTAGCAATCAAATGATTCATCAAAATAAACATCATAATGTTTCAAAGAAATTACAAATATTTTAATAGAACATCATATGATATATTATACACAGAATACAATAACATGTACTATTCTAAAAAATAAATCAGCTGTAAAAAAAAAATATTCCCGACAATCCGTCATTAATTCTTGATCCTTCAAAAAGTGACTCGTCAGATGTATAGCGAGACGCTAATAGGTTCTGCTTGAAAAATAATCCACATTCTTCACGAATAATGTCAACAAGTGCGCCAACTCATCACAACGTCGCACGCTACGAGACAATACAAATGAAAATTTCTATTAATCATCTGTTAGATCTAATAAGGAAAAACGGAAAATCAACTTTCACGTTTACCTATTCCTTGAGGTAGGGTAGAGTCTTGGCCCCTTTTCACACACCTCAACAAGTCCTCCTTACACGATGTAAACATCACAGAAGGCTTAACGATCACTTGACCGTAACGAAAGTTCATCCTTGTTGTAGCCTGAAAAAAAATTACTACGTTCACAAGAACGAGATGACCTTTCGACACCACTAGTGACAATCAACAGTGTTATTACTTTGCTTGTAAACAACCTTGCTCTCATGTGGAGTACAGCTAACCTTGTTACAATTTCTATAATTGCTGTTAAGAACATTGTTATTTGTTCTATTGACACAGTTGTACTGTTTCACATCCCAGTTAGCATAATTACGATTAGCATTTCCTCTTGGATAAAAATATCTACCAGATAGAAATGGCTTTTTATCAACAAATTTATTATCAGATTGACACTCTTTCACATAATTATTTCCACTATAATTTCTAATACTCTTAGAATCACGATGTTGTGATCTGTCAAATTGTTTCTTGTTTTTAAGCAAAGAAACATTACTATATGAAGAAATCCCTTGGTACATTTTAACCTCAGGGTTATATCTCCTATCAAAAGTATTTTTTTTCTTGTTTGTGGCAGTGTGTTTAAGAACTGGGTCACACTGACTTGACTGGGTGTGACCGAAAGATTTAACCATATCTTTATTGTTTTTCACAAAATATGTTTCTTTCTTGGAATAAGGAGTGCTATTTTTCTTCCCTGCTATCAAGCCATCAGGGTTCTCACTTAATACCTTGTTTGTTTTTAACATCTTGAATTGAAATTTATTATTGTTTCTTTTGTTATCTACAGGGTTATCTAATACTGTAGATTTTCCTTTGCTAGCTTGCCGCCAGGAACCAATATCGCAAGAATTATCGGCATTGCGTTGAAAGTTATATTTCCCTCGGAAAGATTTCTGTCCATTATTCTTGCCTTTAGAGTCCGCTTTATGTCTTTCACTGTCAACACTGACAGAAGACCACCTTTTTTTCTTTAAGAGAATGTCAAGTAAACCATCCAATCTCACTCTGGCTTCTGAAATTTGAATATCTCTAAGTGAAATATCTGCACTTAATTTCTTGTTTAACCTCTCAACTCTTAAAACCTTGCAGCTTTCCTCTGCTAGCAAATTTTTAATCTTAGCGACCTTCTCTCTCTCAGCTGTTAATTCTAACAATGTCTCTGTCTCATACTGCTCTTTATTTGATCTCAACTGAGTCAATTCTAGTTGTAGAGACTGAATCTTAATATCATCATTGTTATTATACATAATCTCCTCATTCTTCTTAAGGGGTACAATATTCATGTCCTTAATTTGATCACTGAGAATCATCTTATCATTCATCACCTCATGAAGCATTTCTATATAAGTTTGCTCATGTTCATTACTCTCAATTTTCAATTTCTCATACATCTCTCTCCTTTCTTGAAGTTCCTGAGTTAGGTTTCTAACTTCACTATTGTTATCCTTAATCTGAGTTTCTAACTCTTTGATTTTAGACAATGCTACACTCAATGCTGTTTGAGTACTAGCAAGTTCTGAGTTTGATTTGACTAAATCATCTGTAAGTTTAGAGACTTTTTCATGTAACTCACTTACTTCAGCAGTACATTCTATGACACTTTCCCTTTGCTCTAAGGTACTCTGTTTTATGTCCAATTGCTTCTTCTCTTCTAGCATCCTTTTCTCATACCTCTCATCACTTTCATGAATTAGCTTTTCACCTATCAATCTATTTATTTCAGACTCAGTCAGCTCACGGTCTCCAAATCCTAATAGTTCACGGTATTTTTTTTCATCAGCATCTGTATAATAGTCCATAGTGACTTACTTACTTAGACAACTATATATGTATCAATTAAACTTTCACCTCCACAAGCCAATTATCTTTTTAAGAAATTGCAATTATTTCTTAATTACTGTACACCAACTTCTGTTATAGTACCTATATATAACATACATTATCTATGCATCAACATATTCTTCATCAATCGATATAATTATCGAAACACAATGACAATTATCAACAGAATAAGTGATGGATAGTATAGGCAGACTTGCTGAAATGCACAAAAGTGGCACAATCTACACAGAACAAAATCACTTATCTTAATATTCTTCTGTCCCTTCCGCCGACACACCAGATATCACAAAGTTCTGCAGATAAAACCGTTCAAGCGCAGAAAGGTACACAAACTAGATTTTCTTCTCTTCAGGTTCTTGCCAAAGTGTAGAATGCGCTCAACACAGCATCAGCACGTACAGCATACAGGAAACGCAGCACAGCACCCTCTGTAACTGTTGACTTGAAACAATCTGCAAACGACTCTTCAAAACACTTCACATTTAGTTAAACTTGACTGTCTACCAAAACTGTCAACTTCCCATTGTAATGTTCTACCGTGTTGGACACAGTAAACCAACTAGGTCGAGGACCATGACACAATGTGAGGATACATAAGCCACGCCTACACAAGGCTTTCCTATCACGCGAACTCCGTGGGTTTATTCCGTTAAATAAAATGGCCCACCCCATACTGGCCACCACTGTTACTAAAGAGCTGTTACTATATGTGGTTTCACCCTGATGATTACTCCTTTTAATAGTTTAATGGCTATTTATGGTCATGCGTGACTATAATCACGCCTACTGTTCTCCTACCGTGTTAAATGTTGTAGTGAGTGTGCGTGGTACATTCACACGCCACAGATACACACATCAGAGGCATGGAATGGCGTAACGGCAGGTGTACTGTTAACATAATTTATTGTCACAATACGTTTATATAATTACACATAGTCAAACATAACTCACAACAAGAAAGTACTATAGTCACATCTCCACTTCTCATAATCATGGGCGCTATATAACATTACTACTGTTCTCTCAGCAACGGTCGGCATCCCCGTGCTAATATAATAATATTAATACTAGATCCTCTCAGCAACGGTCAGCATCACCGTGCTTATATAATGAATTCCTCAAATATGCCTCATCAAAGACGCTCTCAACATTGGTGCTCTAATGTAAATAATAAATGGCCTCTCCAGCGATGCTTCCAACATCAGCATTATAATAACTAGACAATGGATCCTTTTTCCCAGCAACGGTTTATCCTCGCCGTGCTGACAATAATAAATTCCTCAAATATGCCTCATCAAAGACGCTCTCAACCTTGGCGCTTTAATGTATGTGTGGATCCTCTCAATGATAATGATGGCCTCTCAAATATACTTCATTAAAGACGCTCTCAACCTTGGCGCTTTAATGTTTATGGATCCTTTCAAAATAACAATTGCCTCCTCAAATATCATATAGATCCGGTTAGTCAACGGACATCATCCTCGCCGTGCTAACTACATCAATGGTGAATACTTTCGGCAATTTCTCGCAAGACTGCACTCCCTGGCAATCTGCAGTAATCTCGCCTTCACTCATCTTGACGTTTATATATTCAAACAAATGTCCTGGATCCTTACCTCATCAAAAATACTCACAAATACAATTCTCCAATAAATTCAGAAATTATAGGCCTACACAAATAATATGGCCTTTATAACTTTTGCACTGCGCAGGCATTCTCAAACACACACTGTAGAACCGACCTCTCCCGTCGGTACCCAAAAACCGAATGCCATTAGTTCACACACTAGACCCGCCAAAAAAGACACGAGACTCGGTTGTTTAAAAAACACAACCCAGTCTCGATAATTGCATGGGCTAGTCACACGAGCTTACTCACAGCTCAAGACAGTTCACAGAAAAAAACATCTCCGCGATTTGAACTGACCAGTGTTCGCCACTTGGAAACTTCTCGATCACACGAGGGAATTCCCCTAATACAATTTTAACTTAACATCAGCTTAACCAAGCAACATAACCCGTAATCGAATCTATTTGCTTAACATTTACAAGATCACCTCCCCTTGATAATATTTACTCTGTAACACTATATCTGGTGTGGAGAAGGCAAGATCTGGTGTTGAAGTTGTGTGCCATCCTCTGGAGTAGAAGGTAGGAGTATCTGTGGCATTATTGACTAGGATTAGGGAGTGATCATCTTGCCAAGTTTCAACCTCTTCACCTCTGTGATCCAGATGGTTATAGCCCCAGCTCTGGGAGTGGCTATTAAAGTCTCCAACTGCTATAAAGTTGGTGGCTGGTACCTGTATAGAGCTGAGACTCAGGGGTTTGTTGTTCGGACAGTAATAGTTCAGGAGTTCTATTTCCATCTTGTCTACCTTTATCTGCAACAGCTGATATTCTGCTCCATCCATGAAGGTTTTCCTTTCGTGTGCAGGAATGTTATTCCTTACAAGAGTAAGTACTCCTCCTTTTCGTCTATCTTTTCTGTCGGATCTGAAGCATTGATATCCCCTTATTTTAAAGGTTTGATCTGCTTTCAAGTGAGTCTCTTGGATACAGCAAACACTGACTTGCTTCTCATACAAGATGTTTTCCAGCTCTGTCTTTTTGCTGTATCCAGCCTGCTTGCTGTTCACTCCCTCTGCATTCCAGTGCATCATGACAAGTGGCACTCTGGGTTTCTCTTTTTCTGTTTTGTTTTGGTCAGTAGTTCTCCGCCGTCTGCTGACTCCACAAGACGGTCTAGAGGGTCCTCCAGTAGCTGAGGGTGGGCTCTGTCGAGGCTCAGAGCCCGGCACTGCACTGCCTGGTGGAGCTCCACAGGGCGAGCACCAGTACGAGATTTATTTGACGGTGTACTCTCCATAGAAAAAAAAAGCGAGTTGCGTGATACTGTGGTTTCCGGTGCGCCTTTTGGCCCAGTATCTACGACTTTAGCACCTGTTCAACGGGAGAGTGGGCTCATCCCTAATCTGTTTATGTTCCCAGTAGTAGACTATTCACAAGCAGCCTGGGGGTGTCACTGCTCTGCGCGGACCTTGTTTACCGAGGCGGCGTCCGAGCTCGTATGGTGAAAATATGGTTGCGTTATCTTCAAAATAGCCCTGTCTTTCCCATGGCTTTTCTGCCATCCTGCAACTTTGAGTTAGGGAGTTCTGAGCTCCAGTCTCTTTCCCAGGCATTTTATCCTGGCCTGGCACGCATACAGAGGACCCCACTTCTGGTTCTAAGTTAGCAGTTGGGGATAGGTGGGGTAGCACACTGTGCATTCCCCGTCATCCAGGGGGCTCTCCAACTATGCAGAGCTTGCACAATGCTGTGCTCTGGTTCTGGGCTCTCCCAAGGAATCCTCACGTCCTGCACAGAGCCACTTCCAGATACCCACCACCTGCCAACCCTCCATTGTAGAAATCTCCTGCATGCGGCCATCCAGTCAAGAGCCAGTATTAAGTCTGGTGCCCAAGTGATCCCCCCAAGCTCAGTGTGCAATGCTGGGTTCTCATCATGCTGCAACACAGGGGGGATTGTGATGCTCAGCCATCTCTCTCAACTCTGCACCGATAAGTGACATCGGGGACTTAACTGTGCCTCAGTACTGGGAGGCCCCGTTTCCGGGTACACCACACACAGCCAATTGAGGCAACGGTCGCCGTGGGCGTTATGCATGATGTGAAAGCTGGCAGAGTGAACGTGTCGTTTATCACCTGGACTGTGTAATGTTGCGGTGTTGATGTAGGTCACCAGAAATGTAACGGCCAGAAATGTAACGGCCACCAGCGTGAGGCACTGCCAGGGGTACTATGATCACTCACACAAAACAGCGTACATGTTGTAGATGTGTGGTACTGGTATTATGATGTGCTGAGTGTGGGTGTAGATGAGAACGCGAATGCTTGAAGCTCTTAGTAAAGTCAATAATGCACCCATACACTCACATGCAGTAGTCAATAATGAATTGAAGACTGCTGGCACGTTTCAAACATTTATTTACGAAACTGACAGTAGCATCAACAGGACAGTCAAATCGACAAGATCAAGAACTTCACATAATAATGAATGACTGTTAAATGTCTGGTAATCAAAGGCTTGCATCATACATCAACTAGGACATACCCAAACATCATCTGTCCTAATGTTACAGTTTATAATGTAGCTTCCGTACCATTGACTCAGCGCGTCAGGTACTTAATTAGCTCTGTCGTCCAACAAACGAGCTCATAAATTGCGTAGCAATAATACTTAAGGCTGTTATTCAACTGGCATAGCCCGCCAGATATATTTCCTCTTGCTGAAAAATATTGGCCATAATACAGGGCCTCAATATGTAGACAGCTGTGTATTCTTTGTTAGCAGGCACGATCAAACCATGCTAAACATATATACCGCCAACCTGCGGCGTCCACAATAATTTATCATCATCATTAGGCTTCTGTTCAATTGAAAACACATAGTCTCATTTGGCTAGAACAAGAAGCAAAGAAGGAATTCTGTCTCTCAAGATCTGTGAGCTTCACTCGCAGATAGGTAACTTCAAATGTTCTGCAACCAAAGGCATATTAATAAGAATGTCATTTACCTTTTACAGAATCTTCCGGATACACACTTAATAAACGTCGTCACTCTTGACGAACAAAGAATCACTGGGGAAAACATTGATATTTCAGTCATATCCAAAACTTTCCAATCCCCATGATGATATAGAGAAAATCACAACGGACATCATGTCTGACAGCCCAAAACACAACCTCCCTCACGGAAGTTTTCTCAGTTCGCCCCCAGAACTTGCACATGCCTAGACAGCATAAAACTGAGCATCGTTAAGACAGATCAACGACAACGATTGAAAGAAAGGGCAGATAACCCTCAAACAACCTGTCATGGAAGTTAATACCCAATTATCCTCAACTTTGACCAACAAAAGTATTAAATAGATTTACCTATTATGACTCCGTCAAAAACAACAGCAACAGACTACCGCACCCCCTGTATAAAAAAAAAATGACCCATTTATTTTTAAATACATCAATGAGCAAGATACCACAAACTCATGACACATGAATAATGCGCCAATGAAAGAATCAACCTAATGTCAGGTTGAATCGACGCACACATAGAGCGTCCGGAGAGAATCAAATCATCTCACCAAATAATAGAAAATATATTCGGGAAGGTACCATCAAAGAAACCTCAGTTGCTGGCGATACTAACAAAAATTACATAACTATCAAACAATTATGCAATACTATAATCATAGCAATGACAAATGACAATCTATCTCAAGAAGTCATATCAATATACAAATTACAATGTTATACCATTAATATATGTAATGGATGGACATGACCAAATTTGTTAAATTCCTTACACATTATCTAACAATAGAAGTATATTATATACAAATAAGTGCTGCGATCTCTCGAACAAATGTAAGGTATGGCATCATCATGGTTCTCACAAGCGCTCCGTACTTGGTACTAGTTTGCACTGAGAACAATATAAATGACACAATTAGTAACATGCTATAATGCACTATAGTCATTACAAAATTATTTAAGTATTATATGTGGCCATTTTAACATTTTTCCTTTTCTTATTTTTTTGACCTTTATTTTATGTTAACCTTAACCTTCCACATTACATCAAAGATAGTAATAGAGAAAGAAAACAATCAATTTACTAATCTAAGGTGAAACAAATGTGTTAATGTATATTATGAACAGACATGAGTCTGGAAATGTATCATGAAATCTAGGACACAAGACTTAAGTGGAATCATGTGGGCATCTAGACAGTATGTCCGCCATCACATTATCCGAACCACGGATAGCCCGCACCGTGAAATGAAAAGGTTGAAGAGCAATAGCATATCGAGTAGATCTCGAGCTCTTCAAATCCTTGTTCTGCATAGCTGTAAGAGCTTTTTGGTCGGTTTCCATAATGAAATGCGCGCCTAGAAGGAATCTTTGTAGCTTAAGAATGGCCCAGACCATAGCTAACAATTCACGGTCTAAAACCGAATAGTTCCTTTCTGCCGCATTCAATTTCCTAGAGATATACATCACAGGATGCAGAGTTCCTGAATACTCCTGCATAAGTGCCGCCCCGATCCCAGTGGAAGAGGCATCACTACGAAGGACAAAAGTCTTATCAATCGATGGTAGTCGTAAGATAGGAGGAGATGAGAACAAATTCTTAATCTGATCCAATGAAGATTGGCATTCTTGGGACCATCGCACCATATTAGGAGAACCTTTTTTCAATAAAGTTGAAAGAGGTGCCATAATGGAGGACAGATTCTTAATGAATCTTCCGTAGAATTGTATTAATCCCAAGAGACTACGCACTTGCTTTTTTGTTTTAGGAACGGAGATATTTAATATCTTAGAAATGTTTTGGTCCTCTGTCTTCAATAGACCATGACCAACACGATGACCTAGGAAAGAAATTTCACTAAACCCAACAAAGGCTTTAGAGGGTTTTGCAGTCAAATTATGCTCGCGTAGAGTAGACAGTAACTCATTTAAACCCGAATAGTGTTCTTCCCAAGTATCGCTGAAAAGACAGATGTCGTCTAAGTATGCGATGACATCTGTACGATATGAGAGAATTCGACGCATCATGCGTACGAAAGTAGCTGGGGCGTTCATCAGCCCGAAAGGCATAAAATTCCATTGATACAAACCCCTAGGTGTTGAGAAAGCAGTGAAAGGTTTGGCGCGTTCAGTTAACGGAACTTGCCAATAGCCTTTCGACAAGTCAAGTTTAGTAAAGAATCGCGATTTAGAAAGTCTAGTAAGTAGATCTTCCAATAAAGGCATAGGTTCAGCATCGAACTTCGTAACTTGGTTCAATTTGCGATAATCGACGCAAAGACGTATGTTATTGTCTTTCTTTCGAACAATAACCATGGACGAAGAGTATGCTGAAGTGGATGGTTCAATTATTTTCAATTGTATCATTTCATCCAATTCTTTCTCGACTTGCGCTTGGAAATGAATAGGGATAGGATATGGTCTTACTCTGATCGGATTATGATCAGTAAGTATAATGTCATGTTTGATAATATGTGTGTGTCCAGGAATGTCGGTAAGGACATCCTGAAATGATTGTAGCAAAGAAGATACTTGACGCTGTTCCTCAAAAGACAAATTAGAAGAAACCGAAACGTTTCTCCATGATTCCGTAGAATTGAGTGGAATCATAGGAAGAGGTAGATTAACATCTGAAAACGTAGTTTCCTCCTCCTGTATAACCGACAAGGATGAGATATGACCATGTTGGACTGGAGAATCGTCCGTCGCCTGGAAAATAGGCTGCAAATAGTCTGGTCGTTCAATAAATTCCGTAAGCATATTTATATGGAAGGTTTTATGCCTTCCATCAATATCGACAACATAGTCGACATCGGAAATTTTTGAGACTATTCTATATGGACCTTTCCATGCAATGAGAAGTCTGTTCTCCCTCGAAGGAAGTAAGACAAACGCTTTGTCTCCAGGACAAAGTTGACGTAGGCGTCTCTTCTTATTAGCGAATTGCCTCGCCTTTTCTTTGGCAAATTCGGAGGATGAAGTCGCTAACTTGCATGCTTCGATAATCTTATGCCTGAGAGCAATGACATACTCATATGAAGATTGAGTGTCATTGTCAATATTATCGGCAGTTATCAAATCGTGTAGCAAGGACATAGGACCGCGCGGTTGCGCGCCAAAAACTAGTTGAAAGGGAGAAAACCCTGTATGCTCGTTGGGGACCTCTCTATAGGCAAAGAGAGCCGCGGGTAAAACCCTGTCCCAATCCTGAGGATGATCCTCAGTAATCTTGCCAAGTAAGTTCTTAAGTGTTCTATTAAGACGTTCAACTAACCCATTAGACATTGGGTGATAAATACTACTGAGAGACCTTTTAATATCTAGGATAGACATCACCTGCGACATAGTGTCTGATATCAATTGAGTACCATGGTCTGACAATATTTCTCTGGGAAAACCCAAACGAGAAAATATTAGCCAAAGAGCGTCTGCGATATCGGCAGTAGATATGCTCTTTAGAGGTATAGCCTCTGGCCAACGTGTGCACATGTCGACGCATGTTAGGATGAATTGATGTCCTCTGGCTGACTTAATCTTAAAAGGGCCAATAATATCTATTGCCATCTTCTGGAATGGTCGAATGGGAATGTCTGCAGCCTGGATAGGTGCAGCATGTCGTGGACCTCTAGATTTGACTTCTTGACAAATCTTACAAGATCGGCAATAAATTCGTATGTCTTTGTTTACGAATGGCCAAAAGAAAGCCGCTAGAACTCTCGACTTAGTGCGAGAAAAACCCATGTGTCCAGCACACTGAGAATCGTGTGCATGTTGAAGAATTAAGGCTCTCATACTTTTGGGCACAAGAATTTGAGAGTGCATAGATTTGTCTGAGTGTTGTACCATACGTACTAGTATACCATTCTTCATAGTGATATACGATTTGTGAATTGTATTTTGATTCGGATCACCGTTTTTAGCGAGAAGAAAGTATTTATTTAGAGAAGAGTCTTCTTCTTGTAGTTTCACAAACGAGTCATGTGAAATCACCAAGTGATCATCTTGGCTACCAACTTCATTACTATCATTAGATGAAGTTGAAGGAATAAGAGCTTGTGCTCTTGTTACAACCACATTGGCTGTTTGGATATTATGTTCTTCCCAAGCAGCAATTTGCTGCGGGGTACATTCCTTAACCCCGTGAATACGACCGATTATAAGATCCGCAATAGGATTAGGAAGAAGACACGCGTGGACATCTCCTGTAAAGAAGGGAGTATCCATGTGGATGATAGCAGTAGGATATATCTCCAAAGTTCCACCAAATGTCACACACTTAACCACCTTTCCCGTGGCACAGCAAGGATCTATGAGAGATTGCCTAACCCCAATAGTAGTACATCCAGAATCAAAAAGTACTGAGACTGGATTATTATTCACTAGACCTTTATGTAAGATAAGAGATCCTTTCCCGTCATGCGCAACTGTAGCAGGAAGAGCGGGAAGAGGGTGACCACAAATTAGGGTAGATACTGTAGATGGCTCGAACAATGTTGAGCATTGGGGGCACTTAGCTGCTCTCCCAAAATCGAAAGCAGAGCCAGTGATAGCATTAGAGTTTCTACTATCGTTCACTTGACTACAGGCTTCCTGAGACTCATGTTGTGCAGCGTTTGCCTGACGATAAGATTTTCTTTTGTTATGTCTAGGTCTGCCGCGATTATTATTTCCCCTGTAATTATCATTATATTGCCCATCATAACCATTATTCTGGTTTGCATCACAGTTTCCATAACCATCATCGTAATATTCTTGACGGCGAGGATAATTATCTCGAGAAGAAAAACTCGGATAGTTTCTATTGTGATAACCTTTGCGAAAGTGTCTATAATTATTAGACCCAACATTACGAGGACTATCAGCTCGTCTCCAATTCTTTGAAGAAAACCCACTGTGTGATGGATTGCTTTGATATTGAGTGTAATTCTGATTACTCTTCTTATTAAAGCTTTGTTTAGCACCTTGAAATTTACGATTGTAATTAGAGCCATATGGTGCTGCCGAAGCAACTGGCAACCCTTCTTTCACTTTAGAATTGCTAACTGTAGCATGGGGATGCGCAGTTACGTACTGGCAACAATATTCCTCCATGTCTTTTATGTTTTTAGGTTTACGCTCATGAAGAAAAGCAAGGAAAGATTCGTTGACCGATGACATAACTTTGTCTCGAAGTAATAAGTCCATTAGGCCTTCATATGTTTTTTCAGTCTGAGACAACTCAATCCAACGTGTGAATGTACGGCGTATCTTTATAATAAAGTCAGAGAAATCTACTCCATTTTCTGGCAACATTGTCTTAAGACGAAGACGATAATCTTCTTCTTTTAGTTGATATCTTTTAAGTAATGCTGCTCTGACAACATCATAGTTAGTCCTATCATGTTCCTCTATTGTCATAAGAGTAGTTACTGGTTCACCTGAAAAAAATTCCATCAGTTGTTCGACATATTTTTCCTTTTTTATTTTATGCGTATCGCATAAAAATTGGAATCTATCAAGATAATCCGTTATATCGTCCTTTAAAGGATTGAAATGAGGTAATTTGATCTTATTAGACTTCTCCTTTGTCGTATCCGAAGTTGCTTGATGAGCACCCGCATTCATCAATTTCAATTTCTCTAACTCCAAAGCTGCGAGTCTTTCATCATGTTCCATTTTTGCTTTTCTCTCTTCAGCATGAAATTTTCTCTCTTCAGCAGCAGCTTGAAATTTTCTCTCCTCAGCAGCAGCTTGCAATTTCCTCTCCTCAGCAGCAGCTTGAGCTTGAAGTTTTCTCTCCTCAGCAGCAGCTTGAAGTTTTTTCTCTTCAGCAGCAGCTTGAAATTTTCTTTCATCTGCCTGCATCTGTAATCTTAAATTCTCAGATTCTCTGTCTTATCTTTTATTTTCCTCTTTTTGTCTCTTGTCTTCAGACTTCAATGCTTTGTCAAATTGAGCAGTTGCGAATTCATCTAACTTCTCACCTGTCTTCCCAAGGGCTTTCCCTTGCTCAATAAAGTAGTCTAGTGTAGACATTCTGTCTAACTATGTGAGATCAGACCTGAAAAATTAAATAAATTATCTTATCCCACTTTGATGGGAGACAAGTCTGTAATACTAGACTTGTATACTCACTTCACTTTATTTCACTCTCTTTGAGAGACAAGTCTTAGTCAAAGACCTTGTATAGTTACCTTGTTTCTCTATAATATTATCATTATAAATAACCTTTATATGAAAAGTGTATGATATTAGTAATAATAGTCCATGATCAAGTATATCTATAGACTGTATGACAACAGTGTATTACAATAATAAATACAAAGACAAGAATACAAAACAACAACCGAAAACGTTCGCAGAAGTCAAATAAACAATACAGCGAAACTAAAAAAAATTGTTACAAAATATGTAGTGATGACTGCGAAAATAAACAAACAAGTGGCAACACTGTTATAAACACAAAGATGTATAGAAATAAATGATAGGCAGAAGAGGCAGACAAATTCAAACAAATCAAAACTAAAGAACAGAAATTTTTTTACAAAAACAACGAAAAGGCACACCTCGGCACAACTAAACGTAAATAGCAACAAATATTGCTAACAAATTTCCCTGTGGAAAATTTGTACTGTCCCTACAGAAAACGCTCTCAGATAGAACCTCTTTCACGTGGTATATTCTAAAAGGAGTCACCTTCCCTACCAACCCGCAGAAATACACACTAAATAAACATGTAAACAAAAACATGTATACAACAAAACATGCATAGCATATGTAAATAAACAATATACAGTATGTGTATAGAGGAGGGCTCAGCTTTACACAAAATAAAGGCACAGTTTACACACTAAACAGGCCACTTATCTTTAAGCACAATCCTCAATAGCCGCAAAGATGCAGTATAATGCGGTACTACTGTGAACAACAATGGTAGACAATCCACCGTTGAAGGTCACCGTAACTTGATAACAGGCAGTGGTCTCCAAAGTGTAGCTACAAAAATCATACTCGACACCAGTTGAGACTAGAAGATCCAACGTCGATATATTTGTAGAATGTAGTGTAAACAACCAGCGGTACTGTTTACGATCTTAGGTTGAGAGGTAACGATGTGACTTGATAGCTCAGAATGTAGTGTAAACAACCAGCGGTACTGTTTACAATCTTAGGTTGACAGGTAACAATGTGACTTGATAGCTCAGATATATTGCCATCATTTGTAGAACTCCAGAAATGTATAACAATGTCACTTTAATTCCGTAGCAGTTGTGGTCCATGTAGCAGTAACACAAAAATGCCAACGCCAGTGTTTATGTGAGTCAGCCCAGTTGTTGACCTATTTACCACTGTCTTGAAAATGTAGAAAACCCACAAATCTGGTCCACCAGAAATGTAACGTACTGTTTATGCGTGATGTGAAAGCTGGCAGAGTGAACGTGTCGTTTATCACCTGGACTGTGTAATGTTGCGGTGTTGATGTAGGTCACCAGAAATGTAACGGCCAGAAATGTAACGGCCACCAGCGTGAGGCACTGCCAGGGGTACTATGATCACTCACACAAAACAGCGTACATGTTGTAGATGTGTGGTACTGGTATTATGATGTGCTGAGTGTGGGTGTAGACGAGAACGCGAATGCTTGAAGCTCTTAGTAAAGTCAATAATGCACCCATACACTCACATGCAGTAGTCAATGATGAATTGAAGACTGCTGGCACGTTTCAAACATTTATTTACGAAACTGACAGTAGCATCAACAGGACAGTCAAATCGACAAGATCAAGGACTTCACATAATAATGAATGACTGTTAAATGTCTGGTAATCAAAGGCTTGCATCATACATCAACTAGGACATACCCAAACATCATCTGTCCTAATGTTACAGTTTATAATGTAGCTTCCGTACCATTGACTCAGCGCGTCAGGTACTTAATTAGCTCTGTCGTCCAACAAACGAGCTCCTAAATTGCGTAGCAATAATACTTAAGGCTGTTATTCAACTGGCATAGCCCGCCAGATATATTTCCTCTTGCTGAAAAATATTGGCCGTAATACAGGGCCTCAATATGTAGACAGCTGTGTATCCTTTGTTAGCAGGCACGATCAAACCATGCTAAACATATATACCGCCAACCTGCGGCGTCCACAATAATTTATCATCATCATTAGGCTTCTGTTCAATTGAAAACACATAGTCTCATTTGGCTAGAACAAGAAGCAAAGAATGAATTCTGTCTCTCAAGATCTGTGAGCTTCACTCGCAGATAGGTAACTTCAAATGTTCTGCAACCAAAGGCTTATTAATAAGAATGTCATTTACCTTTTACAGAATCTTCCGGATACACACTTAATAAATGTCGTCACTCTTGACGAACAAAGAATCACTGGGGAAAACATTGACATTTCAGTCATATCGAAAACTTTCCAATCCCCATGATGATATAGAGAAAATCACAACGGACATCATGTCCGACAGCCCAAAACACAACCTCCCTCACGGAAGTTTTCTCAGTTCGCCCCCAGAACTTGCGCATGCCTAGACAGCATAAAACTGAGCATCGTTAAGACAGATCAACGACAACGATTGAAAGAAAGAGCAGATAACCCTCAAACAACCTGTCATGGAAGTTAATACCCAATTATCCTCAACTTTGACCAACAAAAGTATTAAATAGATTTACCTATTATGACTCTGTCAAAAACGACAGCAACAATACCCCATCGTGATGATGCGGTACATTCTTGGATTACTGTCGATTAGATCCAGATATGCGGTGGCCCATTCAAAAGCATTTATGCAAGTAACCACAGACAAAAGGCACCCCCTACATGGAAACATAGCTGACATTAAGGTAGCGAGAATAAAGCGGGGGATGTCATGGATGGCACAGGCAACAATTAAGCAGGTGAGCACTGTTAAAAATTTATTCAAATAGGAAGAGTGGAGTAAGTCAGATGAGAACTGGACTGATTACACTAGTCAACAACCAAAATGTACCCGAAATGAAAATAGCTGATCTTAACTAATTTTGGTGTGCTAAAAACGAAAATGATATTTAAAAATGTTGATTGGCTCTAGTTTTCAAGATATATGCTACTAGTTTATTTAATTACGGTCAATTTATATATATGACGCAACTGTTGTGGGCGATTGTATAATTTTTTCGAATGACCAATAAAAATGTATCTAGCAGTTGATGATGCAATCCTACCTATGATTACATCACCTTTGTGTATAAATATCTTATCTCTGATAAAATTTTACCATTAGTTAGTGCATTTGTCCTTATCAAAAGTATCGTAGTTAGAAATGCCTAGGACATGTGTGAACAGTGCTAATAATTTCTGTTATATATGTGGTGAGGTGACATTTCTATCACAAAAACGAAATATAACTAAAGTGATTAAGAAGGCGTACAGTTTGTATTTTGGCTGCAGAATAGGAGATCAAGATAAGAGCTGGGCGCCACACATATGCTGCAATACATGTGCAGCACATCTTAAACTGTGGTTGACTGGCAAAAGGCAAGCTATGCCTTTTGCAGTCCCAATGATTTGGAGAGAGCCCACTGATCATCTCAACAACTGTTACTTTTGCATTGTCCCTCCAATTGGGAAAGGCATATCAAAGAAGAAAAAATGGACTCTGGAATATCCAAACATCCCCTCTGCAATACGTCCGGTACCACATGGCGATGACCTACCAGTTCCCAAAGTGCCAGAATCATTTTCAGCTGCTTCCACTGATGAAGAAGAGGACATTGGTGGTCCTGAACCATCAACCTCAAGCGACCCAGATTTTGAGCAAACTACATCCACTAAACCACACCTAATAACCCAAGGTGAACTGAATGATCTTGTAAGAGATCTGAATTTACCGAAGAACAAGGCGGAGCTTTTGGGTTCCAGATTGCAACAGTGGAATCTCCTGGCAGAAGATGTTACAATTTCTGTGTATAGGAACCGCCAGAAGCCGCTTATTACATTCTTTTTCAAAGAGGGTGACCTTTCTGCGTGCCACAACATTTCTGGTTTAATGGCAGCCCTCAAAATCAATTACATACCGGAAGAGTGGAGGCTTTTCATTGATTCATCCAAGACGAGTCTTAAAGCTGTTTTGTTGAATAATGGTAATGTGTTACCGTCAATTCCAGTTGGTCACGCAGTTCATATGAAAGAAACTTATGAAAACATTAAGCAGCTTTTGAAGTGTATAAACTACGATCATCATCATTGGTCACTTTGCGGTGACTTAAAAGTGGTCGCTCTTTTGCTTGGACTACAGGGTGGATACACCAAGTACTGTTGCTTTCTCTGTGAGTGGTATAGCCGTGCACGAAGTGACCATTACATCAGAAGACATTGGCCAATCAGGCAGTCATTGCAGCCTGGCAGTAAGAACGTTGAGAACCCAGCACTTGTCGACACCAGCAAGATTTTGTTGCCACCCTTGCACATTAAGCTGGGTCTCATGAAAAACTTTGTCAGGGCAATGGAGAAAACAGATGAGGCTTTCAAATACCTCATCAGAAAATTTCCAAGACTGAGTGAAGCTAAAATAAGAGAGGGAGTATTTGTTGGTCCGCAAATTCGAAAACTTCTTCATGATGACGAGTTTCTTTGCGTGTTGCATGGCAAGGAAAAAGCAGCATGGCTAGCATTTAAGTCAGTGGTGGACAATTTTCTTGGAAACAACAGATCTGATAATTACATTGAAATTGTAGAAAATCTCCTTCTGAAGTATAAGAGTCTTGGCTGCAACATGTCTTTAAAAATTCATTTTCTGGATTCTCATCTGGATTTCTTTACGTCAAACTGTGGAGCGGTCAGTGATGAGCATGGTGAACGATTTCACCAGGACATTGCTGCTGTGGAAACGAGGTATCAAGGCAATTGGAGCCCTTCAATGCTTGCTGATTACTGTTGGACTGTGACAAGAGACACCTCATCGATTGACTACAAGAAGCAAGCAAAGAGAGCTCGAACAGCGACTGAATAATGACGGAATGGGTTCAGATGTGCCTTTTTAAAACATGATATGTGGGAGCCGCGCTGGTGTAATGGCTTCGGCGTTGTACTGGCGACCAGGTGTTCATGGTTCAAACCCGGGCGTCGGCGTTTGAAGAAATGTTTACGGCCGGAAATTTGACTGAATAGCCTGAACGGCTCCTGTGATAAACCCTCTGTGGATGAGAAGGAGCGAAGCTCCTGACCGGGTTGGAAGGAAAGTCCTCAGGTTCCCCAGCCTCGCAATGACATGTCATTGGGCTGAAGGGCTGAAAGCCCAAGTGCCGCTGGTTAAAAAAAAAAAAAAAAAAAAAACATGATATGTGAACTTTAAATAATATTTTTATTTTTTCTATCATTTTATGTTGAAATATCAATTAATTGAGTATGTAACCATAATTTTTATAATGCTAAAGTAGAAAGACTAGCTGTTCACCCCAGAGAATTAAACAAGCATACATTATTTGTATTACTGTAATGTAAATTCATCATTTAAAAAAAAACCAGAGCCAATTGGTGAATTTCATTATGATATTTGAAATTAGGTTGTCAAAATCAATAAGAAATGGTATATTTAATTTCTGGTACAAATAACTTTTGAAAATTTGTTGACTAATGTTATCAGCAGTCATCATCAGCCTCGGTAGAGAGTGTAGAACTTTGGCCAGTGTAAGGGCAGAGCTGGAAATTGATCAGCTGATAAATGATCATGCTAGGGTTGATGATGTCATTGTGTACACTGATGGATTTGTAATCTGTGGTGAAAAATCAGTTGGGGCTTCTCTGCTAGAGTAAAATGCACAATTATCACTGAATGTAGCAGGGCTTACATGATAACAGCCAGAGTATGGAGTAGGGGCAGCTACTGCAGCCTTCAGGTGGCTGTCTAAAACTTCATTAACAAGGGCAGTTATTGTGTCAGACTCACAATCCATGCTTCGGAAGGTGTGGATGGCTCTGGCATGAATGGAAAACCTCTATAGAAGCCTCAAATCTTAAGGAACTGGTGTGGATCTATTGTCCTAGTCACGCAGGGGTACCTGGCAATGAAAGAACTGACAGACTAGCTTCAAGAGCACCCATAGAAGGTGCATTGGATATAGATAAGGGAGAGACACTGAGGACAATTAATGATCGCCTATTAGAGAATGACACTGCAATCGATGAATCGATAGACGTATGAAAGGATGCATCCAGCCTGTATACTACCAGCGCACTAAGGAACAATTAGCATTCATACCCTTTGACATTTGCTGAGGGAGACTGAGCACTTTTGGGTTTGCCTGGAGTGCAGTGACGTTGATTCTGATGAACAATAACAACAGTAGCAATAACTGCGTTAAAAAAAAAACTATTTATCATCTTATGTGAAGTTTGCATTCAATTATTAACACTTAATTCCCATTGAACAATAAATTTGCTATGGTTATTGTTCTGTAGGGGCAAAGGACATATATTTTGTGTGTAGGTTTTGTTCAGTGAGCTATTTTAACAATCAATTAATGTCACTTCCTTTGGAAAGCATTTTCTTTTATTCAAATGTGGATTGGTGGCTGAGCACTTGCATGTTTTTGCTGGTTAAGTTGTGGTTTTATTCTAGATTTTCCACGACAACCCTAGCCTCTGACAGACCGTTTAAACTGACTTCAGACCAAGGGAGGAAATTATTTGAAGAAATTCAGGATGAAGAAACAATAAGACCAAAGAGATTATATAGATAACAAAGAAGGTGAATCAGTGTAGATAATAATGATACTTCTGCTGTCATAAATCAGGTTGTCAAAAACAAAGAAATAAAATTGCAACAAATATAGGGACTGTGCCTGAACCAAAAAGTGTTAAAATGAGCAGAATCAATCATGTTACAATACAAGAGGATGTTACCAACCAATTGACCTGTGTTTTTTTTTATATTCTAAACCTGTTTTTGTGTTACATGAAAATAATTCTTTCCTAAGGATTTAAAAATAAAAGACTGAATTGTATATTACGAGAATATTTCTGTTTGTGACATCCTGGTGATTTTTCTTTGGAGATTTACCTTAGGAGCAGTGTTACATCCAGTTTTTTGCACTATTGTTTCATCATCATCTACTTTATACCTCGATTTTCCCTTGCATAACTGATAATTTGTGAATGAAAAACTGTACACATTAATCAACTTTAACAGTTAGTGAGTAAGATTAATTCTAGCAGAAGTATTTTATTATGGAACTTCTAGTTTTATAATCTAAGGGCAACAATCCATGATACATCTAGAAGAGAACAAGAGTAGGGTTGACATCTCTTTAGTGCAGTATTTAATTTAAACTGACCTTGGCCGAGAAATTATAAAGTTAAAGTTTGGAGTTTGGGTTTTTATGAATGAGTTCAACTTTGGGAGCGAAGAGACTTTGCACGGGAAATTTATATTTTGGGTGAGCTGCTAACGAGACAGTTTGTTCTAGAATGTTCGGGAAATAGTTGTTGTAAATCGTGGTTCAAAAATTAAATCAGTCAGATTTGAAACGCGATAGCGTTAAGTTGTTAGATTGGGTTCTCTCCCAAGTGTTAAATGACTATGAAATGGCAAGCGCAATTGAGAGTTAACATCGGACGATATGCCAAGAGTTTGGTTGTTTTCTGTGTTGACAGAAATATGAAACTATTGTCAAGACGCTCAATCGTTTGTATGACAGTTAGGTATATTTATTATGTGGACAAGAGTGTCAGTGTGGCCAGTACAAGAAAAAGTGTGTGTTTTCAAAACAAACCAGGTACGTTGAACAATTTAGAATCTATTTCTGGTAGTAGAAAATAGTGGACAAGATGACAGACTAACGAGTAGTATAGAAACTTGGGAAATCGTCAACCCTGGCAGTAGGCCAGTAATTCTCTAAGATACACCAAGTAAGACTACAGAAATTAGGCTGAAACAGAAGAAACATATAAGAACATTTTGAAAATACAATGTTTACATATGAACAAATTTTGATGGCAATTAGAAATCTACCCACCAGAAAAATATTTATAGAATGTGTGATTCCTATTTACACACATTGAGATTCTCGCCAGTGCTACGGAGTTCATGCACTGTGCTGAAATCCTCCTTGTGTGATCTAAGGGAGGAGATTGGAGCAATGATGGAGTTGTCTGTATGCAATGAAGATAGTCCTTAAAACCAAATCAAACCACCAGGTTTTTATTAGCAGCCTTTGTATCTGAGTCTTGATCATTGGATAATTTTGTATTTTTATTGTCTTATAGGCAGTTTGTACATAGCTGTGATTGTATGATAATTATGTGTACTTGTCGTCTCAGTCGTTACTTTCCTTATTATCAGTCAAATAACTCTTGGGCAATGGGACACTACGTTCATGAGCTCTTTCCATGATAACTCTTTGATCTGACCTATATTTGATTGTAATCTAACCTGATCTATGCATTTGCTTGTCTGATGTGAGGTGGTTGCTGCTTGATTTGACCTGTTGTGTTTGTTATCTCACCTGATCAGTTTGTGAGGCAGATAAATTCACTCATATGAATGCCAGGTTTATGCCTCTAACAAAAGGCCTTAAAGCACCTCAATGTGCATTCTGGAACACACAATGTTCAGGTTGCTTGACCAATGCTTTAGGAATTCATGAGCCACACCAGAGTGGCCCAACATGATGGATGCCACTGTGGTAAAACACAATGAGAACCCAACATTGCAATTAAGCTTGGTGGACTCACATGAATCCCAGACTTTACTCCAGCTTCTACCTGACTAGCTGCAAGCAGAAGGATCTCACAATGAATAGATGATAGGGGAGGGAAGCTGGGAAGTGGCCCTTTGCAGGACTTGACGATTCCTTGGGAGCCCAGAATCAAAGCACAGCATTCTAGCTCTGCATATTTGTAGATGGCAGGGAATTCACAGTATGCCACCTTCCTCCTCCTTTTAGTTAGATCAGTGGTTCCCAACCTTTTTTCACTTGCGTACCCCTTGGCAGACCATTTCTATAAATTGTACCCCTAATATTAGCAAAATATTTGAAATTAATATAGTTGCTGTTATTCAAAATTTATAGATTATAACCAGAAATAAAGGGGCTACCGCGGGATTAAAAAACAATGTAATAAAAAGGTGAACAAACAGTGCATATATTTTTACATTTAAAAAATCAGAAGTTACAATAAAAATTAACACATTTAATTTATTAATAATAATAATAAAAACGTTGTTATTGTTAAAAGTTGAAATCACTTTTTATAACACACATGTCACGTGACCATGACAAATGTTCAGTGCGATCCTTGAGCTTGTTTTGAGGCACATAGTTTTTTTAAATCAGGTTCAAGTGATGTAAGATACAGTCTCAATTCTGGACCTGCATTCAGTTTACTACGGTATTTATTTTTTATAAAGGTATAAGAAGAGAAAGCCCTCTCCACCAGCTCAGTATTTGTAAATGGCAACAGAAACTTAAGCGCCTTGTCGGTCAGCTGTTCATATTCTCTGCTGATGTCTCCCCAAAAGTTAATAAGGAATTTTCTTTTGAATTCAGCTATTAAAGTAGTATCAGTTGAAAGTTCAATCAACTTCTCTTTTTCGTTGATTGATAATGTGGCTGCTTGGAAATATTCTTCTTCAAAGGGATTTACAATCCAGTAGTTCTCTTTTCCAGGTTTCAGAAAGTACTTCTCGAAAGATGATTTTAGCCCTTTCAAGTGTTCAGTTATTTTCTCGCTCATTTCCTGGGAGAGGTGCAGCTCATTCTCAGATAGGAAATTGTGCAGAGTTTCAAATACCTCAGGCTGGCCTTTTTCAATACACGACCTCCAAAAATCTAATTTTTTAATCATAGATTCAATTTTGTCTGAAACATTGAAGATCGTTACCGAGCTATTCTGAAGTGCCAAATTTAGTTTGTTTATTTGTAGGAAAATATCCGATAAGTATGCAAGACTCTGAAGCCAATCACAGTCGTGTAACTTTGAAGTAAGTTGGAAAGGATGGTCTTCAAAAAAAAGTTGGACTTCATGTCTAAGTTCGAACAGCCGGGTAAGGACTTTACCACAAGAGAGCCACCTTACTTGTGTATGAAGGAGCAGGGTAGAATGAAGACTATTCATCTCTTCACACAGTGCTTTGAAAAGCTTCGAGTTTGTGGACTTTGGCTTTATAAAATTAACCACTTTCACAGCTTCATCAAGAACGACTTTTAATTCACCAGGGAGGCGGTTAGATGCAAGGCTTTGCCTGTGGATGCAGCAGTGGATCCAGGTTATATTGGGGGCTACCTTCGTGACACGAGCGCGAAGACCGGAGTAGCAACCTAACATAGACTTGGCTCCGTCAGTGCATAGTCCACAACAATTAGACCAATTAATGTCCTTTTCTTTGAAATAAGAATCAATAGCATGAAATATATCCTCACCTCTTGTAAGCCCTGACAGAGGATGACAAAGCAAAAGGTTTTCTTCAACTTCATTGCTTTTCAAATACCTCACAATAACAAGCAAAACAGCGACATTAGCAATATCTGTGCTTTCGTCAACTTAAATAGCAAAGAATTTACTATTTTTAATTCTACTTATTATTGTTGCTTCAACATCATCAGACATATCCTGCATTCTTCGAGAAATTGTATTGTTCGAAAGAGGGATAACGTTCATTTTGCGAACATGTTCCTCTCCGAGCATGCACAGAACGGCATCTTTTATACAAGGAGAAATTAAATTCTCAGCTATAGTATGATTTTTACCACATTTAGCAATACGATAACTAATACGGTAGGAGTCTTCAACCGCATTTTCGTTATCTTTGTTAGCTGACGACAAGTACGATGTCACATTCTGTTGTTTCGATTGGCGCTGAAAAAAATTGCATTCCTTGTTTTCATAACTGGGGTGTTTTGTTTGTAAATGCCGCAAGAGTAACGAAGGTTTCATGCTACCATTGGATAATACTTCCCGACACACTACACAGTGGGGCTTAGCACAGTCCTCATCTCCTATAAACGAAAACCCATACATCATGTATTCGTCACTGTATTTTCTCTTTTTAGCTCTATGTAAAACTGAAGATCGTGTCTTTTCACTATCCTGCACCAAAGTCTTAGGCGTGTCCTGAGAAGTACTTGGCGATTCATCACATTCCACATTATGTTTCAGCTTTTTTTACTGTGCCGGTTTTCAACCACACCACTGATCCATATCTGATAATACACGAATTGAACAATTAATCACTTTAAGTTAAGTTAAAACAATGACAAAAACTACTGTATATAGAAACACTGTCTCACGTTTGTAAAATTTGGGTCAAGAATTGACACTATTACTTCCGGGACATTAGACGTTCAGAGATAGTGTGGAAGATCAAACAAGTCATATTTTTGATGAAATATTCAACGGCACAACTATAATCCCATAGTCATCATAATGAAGACTATTGTGTAAAAATATTGAATTGTGGTCACACGAAACGGCATAGATTTTCACACACGCCAGTCCAAGCAGACAGCACGCCAGTGGCGCGCAAGAAAAACGGCGGCGATTGTCTCACACAGTTCATGTTGCATAGTATAGCGTTGAATTAATTTCACAACTTTTGACTTGTCTTTTACACTGTTGACATATGTATCTTTTTTCCGCCATTACTCAATTTCGCATACCCCTGAACGTCCTGTCGCGTACCCACAGGGGTACGCGTACCACAGGTTGGGAACCGCTGAGTTAGATCATCTTTAACAGTCATTTTCTTAGTAAGATCCATGACCTTTGACTTACTTTGAGCTGATATTCTTGTCTAACCCATGCTAGTGTATGTGTCGAACAAGTGAAAGTTGTAAAACCATGATGTTGGCCATGAAGAAAATGCTTAAAAGTATATGTTGACCATGACAACACAACCAAACAGTATAACAGTATAACCAGACTTGCCCTGCATTGGAATCCACAGGGCATCAGAAAAATGGTGAGAGCAAAGATTATTTGGAGGAAAACGATAAATTTTTATCTGGCCAAGGGGCCACAACCTCAGGGGCACAGCTGACCAGGACTACCCAAGTGGGAACAAAGGGGAGGGCAAGGATTGCAACCCCATGTTCCTCAAAGGAGGGACCAGAATAGAATAAGAATATATGAAAATTCTGGTATATGTCAGACAAAGTTATAGCTTTATGAGACAGCCATGAAGAAAATGTGTCAACACATATAAATGTATTAGCAAAACAAGGATTATACAGTTTCATTGAGACTGACGGGTGTTTTTACAGGAATTAGCCTTCAAGTTATAAATGTGATGTGTCAGCATATTTGATTTTGACAAAAATGATATAAATCTTTCATTTATTTTAAAATGTTAAGTTTGTAATTTAAATATTTTAGCTTCTCTGCTTTCACCTGTTAGAAATAATGTATGGAAAATCATCTTAAATTTATTTTTGTCAAAATATTTGACCAATATGAATGTTAAACCCAGTATTCTTTTAATTTGACCAATATGACACTGAATGTTAAACCCAGTGTTCTCTTAATTTGACCAATGTGACACTGAATGTTAAACCCAGTGTTCTTTTAATTTGACCAATATAACACTGAATGTTAAAACCAGTGTTCTTTTAATTTGACCAATATGACACTGAATGTTAAACCCAGTGTTCTTTTATTTTAACCAATATGACAGTGAATGTTAAACCCAGTGTTCTCTTAATTATCAGATTAAGTTGGGAGAACAGGTCCTGGAGCAGGTCGACCACTTTAAATATCTCGGAGCTATTATAGACCGAAAGGGGGGCATCAAAGAAGAGTTGGCCACTCGAAAAGCAGCGGCTGGGAGACTTTATCAGGCCATAAATCGAGGATTCCTCAGCAAGAAAGAGGTTGGTAAAAAAACGAAGATGGCTGTATACCGCTCCACCTATGTCCCAGTCTTGACATATGGATGTGAGTCATGGGCAATGACTACAACCCACAAAAGCCAGATTCAAACCTCAGAAATGAGGTATCTGAGGAAGGTGGTTGAAGTAACAAGAAGAGACATGGTCCGCAACCAGACGATACGTCAAGGCCTAAAATCCCACCCGCTGCAGACCCAAATAGAACAGTCCCAACTAAGATGGTTTGGCCATGTCTGCAGAATGGGAGAAGATCGGCTACCACGACAAGCATGGGAAACAAAGAGCCAGGGATCCAGACCTCCAGGACGACCCAGAGTCCGCTGGGAGGACAACATTAGACAATCTTTGAAGGACCGAGGACTAGAATGGAACCAGGCCAGGAAGAAGACAGCCGATAGGATAGTCTGGCGCTCTCTCTTCCAAACCTCTACACCTCACGGTAGAAGAGGAACGACTAAGTAAGTAAGTAAGTTCTCTTAATTAATTTCTAAAACACAGAACCTTCATCTAAATATTTGTGTCAATTAAAACATAAGTTTCTCCACCATTGTACTGGTCATTAAAAGACCTGCTGTTAACAGCAAGTGTCAGTACCAGTTTTTCAAATGTCATCATGTTCCTGATTGTGTGAGTAATGCCAGGAATACAGAGGAAGAAGGTAACAAAGATTGAGTTATACTTATTTTTAGTTTCATTTTTGTCTTCAACATTAAAAATTGACAGACCTAACGTTTTCTGACATCAGGTGTGATAACATTTGTAAGACTTATGGTTATAGTGTGGAGTACTCAGGTGTAGGGAAGTTGCCCTCTATACCAGAGAGTGACCACTTTGGCCCTTGTAGCCAGGCAGCAATTTTCATTCAGCGTGAAGAAAAACTTTTAGCAGAATCCTTGCTACAGAGTTCACAGTGCTTTGAAGTGGTGAGCCAAATCTGATATAACTGTTTACTCGTGTGGTGTACCTGAATGTATTTGTGCTGTAGTGTAAATGTAGTCTTATGTGATGTGGTATAACTTTATGCTTATTTGGTGTGGCATAAACTATGTGCTTGTGTAGTACAGTATCATGTAACTATATATTGTGTTATGTGATAAAACGATGATTGCTTAATGTGGTATAACTATATGCTTATTCGGTGGGATATAACAATATGTTTGTTTAGTGTTATAAAACAATATGCTTGTTTAGTGTGGTATAACAATATGTTTGTGTTGTGTGCTAAAACTATGTGCTTGTGTAGTGTGGTATAACTATGATTGTGTAGTGCAATATAACTATGATTGTGTAATGTACTACAACTATATGCTTATTTGGTGTGGTATAACAATATGCTTGTGTAGTGTGGTATAATTATATGTTTTGTGTACTGTGGTATAATTATATGATTGTGTAGTGTGGTATAACTAACTATATGCTTATTTGGTGTGGTATAACTATGTGCTTGTGTAGTGTGGTATAATTATATGTTTGTGTAGTATGGTATAATTATATGTTTGTGTTGTGCGATATAACTATGATTGTGTTGTGCGATATAACTATGATTGTGTAGTGTGGTTTAACTATATGCTTATTTGGTGTGGTATAACAATATACTTGTGTAGTGTGGTATAACTTTATTCTTGTATAGTGTGGTATAACTGTATGCTTGTGTGATGTCGTATATCGATATGCTTGTTTAGTGTGGTATATTCTTGTGTAGTGTGGTACAGTTATGTGGGATAGTTATATGCTTGTGCGCTGTGGTATAGTTATATGCTTGTGCGCTGTGGTATAACTTTGTGTTATATGTGGTATAACTATATGCTAAATGTGGTATAAACTATATATATCCGTGTTTAAAATCAAACTATTTTAAGTGGCAGCTTGAACTGAGCAGAGCAGAGGCTTTAAAAACTGCAGCAGAAGTTCTTATGACAGAAGAAAGTCCTGAGAGATTAGTTGCTGTCTTCACAGATGCTTTGTCAGTAATTCTTCTTCTTTGGTCCTTGGCTGCTGACTGACAAAGCAATTAGTGACCATCATGCCTGGTGGTGTCTTGTAGGGCAGCAACAAACTGTTTCCACTTTGCTCGGTCAACAGCCAACCTTCATGTGGTGCCCCAGCTCTGGTTCATGCCTCACCATCTCTGCCTCCACAGTTCTCTGTCAGGTGGTACACCAGCTCTGGTTCACGCTTCACCATCTCTGCCTCCACAGTTCTCTGTCAGGTAGTGCCCCAGCTTTGGTTCATGCTTCAACATCTCTGCCTCCACAGTTCTCTGTCATGTGGTGCCCCAGCTTTGGTTCATGCTTCACCATCTCTGATCCCACAGTTCTCTCTCAGGTAGTGCCCCAGCTTTGGTTCATGCTTCACCATCTCTGCCTCCACAGTTCTCTGTCATGTGGTGCCCCAGCTCTGGTTCATGCTTCACCATCTCTGCCTCCACAGTTCTCTGTCATGTGGTGCCCCAGCTCTGGTTCATGCTTCACCATCTCTGCCTCCACAGTTCTCTGTCAGGTGGTGCCCCAGCTCTGGTTCATGCCTCACCGTCTCTGCCCCCACTGTTCTCTGTCAGGTTGTGCCCCAGCTCTGGTTCATGCCTCACCATCTCTGCCCCCACAGTTCTCTGTCAGGTTGTGCCCCAGCTCTGGTTCATGCCTCACCATCTCTGCCCCCACAGTTCTCTGTCATGTGGTGCCCAGCTCTGGTTCATGCCTCACCATCTCTGCCCCCCACAGTTCTCTGTCAGGTGGTGCCCCAGCTCTGGTTCATGCTTCACCATCTCTGCCCGTCAGTTCTCTGTCATGTGGTGCCCTAGCTCTGGTTCTTGCATCACCATCTCTGCCCCCACAGTTCTCTGTTCAGGTGGTGCCCCAGCTATGGTTCATGCTTCACCATCTCAGCCCCACAGTTCTCTGTCAGGTGGTGCCCCAGCTCTGGTTCATGCCTCACCATCTCTGCCCCCACAGTTCTCTGTCATGTGGTGCCCCAGCTCTGGTTCATGCCTCACCATCTCTGCCTCCACAGTTTTCTGTCAGGTGGTGCACCAGCTCTGGTTCATGCCTCACCATCTCTGCCTCCACAGTTCTCTGTCATGTGGTGCCCCAGCTCTTGTTCATGCTTCACCATCTCTGCCCCCACAGTTCTCTGTCAGGTGGTTTCCCAGCTCTGGTTCATGCCTCACCATCTCTGCCCCCACAGTTCTCTGTCAGGTGGTGCCCTAGCTCTGGTTCATGCCTCACCATCTCTGCCCCCAGAGTTCTCTGTGAGGTGGTGCCCCAGCTCTGGTTCATGCCTCACCATCTCTGCCTCCACAGTTCTCTATCAGGTGGTGCCCCAGCTCTGGTTCATGCTTCACTATCTCTGCCTCCACAGTTCTCTGTCATGTGGTGCCCCATCTCTGGTTCATGCTTCAACATCTCTGCCTCCACAGTTCTCTGTCATGTGGTGCCCCAGCTCTGGTTCATGCCTCACCATCTCTGCCCCCACAGTTCTCTGTCATGTGGTGCCCCAGCTCTGGTTCATGCTTCACCATCTCTGCCCCCACAGTTCTCTGTTCAGGTGGTGCCCCAGCTCTGGTTCATGCCTCACTATCTTTGCCTCCACAGTTCTCTGTCATGTGGTGCCTCAGCTCTGGTTCATGATTCACCATCTCTGCCTCTGCAGTTCTCTGTCAGGTGGTGCCCCAGCTCTGGTTCATGCTTCACCATCTCTGCCTCCACAGTTCTCCGTCAGGTGGCTTTTGGCCATCCTTACTCTTGCTTTCCTACTGGGGTCCATGTCATGGCAGTTCTAGTGATGGTGTCAGAAACTCTTCGAGTGATGGTGTCAGGATCTCTTTGAGTGATGGTGTCAGGATCTCTTCTAGTGATGGTGTCAGGATCTCTTCTAGTGATGGTGTCAGGATCTCTTCTAGTGATGGTGTCAGGATCTCTTCTAGTGATGGGTCAGGATCTCTTCTAGTGATGATGTCAGGATCTCTTCTAGTGATGGTGTCAGGATCTCTTCTGGTGATGGTGTCAGGATCTCTTCTAGTGATGGTGTCAGGATCTTATCTGGTGATGGTGTCAGGATCTCTTCTAGTGATGGTGTCAGGATCTCTTCTAGTGATGGTGTCAGGATCTCTTCTGGTGATGGTTTCAGGATCTTTTCTAGTGATGGTGTCAGGATCTCTTCTAGTGATGGTGTCAGGATCTCTTCTGGTGATGATGTCAGGATCTCTTCTAGTGATGGTGTCAGGATCTCTTCTAGTGATGGTTTCAGGATTTCTTCTGGTGATGGTGTCAGGATCTCTTCAGGGGATGGTGTCAGGATCTCTTCAGGGGATGGTGTCAGGATCTCTTCTAGTGATGGTTTCAGGATGTCTTCTGGTGATGGTGTCAGGATCTCTTCTAGTGATGGTGTCAGGATCTCTTCTATTGATGGTTTCAGGATCTCTTCTGGTGATAGTTTCAGGATCTCTTCTAGTGATGGTGTCAGGATCTCTTCTAGTGATGGTGTCAGGATCTCTTCAGGTGATGGTTTCAGGATCTCTTCTGGTGATGGTTTCAGGATCTCTTCTGGTGATGGTTTCAGGATCTCTTCTAGTGATGGTGTCTGGATCTCTTCTAGTGATGGTATCAGGATCTCTTCTAGTGATGGTGTCAGGATCTCTTCTAGTGGTATTTTCAGGATCTCTTCTACTAATAATGTCAGGATCTCTTCTAGTGATGGTGTCAGGATCTCTTCTAGTGATGGTGTCAGGATCTCTTCTAGTGATGGTGTCAGGATCTCTTCTAGTGATGGTTTCAGGATCTCTTCTAGTGATGGTTTCAGGATCTCTTCTGGTGATGGTTTCAGGATCTCTTCTAGTGATGGTTTCAGGATCTCTTCTAGTGGTGGTGTCAGGATCTCTTCTGGTGATGGTTTCAGGATCTCTTCTGGTGATGGTGTCAGGATCTCTTCTAGTGATGGTTTCAGGATCTCTTCTGGTGATGGTTTCAGGAATTCTTCTGGTGATGGTGTCAGGATCTCTTCTAGTGATGGTGTCAGGATCTCTTCTAGTGATAGTTTCAGGATCTCTTCTAGTGATGGTTTCAGGATCTCTTCTGGTGATGGTGTCAGGATCTCTTCTAGTGATGGTGTCAGGATCTCTTCTAGTGATGGTGTCAGGATCTCTTCTAGTGATGGTGTCAGGATCTCTTCTAGTGATGGTTTCAGGATCTCTTCTGGTGATGGTGTCAGGATCTCTTCTAGTGATGGTGTCAGGATCTCTTCTAGTGATGGTGTCAGGATCTCTTCTGGTGATGGTGTCAGGATCTCTTCTAGTGATGGTGTCAGGATCTCTTCTAGTGATGGTGTCAGGATCTCTTCTAGTGATGGTTTCAGGATCTCTTCTGGTGATGGTGTCAGGATCTCTTCTAGTGATGGTGTCAGGATCTCTTCTAGTGATGGTTTCAGGATCTCTTCTAGTGATGGTTTCAGGATCTCTTCTGGTGATGGTGTCAGGGTCTCTTCTAGTGATGGTTTCAGGATCTCTTCTAGTGATGGTTTAAGGATCTCTTCTAGTGATGGTTTCAGGATCTCTTCTGGTGATGGTTTCAGGATCTCTTCTAGTGATGGTGTCAGGATCTCTTCTAGTGATGGTGTCAGGATCTCTTCTAGTGATGGTTTCAGGATCTCTTCCGGTGATGGTTTCAGGATCTCTTCTGGTGATTGTTTCAGGATCTCTTCTAGTGATGGTGTCAGGATCTCCTCTAGTGATGGTTTCAGGATCTATTCTAGTGATGGTTTCAGGATCTCTTCTAGTGATGGTGTCAGGATCTCTTCTAGTGATGGTGTCAGGATCTCTTCTAGTGATGGTGTCAGGATCTTTTCTAGTGATGGTGTCAGGATCTCTTCTAGTGATGGTGTCAGGATCTCTTCTAGTGATGGTTTCAGGATCTCTTCTGGTGATGGTTTCAGGATCTCTTCTAGTGATGGTTTCAGGATCTCTTCTAGTGATGGTGTCAGGATCTCTTCTAGTGATGGTGTCAGGATCTCTTCTAGTGATGGTGTCAGGATCTCTTCTAGTGATGGTGTCAGGATCTCTTCTAGTGATGGTGTCAGGATCTCTTCTGGTGATGGTGTCAGGATCTCTTCTGGTTATGGTTTCAGGATCTCTTTTGGTGATGGTTTCAGGATCTCTTCTAGTGATGGTTTCAGGATCTCTTCTAGTGATGGTTTCAGGATCTCTTCTAGTGATGGTTTCAGGATCTCTTCTAGTGATGATGTCAGGATCTCTTCTAGTGATGGTGTCAAGATCTCTTCTAGTGATGGTTTCAGGATCTCTTCTAGTGATGGTGTCAGGATCTCTTCTAGTGATGGTGTCAGGATCTCTTCTAGCGATGGTGTCAGGATTTTTTTAGTGATGGTGTCAGGATCTCTTCTAGTGATGGTGTCAGGATCTCTTCTAGTGATGGTGTCAGGATCTCTTCTAGTGATGGTGTCAGGATCTCTTCTAGTCATGGTTTCAGGATCTCTTCTGGTGATGGTGTCAGGATCTCTTCTAGTGATGGTTTCAGGATGTCTTCTAGTGATGGTGTCACGATCTCTTCTAGTGATGGTGTCAGGATCTCTTCTAGTGATGGTGTCAGGATCTCTTCTAGTGATGGTGTCAGGATCTCTTCTAGTGATGGTGTCAGGATCTCTTCTAGTGATGGTTTCAGGATCTCTTCTAGTGATGGTGTCAGGATCTCTTCTGGTGATGGTTTCAGGATCTCTTCTGGTGATGGTGTCAGGATCTCTTCTAGTGATGGTGTCAAGATCTCTTCTGGTGATGGTTTCAGGATCTCTTCTGGTGATGGTGTCAGGATCTCTTCTGGTGATGGTGTCAGGATCTCTTCTAGTGATGGTGTCAGGATCTCTTCTAGTGATGGTGTCAGGATCTCTTCTAGTGATGGTGTCAGGATCTCTTCTAGTGATGGTGTCAGGATCTCTTCAGGTGATGGTTTCAGGATCTCTTCTAGTGATGGTTTCAAGATCTCTTCTGGTGATGGTGTCAGGATCTCTTCTAGTGATGGTGTCAGGATCTCTTCTAGTGATGGTGTCAGGATCTCTTCTAGTGATGATGTCAGGATCTCTTCTAGTGGTATTTTCAGGATCTCTTCTGGTGATGGTGTCAGGATCTCTTCTGGTGATGGTGTCAGGATCTCTTTTAGTGATGGTGTCAGGATCTCTTCTGGTGATGGTGTCAGGATCTCTTCTAGTGATGGTTTCAGGATCTCTTCTGGTGATGGTGTCAGGATCTCTTCTGGTGATGGTGTCAGGATCTCTTCTAGTGATGGTTTCAGGATCTCTTCTAGTGATGGTGTCAGGATCTCTTCTAGTGATAGTGTCAGGATCTCTTCTAGTGATGGTGTCAGGATCTCTTCTAGTGATGGTGTCAGGATCTCTTCTAGTGATGGTGTCAGGATCTCTTCTAGTGATGGTGTCAGGATCTCTTCTGGTGATGGTTTCAGGATCTCTTCTAGTGATGGTGTCAGGATCTCTTCTAGTGATGGTTTCAGGATCTCTTCTGGTGATGGTTTCAGGATCTCTTCTAGTGATGGTTTCAGGATCTCTTATAGTGATGGTTTCAGGATCTCTTCTAGTGATGGTGTCAGGATCTCTTCTAGTGATGGTTTCAGGATCTCTTCTAGTGATGGTGTCAGGATCTCTTCTAGTGATGGTGTCAGGATCTCTTCTAGTGATGGTTTCAGGATCTCTTCTAGTGATGGTGTCAGGATCTCTTCTAGTGATGGTGTCAGAATCTCTTCTAGTGATGGTGTCAGGATCTCTTCTAGTGATGGTTTCAGGATCTCTTCTAGTGATGGTGTCAGGATCTCTTCTAGTGATGGTGTCAGGATCTCTTCTAGTGATGGTGTCAGGATCTCTTCTAGTGATGGTGTCAGGATCTCTTCTAGTGATGGTTTCAGGATCTCTTCTAGTGATGGTGTCAGGATCTCTTCTAGTGATGGTTTCAGGATCTCTTCTAGTGATGGTTTCAGGATCTCTTCTAGTGATGGTGTCAGGATCTCTTGTAGTGATGGTTTCAGGATCTCTTCTAGTGATGGTTTCAGGATCTCTTCTAGTGATTGTGTCAGGATCTCTTCTAGTGGTGGTGTCAGGATCTCTTCTAGTGATGGTTTCAGGATCTCTTCTGAGGATGTTGCCAACCCAATTCCAGCATCTACTTGCTATGATGGTTTGCATGTTCTCTTGGTGGCTCCAAGTTAGCACTTCTTGGTTAGTGATGGTGTTCGGCCAGAAAATTTAAAGAATCTTTCTTAGGCAGGTTGTGTGGAAATAGGACAATTTGGACATTTCCTTTTTGGTACAGAAATTACACAGCTCTCATATATTTTTAGTTTTGTGTTTGTACTATACTGGGAGGGTTTCCAGATGTTATTTAGGTTGATGAAGGCTGTTCTGGTTTGATTCATTCGGCTACTGATGTCTTTGCTTGTTCCGCCATCTGGTGTTACTATGCTTCCTAAGTATGTGAATGTGTTTGTATTTTCTAGCTATTGGTCCCTTATTTTTTTGTCAGTAATTGCAGCACTGAAAAGTCAGAATAATGCCAACCTGGATGGCATAATAGTAACACTCCACAAACTGTGTCAGCAGTTCAAAAGAGTTGTGATATAGTGGATCCCTTCTCACTGCACCAACCCCGGAAATGAAGAGGCTGACAGATTAGCAAAGGAAGGTGGAAAGCTACCTCAACTTGACACATGCATAACTTATGAGGAGGCCAAGAGTTTTATCAAGATCAAATACAGGAGCAAGTTGGAAGCAGAGCATTCAGGCCACCAAAACAAATACAGTAGAACTCCATTTATCCGAACCCCAATTATCCGAACATCCAATTATCCGAACACTTTTTCCAGAAAAAAAATAAATCAGATGCCACAGTCACGTTAGACTAAAATTCTGAATCTTTTGATGCGGCAAACTTCAAATGTGTGCGAACAATTTGTAGAGAATGGGATGGCTAATGGTCGGTCGCTTACGTACAGGAAGTCAGTTAGATCATAAAGTCAGTTAATATCTGGTTTAAAAATACAGTGTACGTGTGCGTTCTAGGTAGAACACTGGCTAAACTGACAGTTCAACTTAAAATAATTGTGTCTGCTACTACAGCAGAATAATTTTGGCGTACAAGTATTTCTCTGTGCGATATGGCATCTTCCAGTAGGCCTAAAGCATATAAAAGGAACCGCAATGTTTTGTCAATTGAAACGAAAACAGAATTTATCAAGAGACTAGGACAAGGTGAAACTGTGTCTTCACTTGCGAGGATTTTCAATGTTGGGAAAGCTACCGTCTCTGACATTAAAAGTAACAAGGATAAAATTATGAGTTTTGCATCGAAATTTGATAGTGAAAATGGGTCGAAGAAACGTAAAACCATGAGAAATGCGAAAGATGTGAAATTGGAAGAGGCTTTGTATATATGGTTTGTGCAAAGAAGAAGCAAAGGGGAACCTATCTCTGGTTCTCTGTTGTGTGAAAAGGCACTTCAGTTCAACAATCAACTTGACGGTCCTCCTGACTTTAAGGCTAGCCAGGAATGGTTAAGAAACTTTAAATCTCGTCATGGCATACGAGAATTGGAGATTCAAGGGGAATCTTTATCTAGCGATGCAACTGCCGCTAAAAATTTTATAGAAACATTCTTGGCTTTTTTGGAAGAAGAAGGTTATTCACTCGAGGATGTGTATAATGCCGATGAGACTGGCTTATACTGGAAATCATTGCCTCAAAAATCACTTGCATCTCAGCGCGAAGCAGCTGCCCCTGGGTTTAAAAAGTGCAAAGAGAGAGTAACAATTTTGGTAGCCGCGAATGCCAGTGGAAGTCATCGTTTACCGGTGCTAATGATCGGCAAAGCCAAAAAACCACGTTGTTTAAAGAATGTGACATGTCTCCCATTGTGTTACAAAGCACAGAAGAGTGCTTGGATGAATAGTGAAATATTTCTTGATTGGTATACAAATCAGTCCATCCCAAATGTGAAGAGGTTGGGAGAACAAGAAAAGAAAACTGGAAAAGTAATTCTTCTACTGGACAATGCACCATCTCATCCAGAGACGGATACATTGAATGCAGTTGATGCAAATTTTAAAGTAATTTTTCTGCCTCCCAATGTAACAGCACTGATTCAACCAATGGATCAGGGTGTTATAGCAAAGCTTAAAAAGATGTACAAGAAGGAAGTCCTGCGTCGTTTATTGTTGGCTGAAGATGAAGAAAGTGTGGTGGCGTTTTCCAAAAAGCTTAATCTCAAAGACTGCTGCTATATGTTAGCTGATGCTTGGACCACCCTGTCACAAGATAATCTCAACAAGGCTTGGAGTAGATTGCTTGGGAAAAAAGGAGGAAATGAAACTACTGCAGTGGACACAAATGATGATTGTATAAATGAAGTTGTGGAACTGTTTCAAGCAATGCCCGGGTTTTCGGACTGTGACAAAGATGATGCTCACATGTGGCTAGAAGATGATAATGATTCTGGTTTTCAGTTTTTGAATGACGAAGAAATTTTGTCTTTTGTGCAAGAAGAAAACCAAATACATGTAGTGACCGATGATGAAGACACCTCAGAAGTACATGATGTACTTGTAGATTATGAAGAAAAACCAAAACGTCGACCAAGTCCTGAAGAGGCCTTTATAGCACTAGAAACTGCGATGGCTTGGTACGAGCAAGAAGATGACAGCTGTCCTACACAGCTTCTGCTGTTGAAGAGAATTCGGGACTTAGCAGCCAAAAGGAGACTATCCAGTTTGGTGCAAAAGAGGATTCCTCATTATTTTAAATAGTGGGCTACATCTGTGCAAGTACATATATACGTAAGTTGCGCCTGGTTTTGAATCGTTTGTAATGTTATTTTGAAAACATTTCTCTTTCTTAACAAAAATAATTAATACAAGAAGTACATGCACTGCAGTGTAATAAAAGATTTTGGTGATACAGTGATCTAATACAGTGTGGGTATTATTATTACAGTACAAGTAAATATGTTTTATAGTGTATTTTCCTTGTGATGGTTAATTATTTTTAGAAATATGTGTACATGTACTCGATACATTATGTAATCCAATTATCCGAACATTTGATTATCCGAACGATGCTCGGTCCCATGGGGTTCGGATAAATGGAGTTCTACTGTATGCATATTACCATCTTAGCAGAAGCAAACCAGTGGTAATCTTCAGACTTCACACAGGTCACAGCAGATTAAGATACCACCTATTCAACAAGCTGAAGATAGGAACTACTGATGAGTATAACTGTGGCTCCGATAAAATGACTGTTGAACATCTACTTCAAAGGTGCCTAACATATGAGGAACAGAGAAAAAACATATGGCCATCACCAATACTATTCCTGCAAAAACTGTACAGATACCAACAACCTCAGGCTGACCACTGCTTTCTTTGAACAATTTAAAGTCGGCATCTGAGAGTGAACGCAGAAGAAGAAGAAGTACTGCCTGCCACATTTGGGAGATATTCAACAAATCTGTTGTTGTAGTGTCTGTATGAACTAGCATCCTGTTCATCCTTTTCTGTTAATAATTTTGGGAATAATCACTTTAATTTTCCATGACAAGGTGAAGTAATAGAACACCATGTGATTTGACACATTCGAGTGCTGGGATGTGGACTGGCATAATTGACAAAATGTACCCTCTGAATGAGATCCTATAAGCTATTTTCCTCTGTCTGACGCTAGATAGCAGTAGTTCAAACAATTGCTGAAGCTATCCACTCTAGTACCTGTCCGTCTGCTCATTCATTTGTTCTGATGTATATGTTCTGCCATATTGTGATCTTAGGCACTATCAATGTTTCTGCACTTGATCGTGAATGATTATTGTTGTCGGCAGTGGGAGTATACTTATGTCAATATCCTGTCATATTGTGTTATTACAAAGTAAATATTAATATCTAATTTCTAAAATAATTAAACCTGTTGAAATAATTCATGAATTTTACATGTTAGCTATGTGCTGCCTAGTGAAATAATTCTTGAAGTTTGCATGTTAGCTATGTGCTGTCAGAAATTATGACATTCACAGTGGACAATTTTAACATAACAATAATAAGCTGAAACCAACTTTCGACCAGTAAATGTCCAAGAACATAACACACAAATTTCTTCAAAATGCAATGTGAACTAGCCTTCCAAGTTGCAGCCTGACAAAGCAACAGCGGGTTGTAACCAAAATATTGTTTCAAAAACATGACGAACATAAATGATTGTATACAACATAGTGGAGACTTTAAAACATGACAGAGGTGGTTGTAACCAGTATAGTGGAGATTTTAAAACATGACAGAGTTGGTTGTAACCAATATAGTGGAGGGTTTAAAACAAGACAGTTTTAACCAATATAGTAGAGTGTTTAAAACATGACAGAGACGGTTGTAACCAATATAGTGGAGGGTTTAAAACATAACAGGTGGTTGTAACCAGTATAGTGGAGATTTTAAAACATGACAGAGTTGGTTGTAACCAATATAGTGGAGGGTTTAAAACAAGACAGTTTTAACCAATATAGTAGAGTGTTTAAAACATGACAGAGACGGTTGTAACCAATATAGTGGAGGGTTTAAAACATAACAGATGGTTGTAACCAATATAATGGAGGGTTTAAAACATGACAGAGACGGTTGTAACCAATATAGTGGAGGGTTTAAAACATGACAGAGACGGTTGTAACCAATATAGTGGAAGGTTTAAAACATGACAGAGACGGTTGTAACCAATATAGTGAAGATAAATAAAACACTTTACAGCTGCTGGATTGCCTGCAGCAGCACTAGGCTATACCTTGTGCTTGTACCTGAATGTTTTGACCTTGTTTTTCTTCTCATAGATAGCAGAGTCAGATTTTCCTTATGAGAAGGATGTTCTGTCATTAGAAGAAAAAATAGATTTAGAAGTTTCATACTGCCTGCGTCAGATTATTGCCTCACAGAGAGATGATCTAATTCCTGGTGAACAACTCAAGATCTCAGTCTCTCGGCTAGCAAAATTGTACACTGTGAGGACCTTGTGTGATGAGTCTGGTGTGAGGTAAGCTTTGACTGGTTTCTGCTGTCATGTTTCTTAATGTGGCATGTCCGTGTCGTGTCCAAACACCAGACCTTTACCAACTGATGCCACGTTACCTCTTGTGTTCAGGTGGCCAGATGTAACAACAAATGAAAACCTGTGCAACAGCCATATCAATTTTAGTATATCTGCAGAGAAAGTGAAGATTGTTAGGCATGACCTTCAAGTAACAAACCAACCGTTAAATCCAGACTGACCAACAGAAAAGGAGATAGGTTAAGAATGCAAAAAAAAAACCTGGAGAAGAATGGTAAAAGAGGAAGCCAAAGCAGTCAGAAATTCAGTGGCAGAGCTAAAGACAACAGCTCAGATTAGACATTGATGCATACCTGTCAACCTCCTGAGACAAAAACCTGTACACTGGACCAAAAAAATCCTTACAAACACCCAAAAATCCTTACGCAAAAAATATATTTAAAAATTATTCACAATACAGGTTTAAAATGAGAAATGACATATACAAATCTATTAGCATTTGAATTAGTGTGATATAAAATATGCTAATAGTCTCATGCTGTTCTTTACATATAAAAAACAGTGATCATGAGGTACTATTCTTTCGATGCACAGTGATATGTATTAAAATCAATACGTGCACTTTTAGCACTTTGCAGAATTGCATTTGTGGGCTTAAAGTCTGCACATTCTTGGTCCCAAACCTTCTTCAAAAACTCTCACCATATTAGCTAACCACCTCTCTGTTTTCTTGTCATTTGACTAATCAACCATTAATGAGAAGGGTGTTTCCTTGCACAACTTTATCACTGGTTCTGTTGCAGATGGAGCCAGGCAGTTTTTAATGATAAGTGTTGTCTTGGTCCTCTTCGACTGGAACTTTCTGGCAATATCACTGTCAGGAAACATTACAGGCGCCAAGTCACAAAAGTGATCAGCAACAGATGCAGTTAAGATATGCTGGGCAATGAAATTGGCAAATAAAACTTCAGCTCTTGTAATGCCACCCTCTTCCTGCTTTGGCTGAGCAAGAAAGGTCTTAATAGATGCTCCCTTCTTCATTGCAAACATTTGTTCATGCAATTTCGATTTAAAATGTACTTTCAGATCATATAATCCTGAAGCTACTACTTTAATATCTTTGCTGCATAATCTACAAAAAGCATGGGTTGATCCTAACTTGGATGCATCTACAATGCCAGGGAAGAGTTTAACCCAATCGGCCTGAAACTTAACGTGACCTGCAAGCTTTTGTTTCTTTGAATTAGGCTCAGCCGTCATTCAATGTATGAAATATTTCAACTAATAATCTTTGTAGACGAAGAGAATGATTAAAAAATACAACGAAGCAAAGCAAACAGCTAACAGCAAAAAATAATTATAAACAGAATAATGAATCTAGGAAGAAAAATAAAACGTGCTACCAAAATTTACAAAATTATTATTAAAATGTTGCTAGAAGAGTGATAATAGATCGCCACTTTATTGAAAAATAAAGCAGCGAAGTTTACGCAAACAAACTTATTTTCTAGTTATGTAGGACCGACACAGAATATTATGACATTAATTTATTGGAAATATTTAAATGATCAAAATATAACTGGAAAGATTAAGAGAACGACAAACAAACAAAAATACAGCGAAGCAAAGCAAACGGCTAACAGCACACAAAAAAAAAAATTTACCAAATTATGAACAGAATATCAAATCTAGGAAGAAATAACGTACCACCAAAAATTTACAAAATTATTATTTAAGAGTTGGTAGCCTAGACCAGTGATAATAGATTGCCACTTTATTAAAAAATAAAGCAGCGAATCTCGACCGCTGGAATAAAGTAGGTAGGCCTACTCAACACAAATAAACTTTTTTTTTTCTACTTTTGTAGGGCCTACATAGAATTTTATGATATTAATTTATTGGAAATGTTTACATGGTCAAAATATAACTGGAAAGATTAAGAGAACGATAAAAATAAAATACAACGAAGCAAAGCTAACAGCAAAAAATAAAAAATTAACCAAGTTATGAACAGAATATCAACTCTAGGAAGAAAAAACGTACTACCAAAAATTTACAAAATTATTATTTAAAAGTTGGTAGCCTAGACCAGTGATAATAGATCGCCACTTTATTAAAAAATAAAGCAGTGAATCTCGACCGCTGGAATAAAGTAGGCCTACTCAACGCAAACAAACTTTTTTTTTCTAGTAATGTAGGGCCTACACAGAATATTATGACATTAATTTATCGGAAATATACTGAAGGGCAAGATATAACTGAAAAGATTAAGACAGCGATTAAATTGTAACAAAGCAAAACAACAGCAATATTTAACCAAGTTATAAGTACAGTCATGCGCCGCATAACGTCCGTTCAGACAACGTCCGACCGCATATACGTCCGTGGTCCCATAAGGTTATAATAGAGTTCAGAAATCCCGATCGGAGAACAGGATGAAGCAGACGTAACCGGACGTAGCGAAAGCAACAGCTTCCCTCATGCAACATGTGCATCTCATGTTCTTGTATACAGTACAAAGCAATTGCGATGCCAGGCGTATAATGGTACAGTACATATATAACCTATAATACAGTACAAATGTCTTGATAGTCATAATAAACGCCTATGTTACTGGCCTATGTATGTACTGTACTTACTATCGTTATTTTAATGTGAACTTTCGAAAATACATTACCGTGAAGTGCATCATGGCTCCCAAACACAGCAAAACCAGTTCTAGTGATAGCAGCAGCAAGAGACAAAGGAAAAGTATTGATTTGGAAATGAAACAAATGGTAATTAAAATTCACGAAGGTGGAAAACCAGTGAATGCTATAGCTCGTGATTTGGGCATGTCGCACTAGACAGTCACGACGATTCTTAAGAACAAAGAAAAAATTCTCCAAGCTGTTAAAGGATTGGCTCCGCTGAAAGCTACAAAGCTTACGAAAATACGAGAGGGACCCATATCAGATATGGAAAAATCGCTAATGACTTGGATTGAGGACCAAACACAGAAGTTAATCCTGCTCAGCACGTTGACGATCACTGCTAAGGCACGAAGCTTGTTCGAAATGCTAAAAGAAAAAGCAAGACCAGACTACAATATCGAGTTTAGTGCTAGTTCTGAGTGGTTAAAGCGCTTCAAACAACATTTTTCTCGGCATAATGTGAAAGTGAGTGGTGAGTCTGCGAGTGCTGATGCTAAGGCAGCAGAAGATTTTGTCGAAACCCTAGATAATCTAATTGTAGAGGGAGGTTATTTGCCCCAGCAAATTTTTAATATGGACGATACCTCATTATTCTGGAAACGAATGGCTGAAAGGACCTTCATCCATAAGGAGGCCAAGTCAATGCCAGGCTTTAAGGCTTTTAAAGACAGTACATTAGCTGAAATACATTACTGTATGTGTACAGTATCTTGGCTATTTAGTCAATACAGGTACACTACAGTATCCCATAAAACTTTGTAACCGGCTGACCGGGTTAGCACCCCGTAAGCTGTATTCAATTGCTACAGGACCCAAAAATGATAGATGCCCCCAGGATTCACCGAAAGGGGGGGGGGGGGGAGGATGATGAATCCACAGGCGCCTCATTGGAATCTACCAGACCCGTTACACGGACTTCGAGCTCTGAACAACGGCTGGAATTTCCATGTGCCTGTGGTAGGGAATTCTCTACTCAGAGAGGAATGAAAATCAACAGAACGAAAAAGGGGTGTGGGAGGTCATCAGGGGGAGATCAACAGCGCTCTGTCTCGACGGATAAGACGTTAGAAGAATGCAGCCAGGAGTCAATCCACAGTGCTGAGTACATTCAAGTTGATCTGCCAGATGATGATCTTACACACTTCTTGGACGGGAAGAGAGATGCAATCAAGTTTCCACCTGCCAGTGCAAAAGGGCTTTGGGAACAGCTGGACGAAGCCTTGGCAAAAGAATTGGATAACAACCTGAAGCAGATAACTTTGGAGAAGAAGCTGGAAATCTTCGGCGACATAATATATCTGCACTGTCGCAAAGTGTTCGGAGTGAGGGAGGCAAGGGAAAGTAACCCACCACGAAAAAGTAGAAAACAAATTAAAATAGAAGAAATCAGGAAACAGAAGAAGCATGCCCGAAAATTGTTCAAGAACGCAGTTGCCACAGAGAAGGAAGGGTTGCGACAAGTTTGGGAGCACCTGAAAGGCCAACATAATGCCCTTTGTAGAGCAGAAAGATTGTGCAGGAAGAGAAGGAAGACTCGAAGGGATAGGGAAAGATTCTTTAGGGAGCCCTTCAAGTTTGCCAAAGAACTGTTTGAGCAGCCACGGTCGGGTACGCTAAACATCAGGAAAGAAGACCTGAAAGAACACCTTAGAATGACATATTCAGATGGTCGCAAAGATGAGCCGCTCAGCAGCATGGCAGGCCTTAATAAAGCCAGGAGCCAAATTTAACACCAAGTCCCCAACGGTGCAAGAGGTAGAAAGCATTGTCCAGAAAGCTTGGTGCAAGTCAGCTCCAGGTCCTAATGGTGTTCCATATGTGGTGTATAAGAGATGCCCTGAGGTGCTCAAACGACTGCTCCGTTTACTGAAGAATGCAGGGAAAACCCAGCTTGTAAGCAAGGAATGGAGAAAGGCGAACGGAGTCTACATCCCGAAGGAACAAAATTTCACAGACATCAGTCAGTTCAGGCCAATCTCACTACTCAATGTGGAAGGGAAGATATTCTTCTCAGTGATGGCGAAAAGATTCACTACATACCTCCTGGCAAATGGGTACATTGACACTACCATTCAGAAAGGAGGTATCCCAGGTACACCAGGATGTCTAGAGCATGCCACAATGATCTGGGAAGCAATCCAAAAGGCGAAGTCTGACAGAACAAACCTCCATGTAATCTGGTTGGATCTAGCGAATGCTTATGGATCCGTTCCACACCAGATGTTGTGGCAGGCCCTAGAAATGTATCATGTTCCACAAGAGATTGCAGTAATGCTGAAGCTGTATTTCGCAGGGTTTTCTGTCAGATTTTCAACCAGAGAGTACACAACGAAGTGGATTAGCCTTGAAGTTGGAATTGCGATGGGATGTACCATCTCTCCGATACTATTTGTGATGGCTATGCAGGTAATCCTCAATGCGGCTGAAGGAATGGCTATAGGTCCAAAGCTCGACGAAATGTGTCACATGCCACCGCTCAAAGCATTCATGAATGACACAACAATTCTGACATCAGATGAACATCAGGCCTGGAGGATGTTAGCACGCCTGGATGAACTAGTCAGTTGGTGCAGAATGAGCTTCAAACCCAAGAAGTCGAGAAGCCTATCAGTTAGGAAAGGGAAGATAGCAGAGGTCATATTCATGGTTTCCAACCAAAGAATCCCTACTGTCATTGAGGAACCTGTTAAAAGTCTTGGCAGGGTGTACGATGCCTCATTAAAAGACTCGAAGGCAGTGCAACAGACGATAGAAATGGCAGACAGAGGACTACAGATCATAGACCAAAGCAGACTCCTGGGAAAGTTCAAACTGTGGTGCCTCCAGTTCATGTTGATACCGAAGTTGCTGTGGCCACTGCTTATATATAGACGAGCAACATTCGTTCAAAGCGGCCAAGTATAGTTATCTGGCCACGGATCTGAGACACGATGGGTTCACTGCAAGGGTCATGGCTGTTGAAGTGGGCGCAAGAGGGCTTGTGGCTGCATCAGTGTATGATTTATTGAAACTGTTGGGGCTGAGGGGACAGTCGAGAACAAGGGCACTGAAGAGGCTTAGTGACACTGCCGAAAAGGCATCAGGCTGGCTGTGGAACAACCGCAATGGGCAATGGAAATCGTGACAATAAACGCTGCGGTACAGAAAACACCAAAATTTTTCTAAGTCCACAATACGCTGAGTTTTTTGGTATACTAGAGAAAGGGCTGTGACAGGGGCAACAGGCGGCGTATATTATAAGGGGTGTCAGTCACAGAATTTCCGTGGCTAGCGCGCAGTGGCTAGACTCATCGGCTTCGTGCAGGTGTGTGTCCTTAGTTGTGATGTGTGACGGAACGAACGGAATAATTTGTCTTCTCTTTGTTTCACAATTGCCTCCATGGCTGGCGGAGGTGTGGATTTTAAAGTTGCTACCATAAGTGAAATGGGTTCATTTTCGATACAAAACAACAGGAGGCTGAGACGCTTGGGAGTCATGACCCAAGTGGGCCCACCCCACTTAGAGTGTAAAGGAGTATATCGGGCCGAAACACTTGTCGGACGGGGGGACTTCTTCTGATGATCAGATTGCTTCCTGTTGTATCGCTCTGTATAGTGTTTCCTATCTTATGGTGTTCGCACAACATCCAAATCGCATAACGTCCTATTTCACAGAACGTATCGTGGACGTTAAGCGGCGCATTACTGTACTTATCTTTTTTTAAACAAAATGGCGTTGAAGTGTCTTGGCAAGCTAGTGTAGCGGGGCGACTGGTCCTAAGGCACCAATTAGGTATTATGTTACTTGGTGGTGTATTTACTTCATTTATAATCATTTCCTTTCTCCTTTTTATTTGTTTTAGTCCATGTCTAAGTGTGGTTGTTGTACAGGCTTATAGCTCGCCAAAGCTGGTTATTTCTTAGACCCTGTCTGTGTGATTTGGTTCGTTCCTTCCTTCTACAGGTGTTGGGCGATGGAGAGCATTAGTGGTTATTTAATGTGAACTCTGACAATGACATTATGTTATCCAACCATTAATAAATTTTCCAACAGCCTGGTTCATAAAGATTAATTTTATTCAACAGCAAAACAGGTCAAACAGTGACAACCAAACGTACATCAATTTATACATTTTGCACATAAGATAATTCTTAGTTACTTTTCTGTCTGTGAAGAATGCATTTTTCTCCTGACACTTTCAAATCAAGAAGCTCCGTAAGATTCTTTCCCAGCGTCAATTTTTTTCATATCCTGGATAATCATATCTAAACATTTGCTTTCCTTCTGCGTAGTTTACTTAATAGCCATCTTGTCCATCTTTAGATTCAAATCCTCCATTTTTCTATTTCTCTTGTGCTATTATGTTTTCATTACAAAAGTATGCTGAAATATAAAATGATGGGCGATCGTACTACTTACTTGTAGGAGTAACTGATTTAAACTGTTTCGTGTGAACAAACACACATAGATGAATATTGATCATCATTTGTTGAAAGCCTCAACTGTGAGCTGGATAGACATTGAACGTCATTCTACGTGGTTCAATTTTCAGGGACTGCCGGGTTAATAATTTCTTGCCGAAAATTTTGTAGTGGCTTGAGCTGGCTACGTTCTCATTGGTTGGGAGCTTATTCTATTTGGTAAATTATTGGTCAAACATCACGTTCTTAAAGCGTGATGTAGCTGTCTCTATGCCAACTGCCGCCGAATTTGTCACGTGGCTTGTTACCCAAAATTTATGTACTCAGTTTCACCCTGCTCTTCCCTGCTCTCAGCTGTCTGGGATATTTTTATATTTGTTAAAAATTCTGTTTGCTTTTCTATAATGACTAATGATAGTTTTATTCTCGTTATAACCAGCTTCCAGCATGAATAAATGCTGATGGTGGTAGGTCATACGGCCACACTAGCATGGTCATTGATAACGGGTAACTTTAAAAATACATCATGTCACGCTGAAAACCGAAAGTTTTTTAAGCTGAATTCAAAGTTTTTGCCGAACTGTTGGGTATAAAAGGATTTGATTGGTTGCTGGGAGAGACCTCAATTTAAAAACAAACCCCAAGATTCCCGGAATTTAAAAATAAAAAAAATTGGTTAAAAAAAAACCTGGGCTAGAAAATATTTTCTGATTTAAAATATAAAAAAAACTTGGGTTGGAAAATATTTATAGAATTTGTTGTTATTAAAAGAAACATTTTTTTTGGGGGGGGGGGGGGGGGTGTAAAGGGCAATTTTTACTATCTTGCAATATAATACATTTATATTCTTATTATGTTCGCAAATATTTTGGAAGCAAAGTATTTCCTTTTTTAAGTGCTTAAGGAGAAGTCATTTTTGGGTTGCTTCCCTTGAAAATAGTTCTGTCATCTTCGATCGGACTCCGCAGACGACTCTAGGCCTACTGCGATTTATTCTGTGGCTGGGTAGGAATAGATTGTTCTTGCTTCAGTATATCTATGGCCTGAATTTATACGTAGTGTTTGTATGAGTAGGACGAGTCTGTCTTATATATGGATATCTTTGCATTTCTAAGTCGAACTAATTTGGTTGTCGCTAGAAAAGGTCAAAGGCTATGCAGCGGAAGTATCGCTAGCAAGGGGTGTGATCCATGGCTGTCATCCTGTGAGGATGCCGAGTTTTGTTGTAGCAGGCTTTTTGCCGAAATAGTGATCTATATATGGATGGGGAAAAGTGATAATCATTTAGACATGTTGTATGTACTTTACCCCAGTGTTTATTCTCTTTTGCCAAGGAATGGCAAAGTTATATTTCGCATAAAAAGGTAAAACCACAATTTATTATGAACTTGGGCTTCGCCATCGTTGTTGATAAGCAGATGCACAGTGGTACTTTTAAAAAGAATATCCATTCAAAGGAAGAAGACATTCCTATGTATCAGCACTGGATTGTATGATATTATTCAATTACCTCTATGAGAGAAGCTATGAAGAAATGAGGACATTTAATGAATGACTAATTTTGGTCTATATTCTATAGTGAGTGAAGCTCACGAGAGAGAGAACAGCCATGTTGAAATTCATATACTTTGTATTTATCGAGTGAGAAAAAGGGATGCCTGTACTATCGCTCGATGAACCAAGAGATCACTGCTACATGTGAGAACCCATGTCTGGGATTCCTATATTATGAAATATATATATATTGAACTTTACGTGAAGGAATATTCGCTAGACGAGGTTAGGTCTAGGAGCCTTCCTATATATTGGTTATGGTCTGACGTGCCCAGTCAGTAAAGCCAGATGATTTACATGATGGAACGCTGAATGCTTATTTACGAATGCTCCATTATGATATTTGCCAAGCATGAATGCTAACTTAAGATGATATTCCTGTGATCAACATTATGCTGTCTATGTCGACATTTGTTCCTGTAACCATACACGTACTGTCCAAGTGTGCGTCCCATTAAATGTTATAAAAAGACCACCGTAGTTCCAGTACTTCTTGAATTCGAACAGTGTGAGTATGAGTGATGTACTACCAACCTGTCAACTCTATCGAATCATTCTACCATTCGCGTACTGACATTCAGATACACACTCATTGTTTACACTCACATTCTTGTCGGAGCCTCATCACGTTCCAGGACAAGATGACCTGTATGACCAAAACTGTGCTGGGTTTGATGAGTTGACAATCGTTACACTTTACTACACCAGTCCCAACATCTACATTTATCCACTGGTGGACATTCACATCATTTAACAAATAAAGCATGATTCAACAACTAGTAGCCAGTATGAGTTAACAACTACACAAAGAGTTTAACAACTGGTGTGCCAGCTTCCTGGGTCAACCTGCACAGTGACCATATTGAGAAGTAAACTACTGAGACCAGACGTTCCTTGGGGTCTGTTACGACACACAAATACATCAACAGTACAACTCTACAGTGATGTCAGCGTGACCTGTCCTGTCGAGAGTATGCAGTAACTAGGTCAGGGTTTGTTGACATTTGGTTCGTTGGACATTTGCCATACAACTGACAGTGTTACACAGCAAGCTTGGTTGAAACATAGAACATTACACATCAGGACTGGAGAATATTTGACAGTGTTTGCGAAAGAAAATGTTATTGAACTGAGAAGTCCTACATTGATTGTTATCATTCAAATCAACGATGGAGCTTCTATTTCTGTGTTGAATTTAAAATAATTAGACCAGAAGTATTTGTTTAATAAAGTACCACAGTACTGTACTATTAGGCAGTGTAACTGAGCCTTCATTCCAACACATTCTTTCTGCAACACTCTATTTACATCATATTGCCATACTATTTATGCATTTATGTATTTATGTTTAAATATTTATATGTGATATTTGTTTGTATCCAGCGGGTTGTTGTTTCGGTTGGGCGGTGTCACACAGCAGAGTATCCCACGTAATAGAGGGTCTGATGTGTGCGTTTCTATAGGTGCAATTTTCTTGATTGAAAATTTGCTGCGACAGCTGTTGCTATTAGTGTTAGCTGTGAAGACTGTACTCATTGTTGTTTTTGTAATATTCCTCTGTTCTTTAGTTTGTTTTGATTTGTTTGTAATTTGTTGGTCTACCCTATTCTATCTTTCAGTTCTATTCTCAATTTATATTTATATACTGTGGCGTTATTTGTATTTGTTATCCTCTTGCGGTTTATCTTTTATTGTTTTTCCCATTTGATTTATTTCATTTCCGCAAATGTTTTCATGTTTTCTGTATAACTGTTTTGTTTTGTGCCTGATCGACATACACTATTTAAAATATAGTTGATCATATAAATTGATGTACAAGAATCAACTGATAGTTAATTGCTATTACTAAAGGTACACAGTTGATGATATAAAACACTATTCCTGGTGCACTGCACTTATATTATAGAGTGAACCAGCAACTTATAGCTGTTATTATATAAGGATTTATACAAGACCTTTGTAAGGCTTGTTTCCCACAGTGATTGGGATAGTTAAGTACTATTTTTCCACAGGTTAAAAAGTTATCATACAAGGTCTTTGATTAAGACTAAGAAAGTGAATTTATTTACTTTTGCAAATTACTGATCTTATTAGACAAGATGTCTACATTAGATTATTTTATCACACAAGGCAGGGCTCTTGATAAGACTGGTCAGCAATTAGAAGAATGGGCAGTTGCTCAATATGACAAAGCATTAGCTGCAGAAGAGAGAAAACTTGCTGCTGCTGCTGAAGAAAGAAAAGCATTGATTGAAGAAAAGAAATTAGCAGCTGAGGAAAAAAAATTACAAAGAGAGGATGAACAAAAGAAATTGCAGATACAGACTGATGAAAAAAGATTCCAGATGGAAATGGAAAAAGAGAAAAGAAAGGATGAAGCTACTGCAGAAGAGAGAAAATTACAAGCTGAAGCTCAAGAAAAAAAAGCAATAAGAGAACATGAACACCAAAAAGAACTTTTAGCATTTGAGTTAGAAAAGTTAAAGTTAACAAACATAAGTAATGTTAATCAAGCATCTAGTGGTAATGGTAAACCCTTTACTTACAAGGTCAAGGTACCAGCGTTCAACCCTTCCAGTGATGACATAACATTCTGGCTAAATAGATTTGAACGCTCGTGTCGAGCACATAATGTGGACAAATCACAATATGCTAACCAGTTATCAGAAAATCTGAAAGGTGATTCTCTGACTAGTTTAAGTTTGGTTGAAGAGGCTGACAAAGATAACTATGATGTTATTAGGGCAGCCTTATTAAAGAAGTATCAGTTGTCTGAAGAGGGTTATCGGAAGTTGTTTAAGACAATGGTGCCTGAGGCAGGTGTAGAATTCTCAGAATTCATTGCAAGGACACGTCTTACATTTGATCGTTGGATTGAGCTATCCAAAACAGAAAAGACTTATGAAGCCCTTATGGACTTGATACTCAGAGACAAGATTATGTCAAGTATAAATAAACCTTTCCTCGAATTCTTACATGAGCGTAAACCTAAGTCTCTAAAAGAAATGGAACAGTATTGTACCCAATACGTCACTGCACATCCGGACGTAGCTATTAGCAACAGTAAGGTTAAAGAAGGTATGCCAGTTGCTTCTGCAACACCATACAACCCTAATCACTCTCACAAATTCCAAGGACCTCAAAATAGGTTTAATAAAAAAGGTAACTATTACAGTTATCAGAACCAAGGTAACCAATCATTTCAGGGTTCTTCTTCGAATACCTGGAGAAGAGCTGACAGCCCTCGATTCAGGGGTGGTCATAATTACAGGAACTTTCGCAAAGGAAGTCATTCTAGAAACTATCCAAGTTTTCCTTCATGGAGACAACAGGATCATAATTACCGAGATACTCATTATAATGAATATGATGATAGTAACCAAAGGAGCTATGATTCAAACCCGAGTAGGGGTTATAATAGTGGAAACAATGATAAGTACAGAGGCAATAATAACAGAGGTAGAGCACAATTCAAAAAACATAAAGCTCATTACCAGGCGAACTCTGCACAGCAAGAGTCCCACGAAGCCTATAAACAAAATAAAGATAATGATGACTCTAATAATATGGCATGTGCCGCTTTTGATTTTGGGAGAGCATCTCAGTGCCCCCAATGCAAAACATTATTTGAGCCAACCACAGTGTCTACTTTAAGCTGTGGCCATCCTCTTCCCGCTCTTCCTGCGTCAATCGCGCATGATGGGAGAGGTTCTCTTGTCTTACACAAAGGTTTAGTAAATGACAATCCAGTCTCAGTACTTTTTGATTCTGGATGCACAACTATTGGGGTTAGGCAGTCACTCATAGATCCTTCTCATTCTACAGGCAAAGTAGTCAAATGCGTAACATTTGGCGGCACCATAGAGAAATACTCTACCGCTATCATTAGGATTGCTACTCCTTTCTTCACAGGAGATGTACACGCATGTCTTTTGCCGAATCCGATCGCTGATCTTATCATCGGTCGCATTCACGGAGTCAAAGAATGCACTCCGGAGCAAATTTCCGTTTGGGAAAATCAAAATATGCAATCTGCTAATGCAGTAGTCACTAGAGCTCAAGCTCTCAATATGCCTGAAACTTCATCTGTTGAAGATAATGAAGTGCATAACCAAGATGATCCCTTGGTAATTTCTCGTGACTCGTTTATAAAACAACAAGAAGAAGATCCGACTCTTAAGAAATTCTTCACTCTTGTAACGAAAGGTGATCCGAATAAAGATTCAAATTGTAAATCTTGGATTACAATGAAGAATGGCGTACTTGTACGTATGGTGCAAGACTCCACTAAGTCAAGTCATTCTCAAATTCTTGTACCCAAGAATTTGAGAGTTAAGATCTTACAACATGCACACGACTCTCAGTGTGCTGGTCACATGGGTTTTTCCCGTACAAAGTCAAGAGTTCTTGCGGCTTTCTTTTGGCCTTTTGTGAACAAGGACATACGGATCTATTGTCGATCCTGTAAAGTATGTCAAGAAGTCAAATCCAAAGGTCCTCGTCATGCTGCGCCTATTCAGGCTGCAGATATTCCTATTCGTCCATTCCAGAAAATGGCGATAGACATCATTGGTCCATTCAAGATCAAATCTGCTAGAGGACATCAGTTTATCTTAACGTGTGTAGACATGTGCACACGTTGGCCAGAGGCTATCCCTCTAAAGAGCATTACTACCGCTGACATTGCAGATGCTCTTTGGCTTATATTTTCTCGGCTGGGATTCCCCGGAGAAATATTATCAGATCATGGCACCCAACTGATATCGGATACCATGTCTCAAGTAATGTCTACTCTACAGATAGAGAGATCTTTGAGTAGCATCTATCATCCTATGTCCAATGGGATGGTCAAGCGACTAAATAGAACACTTAAGAACTTATTAGGGAAGATAACTGAGGATCATCCTCAAGATTGGGATAGGGTTTTACCCGCGGCCCTCTTCGCGTACAGAGAGGTCCCCAATGAACATACAGGGTTTTCTCCCTTTGAACTTGTCTTTGGCGCGCGACCGCGCGGCCCAATGTCTTTGCTGCATGATCTTATAACAGCTGACAATATTGACGATGACACAAAATCTTCTTACGAGTATGTCATCGCGCTGAGACAAAAGATTATCGAAGCATGCAAATTGGCAACGTCCTCTTCTGAATTTGCTAAGCAGAAGGCAAGACAATTTGCTAATAAGAAGAGAACTTTACGACAACTTTGTCCTGGTGACAAAGCATTTGTTTTGCTACCTTGTCGTGAAAATAGACTCCTTATTAGTTGGAAAGGTCCGTACGATATAATATCGAAAATTTCAGATGTTGACTACATCGTCGATATTAACGGGAAGCATAAAACCTTCCACATCAATATGCTTACGGAGTTCCATGAACGTCCTGACTATCTACAGCCTATTTTCCAGGCAACGGACGATTCTCATGTCAAACATGGTCATTACTCATCACTGTCTGTAATACAGGATGAGGAAACAAGTTTTTCGGATGTTAATCTTCCGCTTCCAATGATCCCACTTCATTCTAGTGAATCATGGAAAGACGTTACTGTTTCTCCTGATTTGTCTCTAGGAGAACGGCGACAAGTTTCGTCTATGTTACAAACATTTCAGGATGTCCTCACTGACATCCCTGGACAAACTCATGTCATTGAGCATGACATTGTTCTAACTGAACATACTCCAATTAGGGTTAGGCCTTATCCTATCCCTATACATTTCCAAACACAGGTTGAAAAGGAGTTGGATGAAATGATAGATTTACAAATAATCGAACCATCCACTTCTGCATATTCTTCGCCGATGGTTATTGTTCGAAAAAAAGACAATAACATACGTCTTTGCGTTGACTATCGCAAATTGAATCAAGTTACGAAGTTCGATGCTGAACCTATGCCTTTACTAGAAGAGTTACTTACTCGTCTTTCTAAATCGCATTTTTTCACTAAACTTGATTTGTCTAAAGGATATTGGCAAGTTCCATTATCCGAACGCGCCAAACCTCTTACCGCTTTCTCTACTCCCAGAGGCCTTTTCCATTGGAATTTTATGCCTTTCGGCCTTATGAACGCACCAGCTACATTTGTACGCATGATGCGTCGAATCCTATCGTATCGGTCAGATGTCATTGCTTATCTAGACGACATCTGTCTTTTCAGCGATACTTGGGAAGATCACTATTCAGGGTTAGTTGAATTATTATCAACTCTGCGTGAGTATAACCTGACAGCAAAACCATCTAAAGCTTGTATTGGCTTTAGCGAAATTGCTTTCTTAGGCCATCGAGTAGGTCACGGTTTCTTGAAGACAGAAGACCATAATATCACTAAGATACTTAACATCTCTATCCCTAGGACTAAAAAGCAAGTGCGAAGTCTTTTAGGTCTCATACAATTTTATGGACGTTTCATTCCGAATCTGTCCTCTATCATGGCACCTCTCTCTACACTATTAAAGAAAGGGTCGCCTAACATGGTTCACTGGTCTCATGAATGCCAATCTTCACTAGAGAAGATCAAAACTATGTTTTCATCACCACCTATTTTAGTGTTACCTACAACAGATAAGACATTTGTTCTTCGTAGTGACGCTTCATCCACTGGGATTGGAGCGGCACTAATGCAAGAGTACTCTGGAACTCTGCATCCTGTAATGTATATATCCAGAAAACTTAATGCTGCAGAAAGGAATTACTCGGTTTTAGACCGTGAATTATTGGCAATGGTTTGGTCAATTCTCAAACTCCAAAGATTCCTTCTGGGCGCGCATTTCGTAGTGGAAACTGACCAAAAAGCTCTTACGGCTATCCAAAGTAAGAACTTGAAGAGCTCGAGATCAACTCGATACGCAATCGCTCTTCAACCTTTTCATTTTTCGGTACGAGCTATCCGTGGTTCAGAAAATGTGATGGCGGACATTCTGTCCAGATGCCCACATGATGCCACTTAACTGTTAAATATTGGATCTTTTTAATATGTATAACTTTACAACAGTTATTTTTTGTTTCTTTACTAAGATACACATTTGTAATTTAATAATAGAATGATGGTATCGCTACTTAGCGGTTTATTGATGTTAATTCACCGCTGTTCTTTGATGATTGTTTCTTCATAAATCATAAATTTAAGATTATAGTGTGAATTTTTGGTATGCATTGTATAATTACCAGAATTGTATTATACGTACATCACACCTTCCTGGAAACATTTATTCGTAGGGAAACAATTTCTCTCAGATTTTGAGATATATATTCTCACCAGTCATATTAGGAATTATAGTTATTCCTGATATTTTCATCTGCGCAGTATTCTTGCGTTGTGAGCCTATTCTACGGTGCTCCTAGATGTATTTAAAAAAAAAAATTTTATTTTTTTTTTTCCCGGGAGGTGTGGTAAGACTGTAAAGGGCAATTTTTACTATCTTGCAATATAATACATTTATATTCTTATTATGTTCGCAAATATTTTGTAAGCAAAGTATTTCCTTTTTAAGTGCTTAAGGAGAAGTCATTTTTGGGTTGCTTCCCTTGAAAATAGTTCTGTCATCTTCGATCGGACTCCGCAGACGACTCTAGGCCTACTGCGATTTATTCTTTGGCTGGGTAGGAATAGATTGTTCTTGCTTCAGTATATCTATGGCCTGAATTTATACGTAGTGTTTGTATGAGTAGGACGAGTCTGTCTTATATATGGATATCTTTGCATTTCTAAGTCGAACTAATTTGGTTGTCGCTAGAAAAGGTCAAAGGCTATGCAGCGGAAGTATCGCTAGCAAGGGGTGTGATCCATGGCTGTCATCCTGTGAGGATGCCGAGTTTTGTTGTAGCAGGCTTTTTGCCGAAATAGTGATCTATATATGGATGGGGAAAAGTGATAGTCATTTAGACATGTTGTATGTACTTTACCCCAGTGTTTATTCTCTTTTGCCAAGGAATGGCAAAGTTATATTTCGCATAAAAAGGTAAAACCACAATTTATTATGAACTTGGGCTTCGCCATCGTTGTTGATAAGCAGATGCACAGTGGTACTTTTAAAAAGAATATCCATTCAAAGGAAGAAGACATTCCTATGTATCAGCACTGGATTGTATGATATTATTCAATTACCTCTATGAGAGAAGCTATGAAGAAATGAGGACATTTAATGAATGACCAATTTTGGTCTATATTCTATAGTGAGTGAAGCTCACGAGAGAGAGAACAGCCATGTTGAAATTCATATACTTTGTATTTATCGAGTGAGAAAAAGGGATGCCTGTACTATCGCTCGATGAACCAAGAGATCACTGCTACATGTGAGAACCCATGTCTGGGATTCCTATATTATGAAATATATATATATTGAACTTTACGTGAAGGAATATTCGCTAGACGAGGTTAGGTCTAGGAGCCTTCCTATATATTGGTTATGGTCTGACGTGCCCAGTCAGTAAAGCCAGATGATTTACATGATGGAACGCTGAATGCTTATTTACGAATGCTCCATTATGATATTTGCCAAGCATGAATGCTAACTTAAGATGATATTCCTGTGATCAACATTATGCTGTCTATGTCGACATTTGTTCCTGTAACCATACACGTACTGTTCAAGTGTGCGTCCCATTAAATGTTATAAAAAGACCACCGTAGTTCCAGTACTTCTTGAATTCGAACAGTGTGAGTATGAGTGATGTACTACCAACCTGTCAACTCTATCGAATCATTCTACCATTCGCGTACTGACATTCAGATACACACTCATTGTTTACACTCACATTCTTGTCGGAGCCTCATCACGTTCCAGGACAAGATGACCTGTATGACCAAAACTGTGCTGGGTTTGATGAGTTGACAATCGTTACACTTTGCTACACCAGTCCCAACATCTACATTTATCCACTGGTGGACATTCACATCATTTAACAATTAAAGCATGATTCAACAACTAGTAGCCAGTATGAGTTAACAACTACACAAAGAGTTTAACAGGGGGGGTCATACAATGCTAAAAGTATAAAAAAAACGTACATTGTATGAAAAATTCGTACAGGTTGACAGGTATGTCAATGATGGCAGAGCTAAAGACAACAGCTCAGATTAGACTGATGGCAGAGCTAAAGACAACAGCTCAGATTAGACTGATGGCAGAGCTAAAGACAACTGCTCAGAATAGACATTGATGGCAGAGCTAAAGACAACTGCTCAGATTAGACATTGATGGCAGAGCTAAAGACAACTACTCAGCTTAGACATTGATGGAGAGCAAAAGATAACTGCTCAGATTAGACATTGATGGCAGAGCTAAAGACAACCGCTCAGATTAGACATTGATGGCAGAGCTAAAGACAACCGCTCAGATTAGACATTGATGGAGAGCAAAAGATAACTGCTCAGATTAGACATTGATGGCAGAGCTAAAGACAACAACTCAGATTAGACATTGGGACCCAAAGATGCAGCAATAGAGAATGCAGTGAGCGACCCATAGCTTGACTGCTTGCATCAGGATCAGCGAACCAGAGCTGGTCAAGACCCTACTCCACCTCCACGTGGTGGTCCTGGAAACAGATTGCATCACTGCAGTCTGGCTGAGCGAGTAGGGATCGCAGTGGGAAGGCAAACCCGGTCCCAAAAAATGCCGTGCGGAAGTCGGATGTGTCGACCAAAAGGTGCAGATATCACAGCTTAGGCGTAAACAGACACAACGCAACCACCGTCCTTTTCAGGACGAACGAGGAAGAAGAAGAAGAAGATTAGACATTGATGGCAGAGCTAAAGACAACTGCTCAGATTAGACATTGATGGCAGAGCTAAAGACAATTGCTCAGATTAGACATTGATGGCAGAGCTAAAGACAACTGCTCAGATTAGACATTGATGGCAGAGCTAAATACAACTGCTCAGTTTAGACATTGATGGCAGAGCTAAATACAACTGCTCAGATTAGACATTGATGGCAGAGCTAAATACAACTGCTCAGATTAGACATTGATGGCAGAGCTAAAGACAACTGCTCAGATTAGACATTGATGGCAGAGCTAAAGACAACTGCTCAGATTAGACATTGATGGCAGAGCTAAAGACAACTGCTCAGATTAGACATTGATGGCAGAGCTAAAGACAACTGCTCAGATTAGACATTGATGACAAGGAACAAATGGGGGACAAAAAGAAGTGATGATAAGTATTATAATGTCAAGGTGGAGGAAAATATGGATAAGGATAGATAATGAAATGAGATCAGTTACAAGATGTTTGTCACACAGGAAATAGGGAGAGTTATGTTAATATATTTTTTAGACTACCATTAATGAATTTCACAAGGCTGTATACAGCTGTGCCAACCAAAATAACCATCTTTGTAAAATGCAGATGACAAGAGCAAGATAGCTTTCTATGTTGATGTCAGATGAAAACATCAGAATAGTTGTCTGTACACAGAGCGGGCGTCTAAACTAGAACATCAGAAAAGTTGTCTGTACAGAGATCGGGTGTCTAAACTAGAACATCAGAATATTTGTCTGTGCAGAGATAGGTGTCTAAACTAGAACATCAGAATAGTTGTCTGTGCAGAGATCAGGTATCTAAACTAGAACATCAGAATATTTGTCTTTGCAGAGATATGTGTCTAAACTAGAACATCAGAATATTTGTCTTTGCAGAGATCAGATGTCTAGACTAGAACATCAGAATATATGTCTTTGCAGAGATCAGGTGTCTAAACTAGAACATCAGAATATTTGTCTTTGCAGAGATATGTGTCTAAACTAGAACATCAGAATATTTGTCTTTGCAGAGATCAGGTGTCTAAACTAGAACATATGAAATATCAACACAAAGAATATAACAGAGAAGAAAGCAAAAGGAAATGAAATAACTCAACAATTACTAACCTGTGAATCCAGATTCACAAAATGGCAAGTCCAGAAGTAAGAAGCAACAACAGCTGATAGTGATATAGAGGAATAAACAAAACGGATATGCTAGTCAGATACAAAACAAAACACAAACACCAAAAATAGTAAGAATCTGAAGAAAAAAAATGCCAGAAATGAAAACTTAAACATCACAGAAACAGAAAACAGCCACTGAATGGCAGAAATTAAATGCTGGATATTTAATCCATTAGGACAACTCAATTTAAAAACAAAAACTAGCAGTTCTCCAAAGAAAAGCAAGTTGTGTCATCACCATGACCCGTAGGATTTCAGTGAACAGACACAGCTTTATCAGCCCTGTCATAAATGTCCATCAGATGCTCAGAAAATCAGTTAGATAAACTTCTAACTGTTTCACCAGCACAAGTAATGCCAGACTTTTTACAAATGAAAGCATGGATGGCTGATGGTGCCAGTTAAGTTTTAGGACAGGAGCACAACAAATTTAGGAGTAGTTGTGTCTGAGTAATAAAATAAACAACAGGAGAGGATGGCTGATCACATTGCAACACATACTAGCAGTTAACACCAACAGTCTGTACATATTTTGTTAACACCAACAGTCTGTACATATTTTGTTAACACCAACAGTCTGTACATATTTTGTTAACACCAACAGTCTGTACATATTTTGTTAACACCAACAGTCTGTACATATTTTGTTAACACCAGCAGTCTGTAAATATTTTGTTAACACCAACAGTCTGTACATATTTTGTTAACACCAACAGTATCTAAATATTTTGTTAACACCAGCAGTATCTAAATATTTTTTTAACACCAGCAGTATGTAAATATTTTGTTAACACCAGCAGTCTGTAAATATTTTGTTAACACCAGCAGTCTGTAAATATTTTGTTAACACCAGCAGTCTGTAAATATTTTGTTAACACCAGCAGTCTGTAAATATTTTGTTAACACCAGCAGTATCTAAATATTTTGTTAACACCAGCAGTATCTAAATATTTTGTTAACACCAGCAGTATGTAAATATTTTGTTAACACCAGCAGTCTGTAAATATTTTGTTAACACCAGCAGTCTGTAAATATTTTGTTAACATCAGCAGTCTGTAAATATTTTGTTAACACCAGCAGTCTGTAAATATTTTGTTAACACCAGCAGTCTGTAAATATTTTGTTAACACCAGCAGTATGTAAATATTTTGTTAACACCAGCAGTATCTAAATATTTTTTTAACATCAGCAGTATGTAAATATTTTGTTAACACCAGCAGTGTGTACATATTTTGTTAACACCAGCAGTCTATAAATATTTTGTTAACACCAGCAGTGTGTAAATATTTTGCTAACACCAGCAGTATGTAAATATTTTGCTAACACCAGCAGTGTGTAAATATGTTATTTACACCAGCAGTATGTAAATATTTTGCTAACATCAGCAGTGTGTAAATATTTTGTTAACACCAGTGGTGTGTAAATAGTATTTAACAGCAGTATGTAAATATTTTGTTAACACCAGTGTCACGAAGTGGATTTAATTATCGAGTTATGTCTGAGTGTAAGACAAGACCCTAGTATGAGAAAAGACCGAGAAGATATACACCAATACCTCGACTTTCGTCGCTTCGACTTTCGTCGCTTCGCTCTTTCGTCGGTTTTCAATTCTAACCACGTTTCCAAATTTCGTCGCTCGCTTCGCTCTTTCGTCGCATTTGGTCACAACTGCGCGTCATCTTGATTCTTTCGTCGTTCAGTCTTTGAACAGAAATCGTTCGGTGTGCACTGTTTTTTTAAGTTGTCCGCATTGAATCTCTTATATTTGTCATTAAACATTTTTGTGATTAAAATAACAAAACTATTCATACTATATTATTTTTGTGATTATACTGTAAACAGTTCATAGTTATTTTAGTGATAACAGTCTAATGACAGTGTTCATATCGTGATTATACGACACGTGTACAGTTTTCATACTGTACTTTTTTGTGTGATTAGGCCTTATACAGTACTACTTATTTTTCTGCTTTAATATATTCATAATGGGTCCTAAGTGTAGTGACAAAGTTAAAAGAACCCATAAGGTTCTCAATTTGCAAGAAAAGCTTAAGCTAATCAAGCTTAATGAACAAGGCATCTTAAATGCTGAAATAGGCCGCAGGCTAGGTGTACCAAGCACTACGGTTAGCACAATTGTAAAGAACAGAGCTAAAGTGTTAGAGGAAATTAAAAACGCTACGCCATTGCATACCAAACTTATTAGAAAGCGGCACAATTTAATTGGTGAGATGGAGAAAGTGTTAAATGTGTGGATTGAAGACCAAGTCAGCCACAACATTCCTCTAAGCCAAGATCTTATCCAGGCTAAAGCACAAACTTTATTTAATGCAATGAAGGCTGAACAAGGAGAGACATCAGCTGAAGAGACATTTGGAGCTAGCAGGGGCTGGTTTGAGAAATTTAAGAAAAGGTCAAATTTGCATAATATAGCAGTGAAGGGAGAATCAGCTAGCGCAGATACCGCAGCTACAGGAGCTTTTCAAGTGAAGCTTGAAACAATTATAGAAGAAGTTGGCTACACAAAGCAGCAGATCTTCAACGTAGAATAAATTTCGACAGAAGTTCAAAAGTAAATAGTGGGCTAGAACACCAAATAGCCTGTTACAGAGAACTTCTTAGGGAAAGGAAGAAGACATCAATGAGGTAAACATCTTTGCTCTCCTTTTTCAAGACGCAACCGCCACAACCAACTTCAGTCACCCCTCCCTCTAACCCTTCAGATTCTGAGCCATCAACATCAGCCCCAGCCCCAGTTAGATCTCCTTCAAAGTGCCCTTCTCCTAAAAGAATTAGATTGAAATCCTCCAGTTCTGAAGATGAGCCACCTCAATTTTTTCCATCTGGTTTTCTAAGTCTAGAATCCCCCTAAATTACCAACATTCAAAACTGTACATACTGTATATATTCATCGTCTACTTGCTCAAGAATGATTTTAAGGTAAGATGCTATTTACGTATTTTTTATTTATTACTGTATTTTCTTTACTCTTATGTTTATTTTTGTTTATCTAGGTGTTGCACGCATTCGCAAGTGTTATATAGTTAGTTATTTTCGTTTTTTGGCGGCCCTAATGCATTTGTAAGCTAAATAAAGGCTATGCTTCGACTTTCGTCGATTTTCGACTTTCGTCATAGCTCTGGTCCCTAACCTGTCGAAAGAGCGAGGTATTGGTGTATTGTGATGTTAAATGACAGTGAATGTGGAAAGATGAGACTATTGGCTTCGAAGGGTGAAAACCTGGATTGACTCCCTCGCCACTCATGACTTCAATAATAGCTTTAGTCTCACCCCCTCTGACTACCTTTGAAAAAAATGAGATAAGGTTTAACTAAGACCACAAACACACTATACAGACACATATATACGTACAGTATAGTTATATATATATAGAGAGAGAGACTGATCCAGTATGAAGTTTATAGTTTATTTACACCACAAAATAAAGTACATATCAAATAAATAAAGTGCGTGTTCACACACCTGAAAAGAACAAACAATTAAAATGATTAAAAATGGTAAACCCACAATGTCACCCTCCCCTCAACCTGCAGGGAAGAAAGTTAAGGATTACAACAACCTGTTTGGTGGGGTCTCTAACCTCAGATCCACCACTCCTAACTAACCTAATATATTATTAAACAAAATATAACTCCACTGTCTGTCTGCAGACTTCACTAAATTAACTGCCTACACAGCTTCAAACGCTTTTGGCGATATACACGCCACTAACTAACACCACTGTCTAGCTGTAGACCTAACTAACGGCCTACACCGAAAGCTGAGTTGAACTGTTCAAAGTCCTACACAATCTGAATGACTAATTTATAATTCTGTCTCTGTTCAATGTCTGTCTGACACTCCTGGTTCCCACTGAGAGGCTTCTACGCTACACCCCTTCTCTCTTTCTAGTGCATTTGGAAGGAATTTTGACCCTATCTCCTCCAAACGAATATTGTAGCTGATGACTTGGGTTTTTAGACTGGATACTTGACTCGGAATGTAGCTGCTTCACTGTTGACGAAACTGATTTCACCTGCCTGGTTACCCCTCATTGGGTTTAGGGCCATCGGTTTTATTATGACCGAATTTAAACAAACACAACACAACCCAACCTCCAGGCGCCTTTTTGTGGTGAAATAATGAGCTCAGAGCTCTGGGTTTTATAAGATAGACCAGTTCCTGCTGAAGCATGGGACCTCACTGAAAAAAAGAACTGCTATCTATTTCTGGTGCACATGTACTTGGCACCGGTAACTACCGCGTCACCAATTCTATTTCACCCCTGGCGATGCCTCGACCCTTCTATGGCCGAATATCTTGGCAAGCTGTAAGGCAAATTTGCACCGCTCCCTGGGTGCCGTGAAAAATTGCCCAAATTTTCTCGAATATCTCACTAAGAGCAAGCGATAAAGACATTGTTTTTCACGGCTGAATTTTCTGGAGACCAAGAGAGTGCTAATTAAAATATTCTGTTCTTTATAATTGCAACCCCACGCCAGAACCCAAGCCATACGTCATCGCTTTGCGTCGCTCTTAAACCAATAATATTCCAGCATTTCATAAACTATTGAAATCCCCCAATGATAACGCAAGCTACTCATGACTCATCTATTACCGCTACCGCGTCCAAAAATTGCGTCATTTAAGGTAATGTTACAACGACCGCGTGAGCAAAATTAACTATGATTCGTTCTAAGCATAAGTTCGACGTACCTGGTTAGTGCTTTAGCACCCATCCCCAATTTACCTGGGTAGGTGCGGGTTTTTCGGTTTTATCCGAGCTGAAAAATCTACCCAGCCTAAATAATACTCATGCGCTTAATACAATAAAAATGACCGCGATTATTTTAACATAGAAAAGCCTACATGTTCGCAATTAATTTATAGAAAAGAAGACTGGTGCAAACATCTTAAAATTAAACCCGACCGTCATCCCTCCTGAAAGCGCAATAAATTACCAAGAGAATAAGACCAAACTCAAGTACTTACAGAACATAATTATAGGAAGACCGAAAGAATGAGGCCTGAGGAAAATAAAATCACAGTAACACCTCACAACCAGCAGTGTGTAAAATTTTTTTACATCAGCAGTGTGTAAATATTTTGTTAACACCAGCAGTGTGTAAATTTTTTGTTGACACCAGCAGTGTGTAAATATTTTGTTAACACCAGCAGTGTGTAAATATTTTGTTAACACCAGCAGTGTATAAATATTTTGTTAACATCAGCAGTGTGTAAATATTTTTTTAACACCAGCAGTGTGTAAATATTTTTTTACATCAGCAGTGTGTAAAAAGTTTTTGATAGCAGTGTGTAATATTTTGTTACCACCAGCAGTGTGTAAATATTTTGTTAACGTCAGCAGTGAGTAAATATTTTGTTAACATCAGCAGTGTGTAAATGTTTTGTTAATGCCATCACTGTGTAAATATTTTCTTGTCCCTGTAGGTGATTTGTTTCAGAATGTTTTTTTTTTTAAAAGGACCTGAGACTTCTCTTTATATGCTGTGAAAAAATCATATCCTGATGATTTCAAAACAAAAAACTGTTTATACATTATTAGAATATTTCTATATGTGACACTTTTGTGGATTTTGTTTGTGTAATTTACCTGGCAGGTGATACATATGAAGCCAGCAACTACAGGTTTTTTTTCCCCCCATTAATGTGACATCATTTTCTATTGACCTCAATTTTATTCTGATAACTAGCAATTTTTAAACTGAAAGCATTTTTACATTATGCACACAGGTAATCTAGACCTTACTCTTCATATATAACAACAAAGGCATTTATGTACATGAACATCATAATAATGTATTTACTAAAGACTGCTATTAACGCACACTTGGTTGGACATTTTTGCATGGTACTGAAAGAGTTAATGTGAAAAACAAGAAAAATATGTTTATGTTTTATGTGTAAACCAAGAAAACTGTATGTGCAGAGATTAAATATGAAAACCGAGAAGAGTGCCAAAATTCAGCGGTTGAGATTTTTGTTGCTGCATGCGTAGAGATCAGATGCCTTGATTACTGTCTTTGTAAAGCTAAAATATTTTGTTTTAAAACAAGAAAGAAAACCAAACAGAAGTGAAATGTGGCAATTTAAAAAAAGTCTGTGCAGCTGAAATGTTTTGAGATATGACACGAAGCGAGTCGATTTTACTATCTGAATAAACTATGACATTTGTTTTATTTTCAGAGAAAGTCTTGGAAGAAGCAATCACAGATTGACATCAGATGGTCTCTTTGTTCTCCTGGATGACATTGATGTATCAGAAGATAGTTTCTTAGTTGATGAACAAGAAGATGATGATGAAAGGGATAGATTAGATACTGTATCAGACTCTCTGTTGAAAGTAGGTCAGGGGAATCACTGGGAATCTCCTTGTGGGAATTATTTAGGCGATGACACCAGTGGAAACTCACAGCAAAATGGTGGAATTATAATTATGACTGAAGAGAATTGGGACAATGATTTTAGCTGATGACTCCATGCTCCTTAGGGAGTGAACAATTGACATGAAGAAAACAGAGAAGTATCAAGAGAAAAGAAAAATATGTTTTATCTGAGTTGACTATACAATTGCTATTAGTACATATGGTATATATGGGTTGACTATATAATTGCTGTTAGGACATATGGTATATATGGGTTGACTATATGGTTTCTGTTAGGACATATGATGTATTTAAGTTGACTATATGATTGCTGTTAGTACATATGGTGTATTTAAGTTGACTATATGATTGCTGTTAGTACATATGGTGTATCTGAGTTGACTTTATGATTTCTGTTAGGACATATGGTATGTGGGTTGACTTTCCTCATGTCAGGCTGAACAAGGTATTAAAGCTCTATAATAAAAGAAAGGAATGTATAGATATTGTGCTGCAGCAACAAGGACTACAGTTGCCAAATTAATTCATTCCCAGCGGTCACAAGTAATCACCTGATGTCTACAACATACAGTAACCTATGACTTGCTTTGACATCCAACTGACCCTGACTAGCAAATAACACATGAAACATTAGGCAACATCTTACAGACTACACAACCAAATGGTATTCAATTAAACAATATATTTGTGAAGGATCTATTTAGACTTGCATCACAATAAATAAGACAGATTGATATTTCTCATTGACTGTAAGCTCTTGTCTATGGATATCACAGTTACTGGACTTGACTTTTGTGTTGCAGGTTGTTGTACTCTTCTTTGGGTGCTGAATATCTGCCAGGTGATTTGGTTGATAAGCTTCAATGCAACCCCTTTGGTCAGCACATTTTTCTTCTTCCCCTTCAGACATCAACTTGAATATGTTAAAGCAGTGGTCAGCTTCAGGTTGGTATCACCGTAGACTTTGTCCAGGAATTATACTCGTGATGGGCCATATGTGCTTTCACTGTTCCTCATATGTTCGGCACCTCTGAAGTAGATGTTTAATGGTCAATTTATACTATTATTTAATGGTCACGCTCATCAGTAACTAGCTAGTTGAATATCTAATATCTCAATCTGTTGTGTTCTGACCACTTTTTCACTTCTGCTGAGCTGGTAATATGCATCATTTTTCTGGAGCCCTTGATTCTGTGCTTCACATTTGTTGCTGTATCTGCTTCTGATAAATTTGTATTCTCTTCATAACGTATACTTGAATCACATCGAGATAGCTTTCCACTTTCCTGTGCCAACCAGTCAGCCTCATCTTTGCCTGGGATGTTGCAGTGAGATAAGATTTGCTGTATCCCAACTCTTATGAATCACTGACATAGTTTGTGGAGTCTCTTAGGTCATCCAGGTCTGCAGCCTTTCAAAAGTTGTAATGCCATGTTCCAGTACTGCTGTCACTTGTCTGGTGTATAGCTTCTTTCATCTGCTCCCCGAGCTGTGCCAGCAAGATTTTTTTAAATGATTGTCATTCCTTTTTTTGGTTTAGTTTTGACCATTGTCATGACTGAATTGTTCAATAATTATAATAATAATAGCTTCCTTCAGCCATAATATCTGGCTATGGAAATAATGCACCCCTCATGTGATAGCCCTCAGCTGCTATTTTTTCCTGGTGTTCCTTTCAGCTTCAACTTCCCAGGCTGTTTGATTTTTGTCCAGAGCATTCATGTCTCTCTTGCACATTTCTCTGAACCCCAGCTGTTCTTTTTTCCATCTGCCAGTTGTGCTTAGAAAATATTTTGGGGGATACAACTGTGGTAAAGTGGGATTTTATAAATATCTATAGGGGACTTAGTGTACTGACTGAGATCAGCTGTGAAGGTATCTGTATCTAATAGGTGTAGTGTTTTACAGATAACCTTACTTGCTGCCACATATTTATACCTCAGTCAGAATTATTCTGGAATATTGTGATGACTACGTTATATGTCTAGGGTATGTATATGATGAAGTGTAAGTCACAACAACAACAGACAGATAAACAATTTAATTTATTCCACCACACTTGACAACACTGTGACACTCACACACATGAAACATTCTATGAGACTATCTTAAACGAGTCACTGGTAAATTTTCAAATATCAATATGTATTAAGTACTTTTCATTAATATATATGAGTCCTGATTCAAATACAAAGTGAACCAGGAATTCACAATCAATTTTAATTACAAGTTATATGTACAGAATTTATCAATATGAATCTTGTAGTGACATATTTTATTAATCTTATCCTATGTGTGTCAGTTGTGTAGTAGTAATATGAGGTAATACTGGTGTTGTTTTTTTCAAGCTATGTTGTTATTTGTCTTCATGACTTCAAGTGTTTATTTCTGTTGGAACTAGTATTGGAGATGTTCTCAGTTCCGTTCATTAAAACAATTAATTTCCCCTCTTATTTTAATACAATGTCAGTTTAAGGGGGTATACATAATGTTGAGCTCCGCTGGCCACATAGGCTTAACTTTCGTGATGGCGGCAGGAAAAGACTCCTCTGCTCGATTGCTCCCCTGTGTTCTGGAGACACCTCACTGTTTGCTATATGGACCAAGGAGTATGCTGTCCGCCTCTGGATTCAGCAAAGCTCTGACCAGGTACTGCTCAATAGCTTTAGGACCACAGTCCCTGAAACAAGAAGGTTGTACCTCCTACTTCAGAACTAATTTATACTCTATTTCTACACTGAGCACAATACATAACAAACACTGAGTTCAGAGCGGTAGGCCAACTGTCAGCTTCATCTGAAATAATTTACACCAGTATATTCCTCCCTAATGATCACTACGCCTCTGCAATTCCAGCATTATGTCTTTCTAGTCAATAATATAGGTGTCAGTGTACTGCTTGGCAATTCCATGTAGTTTTACTTTCCTCCGACACCTTCTGTTCAGGCTGGAGCACTATAGAGGTTTTACCTCATGTTCGCTACTGAACCACACATATATACAGACATAAATTATCAATTTACATTCAATTTTCATTAAAAGATATCAAATATTTCAAGCTTACCACAATTCATGGAAAAATAAACAGTTTCGTTGACTGGCAATGAATGGGCACAACTTCCGATCTGCCTCTGTCCCAGGCTTTTATTTATAAAAAATATGCACTGGTGCTCAACGCACTGTTTCTTAGTAGGTTTATTACAAGATGTGGCTCGGAACAGACGCCCTGAATTGAGTATATTGGTAGCTCTAACCAATCATGCCATGTTTACACAGCTTTTCAAAAAAGTACTCCTACTCACGTTTCTCCTAACAACTAAACTAGTATTTGCAGTCCAACTAATCGTGTTTAGTCTTACATCTCATTCCCGCCAATCAAATAGGAGTTAACATGGTAGGCTATTTCCGTAACGTAATGTTTTTCAAACACGTTATAAAAAAATTTTATGAGCAGAAATGATTTCAGGCACCCCCACTATTGTATCTCGGCCATAACTATTTTATTAACAGACCAAAGGCGCAACACACAACATATTCTTGGTTAGCAAGTCCGGCCGTACAATAATATATAAGTTAAAGTGAGCTACATGGCGGCGTTCAAAATATGTGTTTTCCAAAGATAGTCGTATATTTGTTCTTTATTCCTTTTCGTTGTTTAGAACCGCCACCTGTCCTGCCTTTTCCACTGTTATGTCATACTAAAGTCAGGAGCTTAGATGTAAATCAGTAGAATTTCATATTTCCTAATAAGCATTTTTCATGTTTTTAAACCTGATTCTTGTAGTAGTAGTGTTTTTTTTTTCACTGTCGATTTGAAAAAAAAAAGCTAGTGCTTGTGGCCTTACACGCGTGATGGTAGTAATTGTGTATCGCGCGACTGTGGTAGTATTTCCTGTGTCCCCGCTTTCAGCCCTCCCTTCTTTCTATCTTTAGTCCATCTGTCTTTTGTTTTAGGTAACGTAGTGTATAAAAAGACATGAATGGAATTTTAAATCTAGGTCATCTTGCGTATCTCAAGGTTTTTCTTAGAATTGGAGTACACATTTTATTGTGTTGGGGAAACGCGTGTATGTTGCCGAAGGCCTTTACTATCAACGCGAAACGTTACAATTTGCAGACGCAGGAGAAAACAAGGGGGATTTCGAGTACAGTCATTGTGACAGCACTGTTCTTTACCATTCTTCTTTCCTTTATTGAAGTTATTTGTTAGGCTTTACATTTTCCTGATAATTTATATATGTGGATTAGAATATTTCACGACATCTCCCCTCTTAAAACAGACATCTTATGTCAGTCCTTAATTCTATATACACATAGATAAATGTAAGTCAACTTGACTTTACTCTGCTGTTGTGCTATCATGGTTTTATGTAGTTGGGTCCATTCAGAGTAGGCACTACTCATGAAATCTGCCTCAGACCTCTACAACCAATAATATTTTTCGGTTATGTTACTGAACAGCCGCAAGTGTGACTGCTTGTCTTAATGCTGCTTCACAACCCTTATTCACCATTTCTCTTCTCTGAGTCTGCGCAATGACATGTCCAGAGAACATTAGATTTTCCCCAAAATGTACGTTATGAGGAGATAACATATACCTGGTGATAGCAGAGTTTTCGTAGTGGATCCCATAATCTTCTTATTAGCCTGTATGAAACATTCGGAATATCCTCAATCAAAGAGGCAACTCAGGGATTCTTTACGTTCCTCCGAATTGTTTACATCCAACAATTTTGTCTGATCTCAGGTTTTACTGGAATCTGATAGTATCCTTTACTCAGATCCACTCTTGAGAAATATTTAGCTTTATTTAGTCTGGCAAACAACTGATTTGTATCCGGCAATGGATCCACCTGTCCTTCTGTAATAGCATTCAGTCTCCTGTAATCTATACAGAGTCTATGTTCTCCAGAGGGCTTCCTTAAGAGTACAACACCGGAACTATACGAAGATTCACTGTGTGAAATAATTCCTTCCTTCAACAAATAGTCTATCTCTTCCTTCAAAGCTTTCTCCTTAGCAAAAGGAATCGAATATGGTTTCATACAGACAGGTGTGGGGTCTATCAGTTTCATATCATATTCCAATAAGTTTGTATGCCCAGGTCGGTCTGTTAACACCTCTGCATGATTATCTAGAACCTGTTGCACTCTCTCTTTCTGAGTTTTCGTTAAATGTGTACTGATTTTCACCTGTGCCGCTGTCTCACAGGGGTGTAATGGATATTCAAATGATGAAAGTGGTTCCTTTTTCATCTCCATGGCAATGGACAAGGTCAACAAGTGTGTCTCTTCCTGATGTTCTCTTTCCAAATATTTCTTCAGGAGATTCACATGATAGATTTTTTCTTTCCCCTTCTTATCTATCTTATAATTGGTTCTAGACACCTTCTCTAGAACTGTATATGGACCTTGCCATCCAATTTGTAACTTATTCTGACTACCGGGTAGAAGAAGCAGTACCCTCTCTCCCACAGCCAAATCTCTGTCTTTCGCCTTCCTGTTATAATAGGCAGCATGTTTCTTCCTGGCTTGTTTCAAATTTTCATTGGCAAGTTTCCAGCCAGTTTTTAAACGAGTGGTCAGCTCATTCACATATTGGTATGAGGATGTAATATTTTCCTCTGCCTTTTCATCAGTCCACGTTCTTAACAGAGCTACATATGGACCTTTAATTGTGTGGACCTATTTGTCCATGCACCGGTATGGTCTCTTCCACTAGAAGCTCTATAGTGATGATTTTTTCTCCGAGAATTATCATTCACAAAACGACCGCTACCAATTCTTCTTTTGGGGCTTTCTCCCCACTTAAAATTCTTGATGAGAGATTTCCTCTCTACATCCTCTTCCTCCAGTTTGTTTAAGTCCGATTGAGGGATTTTCGGCTTATCCTGGGGTAAGACATCTTTTTGCACTCTCTGCATAGTGGCCATTGTAAAACAGTTAAGTGAAGCTTGTCCGTGAAAAGGGGCTTCCCATTTCATTTGGTCCACTTTATCAAATTTATATTTCTTTTTATTATCAGGCCTAATTTTGCCCCGTGGCGTGTCCAGGTCCTGATCAATGTTCCCACTTGTGGGTGTTCCCTCATGTGCTATGCTACACCTTTCTACAAAATTCTCAATGTCCCATCTTGCCTTGGGCCAATAATAATTGTGAGCCACCTTTTGAATGATGGTACCTATTTTCTCATGGTCCCCATCTGGTTTCACATGTAGGCTCCTTATTAATTCTGTCCTATATCTTTTAGGAAGTACCAGCTGTCCCTGACCTTTGGATCTAGCTCCAGTCTTCCTATACATCAACTTGTTTTTCATGTAAAAATCTCCCTTGCCTGGAGTTGTATGACAAGTTGACAATTTCCTGAAACAAAGCTTGAGGGTCTTATCCCCAGCCTGTGCCTTCCTCATCTCTTCTGGAGTGGTATCCAACATAATATCCTCCTCCTGTCTTGAGGTCGACCTGACCTGAAGGGTGGCCATATACACAGGTTTCCTTCTGCAACGGTCAGTGTCATGATTGTCCATCTGACAATTTTTACACCACCTTTTCCCTTGGTTGAAAGATTTTCTTTCATCATATTTCCTTTCATCGAATTGTGGGGTTTTATTTTTATTGTCATACCGTGGCCTATCAAACTGGTGCTTACCTTTGTTTTGATCCCTAGGATCAAATTTATTAAAGTTCTGTGGTGCCCTAAAATTATCCACCTGTTTCTTTTTATTACCTGTTACCTCTGCTTGAGCTGCTTGATACCTTTCAGCAACATTTAGCAACTCACCCAGCCTCTCTGCACCTTGTTCCATGAGAAACTTTCTCAGGTCTGGAGCCATGGACTCTCTTAATTGTTCTATAAGGACCATTTCCTTAAGATCTTGGGTTTTCCCCAGAGAAGTCCATTTCTCCAAGTATGTCTCTATTCGTGCAGAGAACTGGTGATAGGTTTCACCTGACAGTAGTTTAGCATTCCTAAATTTTTTCCTATAAAATTCTGCGTTCTTTTCATACCTTAACAAAAGAGCCTGCTTTAGCATGTCATAATTTTCCTGATCACCTCTGCTCATTTTAGCAAAAACTTCATAAGCTGCCCCACGAAGTCCTTGAGATAACTTTAAGCTCCACCTTTCTCTCTCTAACCCATATGTGGTAGCTAATAGTTCATATCTATTTAGATAGCTCTCAATATCATCGTCTTTCTCAACAAAATGATCTAAATGAAAGTTCATAGCTGAGGTTGAGGCTCCCTGGCTAGCAGTGGCATCAGAGGTAAAGGGACTGGCACCATTTTCAGGAGCATGGCCTTGAAACTCAAACTCCCTTAGTCGTAACTCATGTTCCCTTTGTAATCTCCTATCTTCTGCTTCCCTTTCTGCAGCCAATCGCTTGTCTTCCCTTTCTGCAGCCAATCTTTTGTCTTCTCTTTCTGCAGCTAATCTCTTCTCTTCTCTTTCTGCCTCCAATGCTTTAGCCTCTTTGTCAGCCTCAATCTGCAACCTCTTAATTTCCTTTTCAGCCTCTAACTTTCTTTCGGCCTCTTTTTCTAATCTTCTTTCTTCCCGTTCAATATATTTGTCACATTCAGCAGTGACATAAGAAATCATAATTTGCCCGTCCATTCCTAACTCTTTTGCAGTCTGTACAGCAGCAGATCGAAATTTGGCCAGGTCCGCCATTTTCTAACAGGTAAATGTAAATAATATCTAACTAAACAATATAATCTATAATTATTTATTTAATGACACCACAGGCACTGAGAGCTCAACCTTATTTAATTCCACCCAGGGATACCTTTTAATTCTTATAATTCCCAATATATATAACAGGAGAAAGTTCAATATCCCGGACCGGACCCCAATATATGTGGTAAAGTGGGATTTTATAAATATCTATAGGGGACTTAGTGTACTGACTGAGATCAGCTGTGAAGGTATCTGTATCTAATAGGTGTAGTGTTTTACAGATAACCTTACTTGCTGCCACATATTTATACCTCAGTCAGAATTATTCTGGAATATTGTGATGACTACGTTATATGTCTAGGGTATGTATATGATGAAGTGTAAGTCACAACAACAACAGACAGATAAACAATTTAATTTATTCCACCACACTTGACAACACTGTGACACTCACACACATGAAACATTCTATGAGACTATCTTAAACGAGTCACTGGTAAATTTTCAAATATCAATATGTATTAAGTACTTTTCATTAATATATATGAGTCCTGATTCAAATACAAAGTGAACCAGGAATTCACAATCAATTTTAATTACAAGTTATATGTACAGAATTTATCAATATGAATCTTGTAGTGACATATTTTATTAATCTTATCCTATGTGTGTCAGTTGTGTAGTAGTAATATGAGGTAATACTGGTGTTGTTTTTTTCAAGCTATGTTGTTATTTGTCTTCATGACTTCAAGTGTTTATTTCTGTTGGAACTAGTATTGGAGATGTTCTCAGTTCCGTTCATTAAAACAATTAATTTCCCCTCTTATTTTAATACAATGTCAGTTTAAGGGCGTATACATAATGTTGAGCTCCGCTGGCCACATAGGCTTAACTTTCGTGATGGCGGCAGGAAAAGACTCCTCTGCTCGATTGCTCCCCTGTGTTCTGGAGACACCTCACTGTTTGCTATATGGACCAAGGAGTATGCTGTCCGCCTCTGGATTCAGCAAAGCTCTGACCAGGTACTGCTCAATAGCTTTAGGACCACAGTCCCTGAAACAAGAAGGTTGTACCTCCTACTTCAGAACTAATTTATACTCTATTTCTACACTGAGCACAATACATAACAAACACTGAGTTCAGAGCGGTAGGCCAACTGTCAGCTTCATCTGAAATAATTTACACCAGTATATTCCTCCCTAATGATCACTACGCCTCTGCAATTCCAGCATTATGTCTTTCTAGTCAATAATATAGGTGTCAGTGTACTGCTTGGCAATTCCATGTAGTTTTACTTTCCTCCGACACCTTCTGTTCAGGCTGGAGCACTATAGAGGTTTTACCTCATGTTCGCTACTGAACCACACATATATACAGACATAAATTATCAATTTACATTCAATTTTCATTAAAAGATATCAAATATTTCAAGCTTACCACAATTCATGGAAAAATAAACAGTTTCGTTGACTGGCAATGAATGGGCACAACTTCCGATCTGCCTCTGTCCCAGGCTTTTATTTATAAAAAATATGCACTGGTGCTCAACGCACTGTTTCTTAGTAGGTTTATTACAAGATGTGGCTCGGAACAGACGCCCTGAATTGAGTATATTGGTAGCTCTAACCAATCATGCCATGTTTACACAGCTTTTCAAAAAAGTACTCCTACTCACGTTTCCCCTAACAACTAAACTAGTATTTGCAGTCCAACTAATCGTGTTTAGTCTTACATCTCATTCCCGCCAATCAAATAGGAGTTAACATGGTAGGCTATTTCCGTAACGTAATGTTTTTCAAACACGTTATAAAAAAATTTTATGAGCAGAAATGATTTCATGCTGTCAGGCACCCCCACTATTGTATCTCGGCCATAACTATTTTATTAACAGACCAAAGGCGCAACACACAACATATTCTTGGTTAGCAAGTCCGGCCGTACAATAATATATAAGTTAAAGTGAGCTACATGGCGGCGTTCAAAATATGTGTTTTCCAAAGATAGTCGTATATTTGTTCTTTATTCCTTTTCGTTGTTTAGAACCGCCACCTGTCCTGCCTTTTCCACTGTTATGTCATACTAAAGTCAGGAGCTTAGATGTAAATCAGTAGAATTTCATATTTCCTAATAAGCATTTTTCATGTTTTTAAACCTGATTCTTGTAGTAGTAGTGTTTTTTTTTTCACTGTCGATTTGAAAAAAAAAAGCTAGTGCTTGTGGCCTTACACGCGTGATGGTAGTAATTGTGTATCGCGCGACTGTGGTAGTATTTCCTGTGTCCCCGCTTTCAGCCCTCCCTTCTTTCTATCTTTAGTCCATCTGTCTTTCGTTTTAGGTAACGTAGTGTATAAAAAGACATGAATGGAATTTTAAATCTAGGTCATCTTGCGTATCTCAAGGTTTTTCTTAGAATTGGAGTACACATTTTATTGTGTTGGGGAAACGCGTGTATGTTGCCGAAGGCCTTTACTATCAACGCGAAACGTTACAATTTGCAGACGCAGGAGAAAACAAGGGGGATTTCGAGTACAGTCATTGTGACAGCACTGTTCTTTACCATTCTTCTTTCCTTTATTGAAGTTATTTGTTAGGCTTTACATTTTCCTGATAATTTATATATGTGGATTAGAATATTTCACGACAACAGCTATCCTCCATAAAGCGGACGTGGCCAAGCCAGCGTAGTCTGTGCTAAGTGTAACCGTTGGGGACGGCTCCAAATAACAATGTGTAACCGTGGTGGCTGGTTACTGCCTCAAATAGACTTATGTGACCGTTGTAACAATCTATCCAGGTGATATGCCAAACCTTCACACCATGCAGACGTTTCGTCACACGTGGTACATATTTCTTCTGAATTTATTGATATTGAATTTCCTAGTGATCGTAGTGGTTACTGGTTTACTGATATATCTTATGGGTGGTGACTGGCAACTGCCAGAGGTGGGGTTACCCAAATGAATGTTGGTTCAAGACCAGGTCCTTTCTACTCACTGCAGGTTGTCACGTGATCAGTTGTATCCCATTAGGGCTTACGTACTAAACATACATGATGAAGTAATAGTTCTTTATCATGGAAAACTGTTTATTAGTAGACTAAAAGGCAATTTTCATTACAAAACTCAATACCTTGGCTATCAGCGGCCAAAACGCTTGTGGGTTACATAACTCGTGATGTCTTTGCAGAAGGACATCGTCATAAATAACATGTCTGCTTGAGCTCCTCTAAAAATGTCGATAGGCTTTGCCTGGAGTCTCGTTCTAAATTACATAGCAGAATAAACATTCTATTAAGGAAAAAAAAAGGAGTTCAATACAAACCATGTAGACTCTGTCTACAAAAATGGAAAAAACACAATCTCCTTGAATAATATAACTTGTGAAAACATTCAATCTTTCAGTGGTCAGGTATTTCCTTGCCCAGAGGTTAATCACACAACCTTTAAAAAAAACAAGGGGCCGCACTAAGGTATTCAACCTTCTCCCGTGAACACGTCTACCTCACTGCAGGTGAACTCCATGACTGAGCTGTGTTCTGACTGCGGTGGTCAAAAATAGCTATCGACGATTTCATTGGTCAAGCTCGACCAGTGAAGTTATCTTACCAACTAATCTTGCTCAAGATCTTTAGCTATTCTTATATTACTGTTTAACGTGCTAGCTAGCGTTAACACAGACCATCCGGTGACATAAGCAGTGTATACGTTCTTTGAAGGCCATCATATGACAGCACCTCGACATTTGTCACTTTGCCATTTCGCAAAATACCAAGAATGTGGCGTAGACGCCTTAGGTGGAAGTTATTAATCCTTTTTCCTGCTAAGCATAGTTTGTCCTTGTCTCGCTGCCATATAGAAGTGTGCTGGTGATGCGGGCATTATATACTACAGCATTGGTCTTCATTGTGTGAATTGGTCACTGTTGTTCTTATTTTAATGTCAATAGTTTTGACGTCTGCTCTCCTGTGTTCACAAATACAATATTTACAAGACGTTCATGCAAGCTGCCAGAGTGACTAAGTGCACAAGGGACGCGTTTTGACCTGCACCTCCGTCAGTTGAGTTCATTCTCAATAAAAATCCATACACTTAATTCACATTAATTATGTATCACTTACTCTCGCCAGAATCACTTACTGCACATAGCACTGCACCGTAATGCATTAAATATTAGAGACATTAGCAACTAATAATAGAGAATAGATAATATTTTGTACAACACCAACAACTGTGCCAACTAAGCCTCACAATACTAACTACAGGACAGGTACTTTTAATTCTCAAAAATGAATTTCAGTAAATGTAGAACCCATAGCCAGCAGAGTAGGTGAAACCAAGGCTAGTTATTATGTTTTCCTGTGTCAAACCTTTAAAAAAATATTAATTCCACTGTGAAATTAACTGTGTCAGAGGATGAACGTGTTAACTTCTCAATAAATATGGCTTTGTTATTGTTGATCAGAATTGACATTGTATTCTAGGCTAACCATAGGTGCTCAGTCTCTCTCAGCAAATGTCAAAGGGTATGAATGCTAATTGTTCCTTTGTGTTTGTTGTACACACGCCTAATGAATCCTCTTATATGTCGATCCCTGCTGGTCTTACGTTTGATATCAAATTCCAGCAGTCATAGCCTTGATGATTTGTTGATTGCAGTGTCATTCTCTAATAGGTGATCATTAATTGTCCACAGTATCTCTCCCTTATCCATACCCAATGCAACTGCTATGGGTGCTCTTGAAGCTAGTCAATCAGCTCTTTCATTGTCGCGTACTCCTGCATGACCAGGACATTAGATCCACACCAGTTCTTGAAGATTCAAGGCTTCTATGGAGGTTTTCCATTCATGCTGTAGCCATCCATTTTGGACCTTCCAAAGCATGGACTGAGAGTCTGACATAGTAACTACACTTGTTAATAAAGTTTCAGACAGCCACCATCAGGCTGCAGTAGCTGTCTCGACCTCCATTCAGATGCTGGAAGTTGTTATAATGTAAGCCTTCTATGTTCAGCAATGATTGTGCCCTTTACTCTAAAAGAGAAGCTCCACCCTGATTTCTCACCACGGATTACAGACCCATCAATGTATGCAATGACATCATCATCCCCTGCATGATAATGGAACAGTTGATCAATCATTTTGAATGTGTTCCAGTCGTTGACATTGTGAGATTGACCGTGTTATTATACACTCATTCATGGAAGGAAGGAAGGAAGATTTCATTAAAAGGAAGTGCAAAAGTAAAATGTGGACAAATGGTTTTTTTTTTTTTTTTTAGAATTTTAACTGTGCCAAAATCTGCATAAGGCGTGTCTGCAGTTAGCAAGAGTAATGTCCCCCAACAATTACGGGACACATTTTTCAGCCAACACAACGGCCCTCCCTTAAAAACGATGTGCTGTAGAAGATGACATACTGGACTAACATTCATATTCAACGAACTGTGTTATGAGCAACTTGCTTGGCTGTCTTCGGAATTATAGGAAATTTCATGAATGTCCTTGGTCAATGTAAACACGGTTTCAGAAAAACTACAAACATTATTCCGTTTTCTCTTTCAACATCTGACCTAGTTTTTTTGTATTATTTTACCAGTGACAAGATTAAAATGCTACGTCTACCACTTCACGGCTGGGGTGGCCACTACCTTAAATACTTTTGTCACTGTATACCTGCTTACACCCTAGTATATGTCTTTAGCATCAAGTTTTTCTTACGTTGCAGTGATCGCAATTAACAGCTTCATTACTGTGCTCAATGCCTTTAAAGTTTCCCTAATTTTTGAAACCAGCATTTGGGAGCCGCGCTAGCGTAGTGGTTACAACACCGCTCTGGCGACCGGGTGATCCAGGATCAAACCCGGGTGACGACATTTGAGGATTTTTCGTCGACCGGGATTTGGACTGGATTAACTCGAGACCTGGCGAGCACATTTGAAGGAGTGTCGTCGACCAGGGATTGGCGGCTCCTGAGCCGACCCAGCTGTAATGGGTACCTCCGAAATCGGAGAGTATTTGCCTGAATGGCGAGGGACACCTGTCTCTGTACAAAAAAAAGGGATACTCACGTAAAAATCAATGTCAGGTTAGAAATAAATAATAACCTGAGATTTCGCCTCGAGTATTAGCGGGCGTACGAAAAAAAAAAAAAAGAAACCAGCATTATAAAAATAATTGTAATATTTGTACAAATTTTAGATCTTCTCCTTCTAATCTCAACTTTTAATGCTTTGACATTTACTTGGACTTTAAGTTTGTCACGGGATTTGCCTCCCCTTTGCTCTGCAGTAGTGGTCCACCAGTGGCCAAAACTCTGTGGGGCTGACATGTACATAGAATCTCCAGCCCGCATAGATACATTCATTGAGCAATTATATGATAGGATTTTTTTAATGCAACACATCCACGTCATGTAAATTCAAAAAGTGTCTAACTTGCCTTTATGGCCAAACACACCATGAAAATATTACCTGTCAGGCAAAGAAAATTATGTCACCCATATATATGGTCTCTAGTTACTCATTCAGACCCATTAAAAATGACGCTAGCTCTCCATACAACAGCTATACATACTGCTCCTCCAGAGGGACATAAGAAAAAGAAAAAAATCATGAGACCCTTACCCTTATACAAAAATCACAATCGAGATAGATCGTCTGCAACAACATTACGGACTCCCTCGATTGAAATGAGGGTAAAATGAAATTGTTGTATTAATAGAGCCCATCTGGTTAACTTGGAACTAATAGACTTTGCTGATTGTAAAAACAATATGGGTTTATGATCTGTTTGAAGGAAAAAATGTACCCCTAGCAAGTAACTAGCTAATTTAGACACGGGCCACACGATCGCAAAGCATTCCCTTTCAATCGTTGAGTACCGTGTGTGGTATGTGAGAGGATATTGATGTTACTACACTAAGGGTAAACAAGGTGAGGTCCAGCTGTGTAAGTCCCTGAGTCTAATTGATGATGATGATGTTCTCAGGGTCCCTATCCACTACCTCTCTAAGATCTCACTCTGTGTAAAATAATCTATGTGATGTTGTGTGGCAAGTGTCTAGGGTAATGTATCTATTGTGATGTATGAAAGGGAGGCATCAAAGAAGAGTTGGCCACTCGAAAAGCAGCAGCTGGGAGACTTTTTCAGGCCATAAATCGAGGATTCCTCAGCAAGAGAGAGGTTGGTAAGAAAACGAAGATGGCTGTATACCGCTCCACCTATGTCCCAGTCTTGACATATGGATGCGAGTCATGGGCAATGACTACAACCCATAAAAGCCAGATCCAAACCTCAGAAATGAGGTATCTGAGGAAGGTGGTTGAAGTAACAAGAAGAGACATGGTACGCAACCAGACGATACGTCAAGGCCTAAAATGCCACCCCCTACAGACCCAAGTAGAACAGTCCCAACTAAGATGGTTTGGCCATGTCTGCAGAATGGGAGAAGATCGGCTACCACGACAAGCATGGGAAACAAAGAGCCAAGGATCCAGACCCCGAGGACGACCCAGAGTCCGCTGGGAGGGCAACATTAGACAATCTTTGAAGGACCGAGGACTAGAATGGAACCAGGCCAGGAGGAAGACAGCCGATAGAATAGTCTGGCGCTCTCTCTTCCAAACCTCTACACCTCACGGTAGAAGGGGAACGACTAAGTAAGTAAGATGTATGAACAATGTCAAACATAACTTTAACTCAATAAAAGTGAAGTAAGTAAGACTGTTGGTAAAGTTATATTAATATATTACAATTTTTATTATTTTCCTGTACCTCAATTCTTTTGGGACAGGAATGTTTTCAAATCAAGAAAATTTTATTTACAACATATAAATAAATAAAGAGGACCCTTTGTCCATAACTGGTATATTAAAGTGTCGCTGTATGTATATCCCACAGTCTGATGTAATACTTTCTATAACCAAGAGTCAATTATGTGAGGGTCTGTTGGTATCATCACGCCCACAGGAATTTCTGTTCTGGTTGTGGAAATTGTTAAGATGAGATCTCATATGCCCATTTAAAGGGACTTGACCTGACAGCCTGTCTGAGGTGGATGACTGTTGACTATGCAAGGTCAACACAAGAGTTGTCTTCTGACCACAGATGCAGCATGCAGCTTTACTGGGGCTTCAATGTACACAAGGTCTGCCTGCACCAGGTTTCCTGCCACCACCAAGTAACAGGCGATATAACCCGCAAGTAAAGAATAATCACACAATCACAGGATTGACTAGCAGTAAATGGCTCAATTCCAGACTGCTGTGTCGTCCAGACGGCAAAGGCATTTGTCACCAATGCTTTGCATCTGCTCTCAACCTTTGGTGTGCTTAAGTTTTTCTCAAATGGCGGACTTATCCAAGCAGGGTTAAAAGTTATCAATTCAAACTGGCCAATCAAAAGACGTGTCAAAAAAATTAACTAATTTTGGACCATAAACATTGAGCGTTGTTCAGTGTGTTCGCTGGTCTGATTTTATTTATATATTATATATCTCAGTTATTTATAGACCGATTTTTAATATCAAAATTGATTATTAAACGGCCAGCTGTCCTCTATCTACCCCTATAGGTTTCCTTTATTTATTTCTCCCCGTTTTCATCTGTGTAATTTTTAAGTAATTAATTTGTACTTTTTCTCGAACTGAAAATATTAATAAAATAAATGTTTCTACGTCAAGATAGTTTTATTAATTAATGAGAAATCTTTATGGTATTATGTTAATCAATATCAACGCTACAGTTCCAGATATCTCTTTCATTTTAATTCTCTTTAGTTTTTGAGGAATAAATTATTTAATTTTTGTTAAAAACACATATTAGACATTTTCTCACTCCAACCAAAATTTTTATCATCACTATAAAACGAGGTAACAATCCGATTGGTTGTTAATTTTTACGCCGTTCGTTAATAAATATTAGGGGGGGGGGGGGGGGGTTTTTGGGGGTAGTAACCTTTTTAACTTGGTGTAGTAGAAAAATTCAAATTCTTTAGTCAAATTGTTGGCGGTTGATTTTACAGTGGCCTTGAAACAAATTTCAAATGCGGTAGTTATTAATAGATTTTAGGAGTACGTTAGTTAATTTTCAAGCGGAGAAATTTGAGCGGGGCGTCACACAGATTTACTTTACTACATATCTCCCCTGTTAAAAGCCTGCACCACTAGTGCAGCTTTATGATCTGTGTTACAATCTCGATCAAATTGACGCCTCTATGCCTTTGTGAGATCCTGGTTTCCTGCAGGTGGGTGCCTACTCAAGAAATCTGCCCCATCGTTCTGCGATCCAAGAATATACTCAATGGTAAACGAGTAAGGTTGAATGAGAAGTGACCACCTTAACAATCATTCATTACCATGTTTTGCCTGAGCAAGAAAAACCAGGGGCTGATGATCGCTTTGGACCAAGAAATGCCTACCATACAGATAGATCTGGAATTTCTTTATCGCCCAGACTAAAGCCAAACATTCTTTTTCTACGGTTGAGTAGTTTTGTTCCGCTCTGTTTAATTTGCGGCTGGCATAAGCAACTGGGTTCAATTCCCCGTCCGGTGAAGATGCTCTTTGCAACAATGTGGCTCCCAATCCCACATTACTAGCGTCCGTTCTCACCACGAATTCCTGACTCAAATCAGGTAATTTCAATATGGGCTTACTGGTGAGTTTTTGCTTTAACTCATTATATGCTAACTCACATTCTGCTGACCATTCTATTTTATCTGGTTTCCCTTTACGAGTTAAATCCGTCAGAGGAGCACACACAGAGTTAAAATGTTTAATATACTTTTGGTAAAAACCACAAAGTGAGACAAAGGATCTCACATCCTTCTTAGTCTGTGGTCTGGGTGCCCTCTGCAATTTCTCCAGGTTCTTAGGATCAGGGGTCATGCTACCCTGATGTACAGTATGTCCCAAGAATTCCAATTCCTTGCATCCAATACAACATTTTGTTGGTCTAGCAGTTAAGTTTGCCTCTCTGAGTCTGTCAAATAACATATTCAGAGAGTCAACGTGTTCCTCAAAGGTTTCCATAGCGATGAGGATATCATCCATGAAATTCGTAATACATGGGTTTTTCAGGGGATCCAATAGTTTTTGCATCATTCTGGAAAACACACTTGGAGCATTCTTCAATCCAAACGGCAACATGTTGAACTCATAGTGCCCTTCCGAGGTGCTAAAGGCCAGATAAGGTCGAATCTCAGGCTTCACTGGAATCTGATAATATCCCTTACTGAGATCTACCTTGAAAAAATATTTTGCTTTATTCAATCTGGCAAACAGTTGGTTAGTATCAGGTAATGGATCCACCTGACCTTCTGTGACATCATTCAGTTTCCTGTAATCTATGCACAGTCTATGTTCCCCAGAGGGTTTCCTCAACAATACCACACTGGAGCTATAAGGAGATTCACTGTGAGAAATAATCCCTTCTTGTAACAAATAATCTATCTCCTCTTTTAAAGCTTTCTCTTTTGCGAATGGGATAGTATAGGCTCTCATACAGCTGGGTGTTGGGTCTAGTAATTTCATATCATTGTCCAACAAGTTAGTGTGCCCCGGTCTGTCCGTTAACACGTCTGTATGATTCTCCAGAACCTTTTGAATCTTCTCCCTCTGCCCTTTTGTCAGATGATTACTGATTTATACCTGTGCAGGAGTTTCGCATGGTTTTAGGGGGTATTCGTAAGAGGTGAGAGGTTCATTTTTCATCTCAGTGGCTATGGCCACGGTCATTAAATGTGCCCCTTTCAGGTTTCTTCTATCATGATATTTCTTAAGAAGGTTCACATGATAGACTTTTTCCTTTCCTTTCTTGTCTATCTTGTAGTTAGTTCTAGATACCTTTTCTAGAACTGTGTATGGACCTTGCCATCCAATCTGAAGTTTGTTGCTGCTGCCGGGTAACAGAAGAAGCACCTTCTCCCCCACAGCAAGCTCCCTATCCTTCGCTTTCCTATTATAATATGCAGCATGTTTCTTCGTGGCTTGTCTTAGGTTATCATTTGCTAGCTTCCAGCCAGTTTTTAAGCGAGTGGTCAGCTCGTTCACATACTGGTATAATGAGGTTACAGTCTCTTCTGCCTTCTCATCTGTCCATGTCCTCAATAAGGCTTCCAATGGACTTTTGATTGGCCGGCCAAATAACAATGTTGCCGGTGCCATTCCTGTTGAATTATGTGGGACTTCCCGATAAGCAAACAAGGCCGCGGCTAGGTATTGATCCCATGTGTCAGGTTTTTCATGGGTCAGCTTTCGCAGGATGGAAATAAGTGTCCCGTTGAACCTTTCCACCTGCCCGTTCCCTTGGGGGTGATACGGACTACAGTGAAAGTGCCTGGCTTGAAAGATCCTGAAAACTTCCTCAGTTAGCCTCCCCTTGAACTGTGATCCATTACACTAGTCAACAAATTTTCAAAAGTTATTTGTACCAGAAATTAAATATACCATTTCTTATTGATTTTGACATGCTGATTTCAAATATCATAATGAAATTTACCAATTGGCTCTGGTTTTTTTTTAAAAAATGAGGAATTTACATTACAGTAATACAAATAATGTATGCTTCTTTAATTCTCTGGGGTGAACAGCTAGTCTTTCTACTTTAGCATTATAAAAATTGTGGTTACATACTCAATTAATTGATATTTCAACATAAAATGATAGAAAAAATAAAAACATTATTTAAAGTTTACATATCATGTTTTAAAAAGGCACATTTGAACCCATTCCGTCATTATTCAGTAGCTGTTCGAGCTCTCTTTGCTTGCTTCTTGTAGTCAATCGATGAGGTGTCTCTTGTCACAGTTCAACAGTAATCAGCAAGCATTGAAGGGCTCCAATTGCCTTGATACCTTGTCTCCATAGCAGCAATGTCCTAGTGAAATCGTTCACCATGCTCATCACTGACCGCTCCACAGTTTGATGTAAAGAAATCCAGATGAGAATCCAGAAAATGAATTTTCAAAGACTCTTATACTTCAGAAGGAGATTTTCTACAATTTCATTGTAATTATCAGATCTGTTGTTTCCAAAAAAAAATTTCTACCACTGACATAAATGCTAGCCATGCTGCTTTTTCCTTGCCATGCAACACGCAAAGAAACTCGTCATCATGAAGAAGTTTTCGAAATTGCGGACCAACAAATACTCCCTCTCTTATTTTAGCTTCACTCAGTCTTGGAAATTTTCTGATGAGGTATTTGAAAGCCTCATCTGTTTTCTCCATTGCCTTGACAAAGTTTTTCATGAGACCCAGCTTAATGTGCAAGGGTGGCAACAAAATCTTGCTGGTGTCAACAAGTGCTGGGTTCTCAACGTTCTTACTGCCAGGCTGCAATGACTGCCTGATTGGCCAATGTCTTCTGATGTAATGGTCACTTCGTGCACGGCTATCCCACTCACAGAGAAAGCAGCAGTACTTGGTGTATCCACCCTGTAGTCCAAGCAAAAGAGCGACCACTTTTAAGTCACCGCAAAGTGACCAATGATGATGATCGTAGTTTATACACTTCAAAAGCTGCTTAATATTTTCATAAGTTTCTTTCATATGAACTGCGTGACCAACTGGAATTGACGGTAACACATTACCATTATTCAACAAAACAGCTTTAAGACTAGTCTTGGATGAATCAATGAAAAGCCTCCACTCTTCCGGTATGTAATTGATTTTGAGGGCTGCCATTAAACCAGAAATGTTGTGGCATGCAGAAAAGTCACCCTCTTTGAAAAAGAATGTAATAAGCGGCTTCTGGCGGTTCCTATACACAGAAATTGTAACATCTTCTGCCAGGAGATTCCACTGTTGCAATCTGGAACCCAAAAGCACCGCCTTGTTCTTCGGTAAATTCAGATCTCTTACAAATTCATTCAGTTCACCTTGGGTTATTAAGTGTGGTTTAGTGGATGTAGTTTGCTCAAAATCTGGGTCGCTTGAGGTTGATGGTTCAGGACCACCAATGTTCTCTTCTTCATCAGTGGAAGCAACTGAAAATGATTCTGGCACTTTGGGAACTGGTAGGTCATCGCTATGTGGTACCGGACATATTGCAGAGGGGATGTTTGGATATTCCAGAGTCCATTTTTTCTTCTTTGATATGCCTTTCCCAAATGTCCTAGGCATTTCTAACTACGATACTTTTGATAAGGACAAATGCACTAACTAATGGCAACATTTTATCAGACATAAGATATTTATACACAAAGATGATGTAATTATAGGTAGGATTGCATCATCAACTTCTAGTTACATTTTTATTGGTCATTAGAAAAAATTATGCAATAGCCCACAACAGTGGCGTCATATATATAAATTGACCTTAATTAAATAAACTAGTAGCATATATCTTGAAAACTAGAGCCAATCAACATTTTTTAATGTCATTTTCGTTTTCAGCACACCAAAATTAGTTAAGATCAGCTATTTTCATTTCTGGTACATTTTGGTTGTTGACTAGTGTTATCAGTCAAGATCTGGTGGGGAAAACTTAACCTTGTGAATATTGTAAGTAGCGCCTCTGCCACATGTTTTGAGTCGATCGATGACATGGCTGCTGCCTCTCCCCACATAGAACAAGTGTCCACCAGAGTAAGAATGTAACTGTTTCTCCTCTTGGTACGTGTGAGAGGTCCAAGAATATCCACTGCAACTCTCTCAAAAGGGGTTACCATGATTGGCATCTCCCCTAAAGTTGCAGGTGCAGTCCAATGTTTTGGAGCTACCCTTTGGATGGGCAGGATTTGACATACCTTTTTATATCTTCCGTTATCCCTGGCCAGAAGTAATGACAATCTATACGCTGTCCTGTGGCGCTGATCCCCATATGACCACTGAAGGGGATAGCATGTCCTAACTTCATCACCTTTTCCCTATATGAAGTTGGAAGTACTAGCTGTCCATGACCATTTGATCCAGTTCCAGCCTTCCTATACATTAACTTGTTCTTCATATAAAAGTCTCCTTTGTTTGGAGGGGTATGGCTTTTTGGGAGTTTCCTGAAAGACGGCTTTAGTGACCTATCCTCAGCCTGTGCCTTCCTCATCTCTGGATGAGTATTTATTGGGTTATCTTCCTCCTTCCTTGACTGTGACCTGGTCTGTACTGCTGCCATAATCACTGGTCTTTTGGGATTTCCCCAAAACACATATCTACACCCCAATATCAGAGGGTAGATTGGTTCGTTTATCACTGCTGCTCTAATCACTCCTTCCACATAGCGAGTTTTTACATTAATCCTTGCAATGGTAAGTGTCATGGTTGCTACTTCCTTAGTTGCCCCTTGTATCTCCACTGTTTCTGTGGTATATTGATCTGGGTGCACCAGGTGAGAACTCACGACTGAGTCAAAATCCAATCCAGTATCATAAAGGCACTTAATAGTGGCCCCATTGCATACTACTTCTTCACATACAGGGGGATGATGAGGTTCCTGCTGTCCAGTAGGTTGTTCCTTCTTTCCCTTGCGTCCTGTTTTAAGGCATGCAGCGTAATATGGAGGGGTTTTCTTCCTACAGTCTTTTGTATTATGGTTATTTAACCTACAAAATTTACACCATTTTCCTTTTGGTCTGCAGGGTTTCCTTTCATTTACTTGCGGGTTTCTGTCTCTAGGGTCAAATCTTGGCCTATCATAGTTGGGTTTAAATCTATTACCTTGATCTCTATTTTCAATTTATTCTGGTTTTGTGGGGCTTTATTACTTTCTGCTTGTTTCCTTTTTGCTCCAGCTACTTCTGACTGGGCAGCCTGATATCTCTCAGCAACATTGAGAATCTCCCCCAACCTCTCTGCACCTTGTTCCGTGAGAAATTTTCTCAGGTCTGGAGCCATGGACTCTCTTAATTGCTCTGTCATAATCATTTCCTTTAGATCTTGGGTTTTCCCCAGAGCAGTCCATTTCTCCAAATAAGTCTCTAACCTGGCAGAGAATTGGTGGTTGGTCTCCCCAGAAAGCAGCTTAGCATTCCTAAATTTCTTCCTATAAAATTCGCTATTTTTTTAGTATCTAACTAATAAGGCTTGTTTGAGAAGATCATAATCTTCTTGGTCTTCTCCGCTTAGCTTGGAGAAGACTTCATAAGATGTTCCCCTAAGTCCTTGGGATAGTTTTAAACTCCATTTCTCCTTCTCTAACCCATAATTTGTAGCTAGTCTCTCATACCTATTTAAAAATGACTCAATGTCATCCTCTTTCTCTACAAAAGGATGTAAGTGGAAATTCATGGCGGAATTAGTGGCCCCCCTGACTTGCAGTAGTATCAGAGGTAGATGGGCTGCTTCCATTTTCTGGAACATGTCCTTGAAATTCCAGTTATTTTAATCTTAATTCATGTTCTCGTTGCAATCTCTTTTCTTCTTTTTCAGCCTCCATCTGCCTAACCTCCCTTTCAGCCTCTAATTTCCTAGCCTCTTTATCTGCCTCTAATTTCCTAGCCTCTTTATCTGCCTCTAATTTCCTAGCCTCTTTATCTGCTTCTAATTGTAACCTTTTCTCTTCAGCTAACCTCCTATCTTCCCTATCAATAAATTTGTCACATTCAGTAGTAACATACTGAATCAGAAGGTCCCCACTCATGCCAAGATCTTTTGCCGTCTGCACAGTAGCAGATCTGAATTTGGCCAAGTCTGCCATCTTTTCTCTCATACAAAATTTATTAATCTTACTGTATAAATAAACAAATATGACCAAAATACTGAACTATAGGCAACGACAACTCATCCAATTTTCACAAATGATTAATTTTAATTATATTATAACAATGGGGATACCCTGGGTCTATGGTGGTAAAATAATCCCGGACAGGACCCCAATATGTGGTATGTGAGAGGTTATTGATGTTACTACACTAAGGGTAAACAAAGTGAGGTCCAGCTGTGTAAGTTCCCTGAGTCTAATTGATGATGATGATGTTCTCAGGGTCCCTACCCGCTACCTCTCTAAGATCTCACTCTGTGTAAAATAATCTGTGATGTTGTGTGGCAAGTGTCTAGGGTAATGTATCTATTTTGATGTATGAACAATGTCAAACATAACTTTAACTCAATAAAAGTGAAGTAAGTAAGACTGTTGGTAAAGTTATATTAATATATTACAATTTTTTTTATTTTCCTGTACCTCAATTCTTTTGGGACAGGAATGTTTTCAAATCAAGAAAATTTTATTTACAACATATAAATAAATAAAGAGGACCCTTTGTCCATAACTGGTATATTAAAGTGTCACTGTATGTATATCCCACAGTCTGATGTAATACTTTCTATAACCAAGAGTCAATTATGTGAGGGTCTGTTGGTATCATCACGCCCACAGGAATTTCTGTTCTGGTTGTGGAAATTGTTAAGATGAGATCTCATATGCCCATTTAAAGGGACTTGACCTGACAGCCTGTCTGAGGTGGATGACTGTTGACTATGCAAGGTCAACACAAGAGTTGTCTTCTGACCACAGATGCAGCATGCAGCTTTACTGAGGCTTCTATGTACACAAGGTCTGCCTGCACCAGGTTTCCTGCCACCACCAAGTAACAGGCGATATAACCCGCAAGTAAAGAATAATCACACAATCACAGGATTGACTAGCAGTAAATGGCTCAATTCCAGACTGCTGTGTCGTCCAGACGGCAAAGGCATTTGTCACCAACGCTTTGCATCTGCTCTCAACCTTTCTGTGCTTAAGTTTTTCTCAAATGGCGAACTTATCCAAGCAGGGTTAAAAGTTATCAATTCAAACCAGCCAATCAAAAGACGCGTCAAAAAATTAACTAATATATATTTACTGTACACTGGATCAGCTTCTACTCTTTACTATACTTACTCTATATTGTCTGTATACAGTAGTGGCGTCTGTGGTCGTATTTATACACCTTATCTCCTTGTGTGTCAAGGTAGTCAGAGGAGGGCGAGACTATAGCCAGTCTAAAGTCACGAAGCGGCAAGGGGAGATCCAAATCCTGGTTCTAGCCCCTTGAGCCAATAGTCTCATCTGTCCACAGGCTTGTCATTTTCTATTTAAATTCTATTTTCTCAGACTTTCTCATACTAGGGTCTTGCTTTCATTCAGGCACACTCTATAAAATTAAGACCACTTCGTGACAAGGAGTACGTTAGTTAATTTTCAAGCGGAGAAATTTGAGCGGGGCGTCACACAGATTTACTTTACTACACCGTGTCTATGCCGGTAACAACTTCCGACTGATGTACAACACCGGATGAAGTGATTCTTCGTAGTCCTGCATTAGACAGGCGCCGATGCCCACTGACAGTGTGTAAGACAAATGATTTGCCCAGGTCAGGCAAAAGCAAGATAGGTTTCTTCGAAAATACATTTTAAATCTTAACAAGGGCCTTTTGTGTTGGTTTGAGTTGACCATCTCCTTCATCACTACACAAGGGAGCATTCATCTATAAGACCGTAATCCTACACTTATCGATGTCCAGTGTCCAATCATACAATCATCAATGTGTGAATCATTCGTTTATCACCATGTCCTTTCGTTTTCGGCACCTGCAAATCCAAGATTTTGGTCACAGTGCTATCCTCTGGTTTAAGTAAATTGTGGCCAACAATATGACCGAGGAAGCTGAGCTCTGCATAGCCTACCAACACTTTGCTCGGACGAGCAGTGAGGCCATGTGTCCTCAGACACCCCAACAGAGAAGAGAAACCCTCCATGTGTTGACCCCTTATATCGTGAAACAAGCATTTGTCATCGATGTAAGTGATTACATCAGTTCTGTGGCCTACCAGTGTCCTCATCATTCTTACAAATTTAGCGGGTGCATTGACTAACCCAAAACACATATAGTTGAACTGAAACATACCTCTTGGAGTTGCAAACGCCGTGAGGGGTTTTGCTGCCTCAGCTAGGGGAACTTGCCAATATCCCATTGACAAATCCAACTTACTAAAAAATTTTGCGTGTTAGAGTTGGGCCAGAAGCTCCTCCTGGTTAGGCATAGGCTCCACATCGACTACCATGATGCTGTTGAGCTTGCAAAAATCGATACATACGCGTAGAGATCCATTGGTTTTTTAACCACTACCATAGGAAAAGAATACGCCGATTCAGAGGGGGAAATATTGTTGAGGTGCACCATGTCATCGATTTCTTTCTCAATAGCCGGCTTATAGTGTAAAGGCAATGGATAAGGTTTCACTCTGATTGACTGGTCATCAATCAAGGTTATATTATGCACTATCAAGTTCAAAAGCTTTAATGGTTCAATTGTCAAATGTTTCCAAGTTATATATTTCAGTTTCCAGACAGAAATATACAGGAAGATCGATCAACTCAGTAATGCAATCAAAATCAATGTTTATCTCACGCAAATCATAGATAATGGTGTCTTCAAATACTTGGTTAGCTTCTTCTAGAAGGTCTTCTTGGTTGGGGTGTTCAGCTAGTGCATAATCTGGATCTTCATATTCTCGTTTAATATTAGATAAAATTTCTTCAATCGTGGGAGAAGGAGGGGAGTAGCTGATTCTTGGGCTTCAGTAATTGAATGGCTAATGATGTAATCTAACAATGTCTCTTCAACTTCCTCGCCAGGGAGCTGCGCTGGTGTAGTGGTTACCAAACTGCGCTGGCGACCATGTGACCCAGGATCAAACCCGGGCGAGAACATTTGAAGATTTTTCGTCGACCGGGAATTGGACTGGATTAACTTGAGCCCTGGTGAGTACATTTGAAAGAGTGTCGGCAAACAGGGACTGGCGGCTCCTGAGCTGACCCAGCTCTAATGGGTACCTCCGAAATTGGCGAGTATCTGCCTGAATGGTGAGGGACACCTGTCTCTGTGCAAGAAAAATGGGATACTCACGTAAAAATCAGTCTCAGGTTAGACATACTAACCTGAGATTTTGCCTCATGGAATAGCGGGCATACGCAAAAAAATCACGAAAAAAAAACTTCCTCATCTTAATCAAATTCTAATAATAAGTCTCTGGCTGTGAATGGTTTGAAGTTAAAACGTTAGCCTATGTCTTTGGGAACCAGGGTTGTGTCTTTGATCAACAACTAGGATTTACCGAAATATTTATTTCTTCAAACATAGTTATTCAGCTTCACTAGAAAGTCTTAGACTCTGATCTTTGTTAGTATCTTCTTAAATGATTATCATCAATTGTATCAATGCAGTTTTTCTTTCTGAACGTGATTTAGATGAAACCGGTTAATCGCCGGAAATGTATGTCTATCATGAAATGATGTCAAAGAGGTAAACTTACAAGTTCATCCTTGAATGAAATACACATGAATTGTCGCTTTATATATGTCTCCTGAAGTTACTTTGAGTTCTTTGCAGTCTGTTCAGGAATACTAGGCAAAATATTATTCTCAACTGCCTTGAATATAGTTAACACTTTCTTATTTTAGGCTCGAGCTGAAGTTCAACTACACTTTATGATATGCTGCTCACAACTGAAAAATTCTCTCTCCGCTGCTTTTCCTAGCGTCCTTATATACAATCATATTCTCGCTCTTTTTTGTAATCTAAATTTCTATTAGTTGATTAGCCTACTTGGTTTTCTATGTAGATTTGTTATTGGTTAGCTGACTTGCATTACCACTTCCGGTATCGTTTGGTATCGATATGCAAAATAATTTTCGGTAATCAAATAAATGAAAAGTGTCACTCTAAAATGCTATATTTTTTCTAGGTCAGGACGCTATCTACTTTAGTGGCATAATAATCTAAGTCTAAGTTTTACTTATGTATTAATGGATCATTTGCGCTTTCTGTTACAATTGGTGTACGTGACTTTTTCGTTATAAAATGGTTTCGTAGTTCTATTTTTAGAAATTAATTGCGTCTTAATTTTCATTTGAGTGGGAAACAAGACGTTCTTGAGAATTTACGTTACTTTTAATTGTATCCACTATTTTGATGTTGCTTATAGTGTCGCACAGTTATAATATTTTATATAGTGTTTCCTAGCGTTATTCTATGGAAGGGTTTGGGGTTATGGGTATGCTGTCACACATGTTGACGTGAAACACTTTCTCCTTATTTCTAACCACGATCAGATAATCCTCATCCGTTACTTTCTTGAGAACTCTGAATGGGCGCTGCCAGGAAATAGTCTATCTTCCTTAATAGGCAGAAGTAGCCATATTTCCTCGCCCGGCACAAGGGAAATTAGTCTAGTTCCCCGGTTAGCATACCAGCGGTACTGAATGCCAGCCCGTGCTAATCCCTCGTGTGCCAACGCACACGACGTAACAATCCATTCCCTTAGATCGACTACATACTCATATGAAGACACAGCTGCTTGTCCCATGTGTTTCCCCACAAGCCAATCCTTTAGACGTGCATAGGCCCCCTGGGGTTAGCTTCGTACAGAAGTTCAAAAGGGGAGAACCCTGTACTCTTGGGGGGGGCCTCCCTGTATGCAAACAATACTGCAGGAAGATATCTATCCCAATCCTGTGGGAATTCGGCAGTGACCTTAGTCAGCATGTGCTGAACCGCGCCGTTAAGGCGTTCGCACACCCCATTCACCTGAGGATGGTAGGGAGAAGTAAATGTCTGTGAGATACCCAGCAGTTTCGTATTCTCAGCCATCTCCTTAGAAATGATTTGCATCCTCCTGTCAGAGAGAATGCACTCCGGGAAACCAAATCTGCTATAGAGTAGCTGTAAAGCTTCAGCCACCACCTGTGAGATAATATATCTCATCTGACCCACCTCAGGCCATCGTGTAAATAAGCCTTCCATGGTAAGGATAAAACGAAACACTCTGCCTGATGCTATAGTTAACAGACCTATTATTACGACAGCAACTTTCTGAAACTGACATACTGACAAATCAACCGCCTGAACAGGGGCCTTCGGGGCTCTGCCCCTGTGAGCCATCTGCTGGCATACCTTACAAGATTTGCAGTACAGTTTCACGTTTTTATTGCACGCTGGACAGTAAAATTGAGATAGGACCCTGTGTCGCGTCCTCGCAACTCCCATGTGGCCGGCGAAGGGGGAATCGTGAGCTAGCTCTAACACCTCCGCTCTCAATGTGCTTGGTACAATTTAAACACAAAGCAAACTTGCTTCCTAACACTATCGCATCACGGTACTGACTGACTTAATCTAACACGTCGATTTACAATGATAACTATTTCCGAACATTCTATAACAACTTTGTCTGACAAACATCTCACCAAAGCATTCAAAGTCCGTGATTTTACGATCACGTAGCTGAGTTCACTCAGACAAAACAAAACAAAAAACATAACATTAGAATTTTCAGTCAAGGCCAGACAAACAAAACACTGCAATGAAGGGACGTAAGCATTACTCTTGACACCCTCTTCTCGTTCTATCGATTATTCCCCTTAGACTATAAATTATATTCTCCTTAGACCATGAATTATAAGTCAGTTGATCCCAATCATAAAAGCCAATCTCATAAAACATAATTCTAACCGCATTTTCCTCTTACCTACTCTAACGGTTACATTGTCTCTCCCGCATGTAAAATAAATTTCTCTTAGAGAGAAAATTTTTCTGTTTTCTCAAAACCCATCTTATTTCAGTCCTTGCTCTGGAATCCACAGGGAAGGAGAGGCAGAGGTAGACCAAAAAACACATGGAGAAGAGAACTGGATACGGAGGTGAAAATGATGAGGAAAACATGGAAAGAACTTGAGAGGATGGCACAGGACAGGAAGACTTGGCATGTGTTTGTTGCAGGCCTATGCTCATCGGGGAGCTAGAGGGTATTGATTGATTGATTGATCTTATCTCTACTAAGTCTGTTCTTCACCTATCCTCCCTTTCCTTGCTTCTCCGTCTTTCTCTCAAAAAATCTCTTCCTCTATCTATCGAGTCTCTCACACCTTACTCAATCTAGATTTCATATGTGACACTCTTCGTCAAAAATAAATTACATTACCAGTCATATATATAAATCAATATGTTTGTACATTATCTCAATTCCTATGCAAAATCAAAAATATACCATTGTTATGATTAAAATTCATAACGATTATGTGTGGAGTATTTTCAGCTCGACAGAGCTCCATTTCTTATATTTTATTACGGATTGACTTAAAATAAACGGAAATGACATCATACTATGATAGTACGGTAGCAGACGCCAATTTGAGTTTTATCGTCTGCAAGGGAGAGATGCCAATTGTGTTTTAATGCGAGAGGTCGCATATGTGTGTGCTCCTGCAGTCTACTGTGTTTTTCCCTGAGTTTTACCATCACTAGGGCACCAGCATACTCAGTTGAGGTGTCCCAACTAATTTTTTATGACAGGGAGTACTTATTCAATATTGTGTTGAATGTTTCAATATATTAAACTGTTGAGAATGCAAGTACAGCGTCTCCATATAGGAACGGACTGCCTGACGACATTATGAAGACTCACATTACTGCCTTTGCCATTGGGCTTGAACATATTACTTGATGGAGCTATGTAACAGTACCTGAATAAATTGTATCTCGTGAGCTGTGAAGAGGTGTTACGCTTATATTGGCATTCAAGTTGATACGTGTCTGTCGACATACCCCTATGTGTTTATTTGGCCACGGACATTGTTCCGCTTATTATATTACTACAACTGATGGGCGGCACGCATCAATAGATGGTGGCATCAAGCTGGGATCTGAATCATCTATTTTGAATCGTTTTACAATATGCCAAATGTATGTTCAAGTCTAAGGACTGTTTTTTTGGTAAGAGTACGGAACCATGCCTAGTGGTCACTGTTTTACAAGAGTCTCGTCTGCTGATCTGTCAGACCGTGTGGGGATGACAGAACTTTAATTACTATTGACATTTTTCAAGTATCAGCTACAGAAGGTGAAGTTTCTGGAAGAATCAAAATTTGTCGGCAGTATTACGGACATGCAGTTTTATGCCCGAGGATGGCTTGCACTCAAGATTTTTATATGAAGTTTCTCAAGAGGATGACTTACAAAATGGTGGTCCTGTTCAAGTGTGCAGATTCTTCTTTGATCCATAACCACCAACCGTCAAAGCAGTCAGTGGCCGTCATGGCTGGTGTCGTCTTGTAGGGCAGCAACAAATTAATTCCCCTTTGCTCGGTCGGCAACCATCCTTCGTACTGTGCCCCAACTCTGGTTCATTCTTTGCATCTCGGCTTCCACAGTTCTCCTCCAAGTTGTTTTTGGTCGGCCTCTCTTTCGCTTTCCCTCGGGGTCCATAGCATAGCTGTTCTTGTGATGGTATCAGAGTCCCTTCTGAGGGCGTCCCCAACCCAACTCCAGAGTCTGCCAGCTATGATGGTGTGCATGTCCTGCTGGTTACTCCAAATAAGTAGTTCTTGGTTGCAGATGGTGTTTGGCCAAAAGATTAGGATAATTTTCCTTAGGCAGATTGTGTGGAAGGAGGACAGTTTTGACATTTCCTTCTCTGTTACTCTCCAGCATTTTGCACCATAGAGAAGCACAGAAAGTACACAGCTCTCATACAGTCTTAATTTGGTTTTTGTGCTGTACTGGGAAGACTTCCAGATGTTGTTGAGACTAGCAAAGGCTGTTCTCGCTGTATTCATTCTGTTGTTAATTTCCTTGCTTGTTCCGCCGTCAGATGTTACTATGCATCCTAGGTAAGTAAATGTGTCTGTCCGTTCTAACTTCTGGTTCCTAACTGTTATTAGCTCAGGTTTGCCCACATTTAGTGTCATGACCTCTGTCTTCTTCAGACTGATGTTCAGGCCAACCTGCAGACCATACTTATTCAGTCTATCGGTTTTTTCTTGGATGTGTTGATGTGAATGCACGAGTAGTGCAATGTCTTCTGCATATTCCAGGTCTTCCAGTGTAGAAAACATTGTTTATCTAATTTCTCTACGACTGCCCTCTGTTGTCTGGCCCAATCTATGGCTGTCAAAAATAATAATGTTGATTTGGGGCATCCCTGTCATACTCCTGTTTTCACTTCGAAAGTTACATTACTCAATCCAACACTGCATGTAAAGTTAGAATAGAGGCTTTTTTTATGATGGAAACAATGCAGCTGGGAATTCCCTACGTCCTTAGTATTTTCCATAGGGTGACCCTGTGTATGTTATCGAAAGCAGATTGTTGAAAGCTAAACCTAACCTTGTTGCTGCGATTAGTGGATCACCTCTTCTTGTGGCTCAGAAGTTGGACCCTGGAGGAATTTTTTTTAAAGAAAGATAAGTAAATTTAATGATCCAGCAGCTTGACTTTGAAGAATCTGTTTGGCAGGGTTCTTCTTTTTATATGTTTTTATGTATCTATGTGACTACATGTATGTTTGCTAATGGGTTTGGTTGGCGAGGGAACCATTAATTCACAATACCAATCCTATGGTGGTGAATTATTGGGTTTTTTTAGGGTCACTATATTGTTTTCTCGGATAGTGGCGCCAGTATTACAAAGCTGTGTGTTTCACTGCTACTACCAAGTTTACTATAGCTATTTATGGTAGCAGTTTTGCCCTGTTTATTTGTAAGTTTGTATTTGTTGTCAAGTTAATTGTATTTTTATTTGGTTTATTCTCCATTATTGTTTCTGAAATTTGTGCACCTGATCTTGCTATTCTTCGGTTATTAGATGTATTATATGTTGTGAAATTGTGCTTGTAGTGTCATAAGTGTGATAGAGCCAATTTTGTTTTTATTTTTATACATTTTGTAAATTTCTGCCTTAGTTCATTCCTTAGTATTTGCTTGTGTTGGCTCTTTCTACTGTTCTTCTGTAATCTTGTTTGTATTGCTAATTTGTTTTGCTCCTACTGTACCATCTATAGTTCAGTGCAGCTTATTGATATTGATTGGTGAAATATTTGTTGGTCATATTGATCACAGAGTATATATATATATATATATATATATATATATATATATATATATATATATATATATATATATATATATATATATATATATATATATATATATATATATATGAAACTATTATTTGAAAAGTTTGAGTCACAAAAATAGTGAAATATGGCTACCCTGGCATCTTTTGTTATGATTGGGAAAGAAATTGGTATGAATGGAGAAACTTTGAAAACCTTTGCTCTCACTGAGCATGCAAAGGAAGTAAAGAAGCTGGACGACATAGCAAAAGAGGAGAGGGCCTTTGCCAGGGAACAGAAGAAGAGAGAGGAAGAATTAGCTGTGACTGAGGAGAAGAGGAGACAGGAAGAAGTAGCTGAGAAGAGGAGACAGGAAGATTTAGCTCTTGAACAAGAAAATAAGAGGTTAGAATTAGCTGAAATAAAAAGAAAAGAAGATTTAGCTCTTCAACATAAGAATAAGAGGCTAGAATTGGCCCATGCTCAGAGGATGGCAGAAATTGAGTTGGAAAAATTAATGTGTGAACATAAACAAGTTAATTCAGCAGGTGAGGAAGCTGGAAAGAAAGACCATTCTTCTACTTTTAAGTTAAATTTGCCCAAATTTAATTCCAATATTGACGATATTTCGTGCTTTTTGAATAGATTTCAATCATGTTGCCAGGAATTCAGTATTGATAGAGCTACATGGCCTAGCAGGTTAATGAGTTTAAAGGTGGGTGAGGCTCTTACAGCAGTCTACACCATGGATGATCAATCTAGAAATGGTTATGATGCTGCGAAGGCTTTATTGCTAAAAAATACCAACTGGAAGAAAACGGCTACAGATTGAAACTGAAATCACTGTTGCTTGATTCAGCCAAAGATTTTGCTGAATTTATTGCAGCCATTAAGCTTTGTTTTTCTAGATGGGTTGATTTATCAAAAATTGATGAAACTTTTGATGGGCTGGATGACTTAATTTTAAGAGACAAAGTGTTGTCTTCAGTCAGTGGGGACTTTTTGTCATTTTTACTTGAGAGGAAGCCTGAGTCATTGTCTGCTTTGGAACGTTTTGGACGACAGTACCAAATTGCACATCCTGGAAGCAAGGTTAATATAAAGCATCCATTGCCAGTGGTATCAGCTAGAACTGTGACTTACAATCCACCCAAACAAAGATCGAATAGTGTAGATAGAAATTGTTGATTGAATCGAGATCATAATACTGGATCTTTCACAGGGAGGTATAATTATAACAATAGGTCACAGCAACCTCAAAGGAACTTCCACTATGATGGATATATACCTCAACAATACTCTTCCAGACCTAGCAGGGATTGGAACAGAGGTGGTTACATTTTCCAATCAAACAGAGGACATAGATCATTCTATGGAAACAATGGAAATAATTACAATAACAGGAATTTGCAACATAACTTTCAACGTTCTAGAAATCCTGAACGTTCCAATGCAGTTGTGCATCAGAGTGAAAATAATACAGTTAACAATGTCCAAAATAATAATGATGCTTCTCATGCAAATGTGTGTAGGGTGGACTTGTCCAATACTGCTAATTGTTCAGAATGCAATTCTTTGTTTCAGCTGGAGGAGGTTCCTTGGCTCCTGTGTGGCCACCCTTTGCCAGTGATGGCCTCATGTGATGAGACAGGGGCATTAGTGCAATAAAGGTTTTGTAAACAACCAACTTGTTTTAGTGCTCAGAGACACTGGGTGCACCACTGTGGGGGTTCGAAGATCATTGGTGGACCATGCTGATTACACAGACAAAGAAGTCAAGTGCATCTCATTCTGGGGCACAGTTGAATATTATCCAACTGCTGAAGTATTTTTAGACACCCCTTATTTTAAAGAAAAGACTGTAGTTTGTTTATTGGACAGACCTGTGGCTGGGATAATTTTGGGAATTATCACTGGCTTCGTGAATCCACTATTGATGATATTTTGAAATGGGAATAACAACATTTGCTAATTGCAAATGCTGTTATTACCCGAGCTCAGTCTCGTGCAGAGTTGAATGAACAGGTACAAATTGAAGAAGTAAATGATGAGGAGGTAACTAATGAAGATGATTTACAGACTGAACTTTTTGACAAAGAATCATTTATAAAGATGCAAAATGAAGATGATTCATTAAGAAAATTTTTTCAGGTTGCCAAGTCTGATGATGTAGTGTAGAATGATAATTCTTCACACTGGTATACAATCAAGAATGGGATCTTGATTCGTAATGTCAAAGATCCTACATCAGTTAAAAAACAAATTATGGTGTCTGCTAATTTTTGACCATTTGTCTTACGTCATGCCCATGATGTTAATTGTGCAGGACATTTAGGGATTGCCAGCAAGGACAAAATAGAGGGTTTTGTCTCATTTCTTTTGGCCTGGGTGACGAAAGATGTGAAAAGCTTTTGTCGTACATGTAAAACGTGCCAAGATGTGGCAGCAAAACGTCCCAAGCATGATGCGCCTATCCAGGTGTCAGACATATCTTTGCGACCATTCGCAAAATTGGCAATCAACCTTATAGATCCACTACCAGTCATGTCAACTAGAGGTCACCATTATGGGCTAACTTGCATTGATATGTGCACATGCTGGCAAGAGGCTATTCCTCTGAAAACAGATGTAGCTGATGCACTATTTTTAATTTTCAGTCGGTTGGGTTTTCCCGAAAATATCAGATCGGGGAACTCTCTTTGTTTCAGACGTAATGACTCAAGTTATGAAGGAATTTGACATAGTCAGATCGCTTAGTAGAGTCTATCACCCCATTTCCAACGGGAAAATAGAGCGGCTAAATCGCTCTCTTAAACAAATGCTTGGGAAAATAACTGCGAAATACCCACAAGACTGGGATAGAGCGCTCCCAGCTGTATTGTTTGCTTATCGTGAGATACTAAACAAACATACAGGATTTGCGCCGTTTGAGTTAGTCTTCGGTGCCAAACCAAGAGGGTCCATGTCTATACTGAAACAGTTATTGGTTGGAGCTGACATGCTTGAGGATGTCCAAACCTCCTACCAATACATGGTTAACCTCAGAAAAAAATAAACGACGTATGCCAGATAGCAGTAGAAGCGTCAGAGAAAGCTAAACTTAAAGCTAGATTATTTATTAACCAGAACAGAAAGCTGGCCAATTATGGCCAGGTGATCAGGCCTATGTATTGTTACCCAATAAAGACAATAAATTACTTGTATCTTGGAGAGGACCATATGCAGTACTTGAAAGATTGTCAGATGTTGACAACATAATATCTATTAAGGGAAAGGAAAAAACCTTTCACATCAACATGCTGATACATTTTCATTCTCGTCATCTACATCTTAAACCAGTTTTTGAGGCTATCGACGAGCCTATTGATCGTCGCTCTTCCATAGCTGTTATACAGGAAGAGTTGTCTGAATTACCTAATATTCCTGAGTCTCTGTTGTCTCTGCCTATTTTACCTCTTTCATCTACTGAGACTTGGAAAGATATTTCTACGAGGGTGAGTCAAGTGAAAACCGGAAATATGTTATAACAATAAGAATAATCATGCCATTATAATGTAACTTGCCAATATTGTTGTCCTGGATGTCTCAAGTGTCATGCACGCGCCATCGCGGTGATGACGCATAAGGTGACGTCATAATGACGTTTTAAAGATGGCCGCCCCGCTAGTGGGAATGCACCAAACAGCAGCAGCGTTCTGTTATTAAATTTTTTATCAGCGAAGGGGTGAAACCAATAGAAATTCATCAGCGAATGAAGCTCAATCCTGGAGTAAGCTGCCGTGGCACCCACCTTGCAGACACTTTGTGGTACTGTAGCACATCAGAGATGATGTGGTGTGCTGAACCGTGACTGATATCAAGATGTGTGGCAATATCATCCACAGTCAATCGGCGGTTTCCCTGTACGAGTCGTTCAACGGTTGCTATCGATTCTGGAGTCACTACTCTGTGTGCCTGACCCGGTCGTGAACAATCTGTCACAGAAATCACGCCGTTTTTTAACTTTGTACACCATTCATACACCTGCGACCTTGACATGCATGCATCACCGTACTTGAGCTTCATTCGCCGATGAATTTCTATTGGTTTCACTCCTTCACTGATCAAAAATTGAATAACAGAATGCTGCTGCTGTTTGGTGCCTTCCCACTAGCGGGGCGGCCATCTTTAAAACGTCATTATGACGTCGCCTTATGCGTCATCACCGCGATGGCGCGTGCATGACACTCGAGACATCCAGGACAACAATATTGGCAAGTTACAATATAATGGCATGATTATTCATATTGTTATAACATATTTCCGGTTTTCACTTGACTCACCCTCGTATTTCACCTAATCTCGCTTCATATCAAAAGGATCAGATTTATCTGTTACTACAATCTTTTCCTGATGTGCGCACGGATATTCCTGGGCATACAAATATCATTGAACATGATATTCTACTTACTGATTTCAGACCAATCAAGCTTAAACCATATCCTATTCCTGTGCATTTTCAATCACAGGTGCAAAAAGAAATAGAAGATATGATAAAATTAAATATAATTTCTCCATCTCAGTCTCCATATGGTTTCAATTAGAAAGAAAGACAAATCCATTCGGATCTGCATTGATTTCAGGCGTTTGATAGCTTTACTATCACAGATTCTGAACCTCTACCTTTGTTAGATTCTTTGCTGGATAGACTATCAACCGCAACCTTCTTCAGTAAATTTTATTTATCTAAAGGATATTGACAGGTACCTCTGTCGGATAGAGCCAAACCTTACACAGCTTTCGCTACACCTTTAGGATTGTTCCAATTCAATCTTATGTCTATTGGACTAGTCAACGCGCCTGCAAGTTTTGTCTGTATGATGAGAAAAATGTTCTCTAGTCGTGATGATTTCATCACTTACATTGATGACATTTGCCTTTTCCATGAATCTTGGGATGATCGTTGTCAGGACCACAATATATTGTGGATTTATCGTAACACAATATTGCTAGTTATAGGCTCGCTCGCTAGGAGCATGACCACAGCATATAATGGCTGACAACTGGGTGGCTCTGTCCCATTCTTTAAAGGCCATGGGGCCGAGATTTTAATTATAAGGCTAGAAGTTATGCACACAGATTTATAGAAGGTAATAGTAGCAATGTGTTTACGCCTTCAGAGGTGACAGTGTTCACACAGTGTGTTTGTTACAGGGTAGCTATTGTGCAGTGAGCTGTTTATGGTCGGGTGACCTCGATAACACTAGTTGACCTAGTTAGGCAACAGGGCACAACGTCACAGTAAAAAGTGGTATTTTCAAGTTCAGAGAATATTTGACAGTTAGTGTGTTTGACATCGTGTTGCAAGATAATTGTGTTGCTAGGCTGGTAAGGAGTGTTGGAAGATGGGTTAAAAGTAATAGAATAAAGGTGCAGCTGGCTTCTGGAATTTTAGTTTGAGGTATTGAAAGGTATACTTTGTGGCTTAGTGATATTGATCCAGGTGGAGCAGCGGAGATTAAGGTGTCATTATTATTTGGTATAGATTGGCCCAAGTGACTAATGGTGTCAGGCGGGATATAGATTGTCAAGTTTGGTATAGTTTGGCCCAAGTGACACACTGTGTCAGGAGGGAAGTTAGATTGTCGAAATTGGTGGATTGTAAGAAGGTCAATAGTGGCAGAGGTATCTCAGGATATGTGGAACTCCTCTTGTTTGGACCTGTGTGAGCATGTAGCCAATCAGCTGTAGTGCCATTTCTCGTACTGACCATACCAACCCGGGGAACATTATTTCCTGCTGTGATATGAGGTTTTGATGTTAATAAAATTAAAGGTTAACAAGGTGAGGTCAAGCTATGTAAGTTCCCTGAGTAAGAATGGTGATGATGAATTTCTCAGGGTCCCTATCCTCTACCCCTTCTTATCTCACCCAGTGTACAGTATTCTCTGTGGTGTTATGTGGCTAAGTGTCTAGGGTAATGTATTTATTATGAGGAATGAATAATTTCAAACAGAACTTTAACTCAATAAAATCAAGTAAGTAAGACTGTGTGTACGTTTTGATATATATATATATATATATATATATATATATATATATATATATATATATATATATATATATATATATATATATATATATATATATATATATATATATATATATATATATATATATATATATATTTTAATCTTCCTGACCTCAATCTTTTGGGACAGGAATTGTCAAATCACGAACATTTTTATTTACAGAATATAAATGAATAAGGTGGAAACTGTGTCCATCACTTGTAACAAAAGGAAAGGTCACTGTAATGGGTACCCCACAGTCTGATTTCAATGCTTGTTATTAACACTAGTCAGTTATTTGAGAGTCTGTTCTTTACATCACTCCCCAGGAAATTCTCTTTATTGTTGTGGATGGAATTGCGATGAACTATCATGTGCCCGTACTAAGGGACTTATCTGGTCAGCCTGTCTGATGCTTTTGGCTCCATAATCTACAATATCAATCAAATAGTGTTGCCTCCTGGATGAAGATACAGCATGTAGCTTCCAGGTATATTGTAAGCATTCACTGCCCACAGGTTCTGTCTTCTCCAGGTTTACTGCAACAACTTCGTAACTGGTAATACAACCCTGGAATAAGAAGGAAAATTTCCTTCCCTTTAGAGTATGTCTATAACAATTCCACAACTAAGCGATAGTAATCTTACCTGGGGTCAGCCATGTGTGCTGACCATTTGCACCAGACTCTATGTTTCCTTTACTACACTCAGTCCTGTGTTTTCATTCTTTTTCCCATATGGCATCAAAGCCACTGTTGGCTACATGCATTGATTGTCTTCCATAGAATCAGCAGGGGTGTACAAATATATCTTGTGACCTGTTAATTTCTTCTTTCAAACATTCTATGCATGGTTTCACATGTTATTTGAACACTGTGTCACTCCAGAAGCCACTACTAATTCATGAACACTGCACTTACAGTCGTTATTTTGTAAGGCCAATGGCCAAACATTTTAGACATTTATTTTTCACTTCCCATAAGCCTGCTTTTAGACACATTCCTACTTAGGTCGTCGTAACCTCTCCCAATTGGCAGTATCGAAATAAATTAGGGCGGCACATCTAGTCCGTTACATAGTTAATAAAATGGCAAACAAAATTATCTGTCTTACCCCAAGTAAAGAATAATAACACATGCACAAGCTTGACTAACAGTAAATAGGTTTTCAGACTGCTTTATCGTCCAGACGGCAAAAGCTTGGTCACAAGGCTTTCCCGCTGATCTCAACTTGGCAGTGCTTGTTAGTTTTTCAAATGGCGGTTCAAACTACAATGGCCTGATTTTTCAAGTAGTTGTAAATTTTATTACCCTACCCCTAACCAATCAGAAGACGAGTCAAAATTTTAACTATTTTGGGACTATAAGCTGGAGCGATTATAAGTGTGTTCGTTCGTCTGATTACATTTGTGTATTTTATATCTCAGGTATTTATGGACCGATTTCAAATATCAAAAGTGATAGTTAAACGGATAACTGACCTCTATCGTTCTATCTAATCTTCCTTTGGTTATTCCTTAACAGTTTCATCTGGGTAATTTTTTTGTAATTAATTGTAGTTCTAACCTGATCTAAATATCACTAAATTAAATTTGTCTAAGTCAAGATAATTTTACTAAGTGGGAATCTTTAGATTACTATATTAATCAATATCAGCGCTATAATTCAAGATATCCCTTTCATTCTAATTCCCTTTAGTTATTGAGAAATAAATTATTTAATTTTGGTCAAAAACACAGAATCGGCATTTTTGCCACTACAACCAAATTTTCTCTTGCCTACAAAAACGAGGTACCGTTTTGATTGGTTGTTAAATTTTACCACGTCCTTCACTTTTTTTTTTTTTTTTTTGCGTACGCCCGCTAATACTCGAGGCGAAATCTCAGGTTATTATTTTTATATCTAACCTGACATTGATTTTACGTGAGTATCCCTTTATTTCTTGTACAGAGACAGGTGTCCCTCGCCATTCAGGCAAATACTCGCCGATTTCGGAGGTACCCATTGCAGCTGGGTCGGCTCAGGAGCCGCCAGTCCCTGGTCGACGACACTCCTTCAAATGTCTTCGCCAGGTCTCGAGTTAATCCAGTCCAAATCCCGGTCGACGAAAATTCCTCAAATGCCGTCGCCCGGGTTTGATCCTGTATCACCCGGTCGCCAGAGCGGTGTTGTAACCACTACGCCTTCACTAAATATTGGGGTGGGTGTGTGTGTATGTGTATGGGGGTAGTAACTTTTAACGTGTGGTAGTAGAAAAATTCACATTCTCTAGTTAAATTGTTGGCGGTAGATTTGACTTTGCCCCAGACAAATTTCAAATATTGTAGTTAGTTATAGATTGTAAAAATACGTTAACTGGGTTTTTAAGCGGGGAAATTTGAGCGCGTTGTGATACAGATTCACTTCATCACACCTGCATTCCTGCGAAGTCTGTCGTGACCATACCTACCTGGGAACATTATTTTCCGTGGATGGTGCCAAGTTCTATCGTTTTCAAGCCATAGTGATGTACCATTCCAGTGTGAGCCTACCCATGCTCTGTCGTGACCTTAGTACCAGTGAAGGGATGCCAGTTACTGAAACCTGCTTATCTGAGGGGTCCTGGAGTGAAGACTGCTGCGTTCCTGAAGGGTCGTAAGGAAGCAAACTTTGCTTGACAGACATATATCATCGTGCCTACGGACATATTTGTATTTTCTGGCACACAGACTTGCAAAGAAGTCTGGTTACCTGAACAGTATTCTGGATATTCGGGATAAGACAGTGGAGAACATTTTTGTACTTTTCAAGTGTGTTAAGACTTGTGAATTTCGTCTTCATCTTCATCATCGGTACTGAGGAGCTACGTGGCCAAGCGTCGCTGGACCATTGGTTAAGTTTTTTGTTTGTAAATCTTTGTATGACTTGTTATATTTATGTTTGTCCTCTAAATTCTGTTTTTCGTCCGCCAAAAGTTCCTTTTCTGTCTATCCGCCTGATACTACGTATCTTTCAGTCTGGTCCTATAGAGTAGTGTGACAACAAGCTTTCTTCTGTTTCTACGTCGGTTTTTTGAGGTTTCTTATTGATTTGTTGTTGTTTTTCTTTGTGTTTTTTTTCCTCGCTTTCTTGGTAGAAACTTAGTCTGTATCTTTATATGGGGTTAGTTAGTTAGGTGGGCTCTTTCACTATAAGTTCCTATTTCTTGGGGTCTCTACTATTGTATATATAATAAATCTTGGATATGTTATAGTTATATTTTTGCTTATATGTTTATTAGAGTATATATAAATGTATTATGCATTGTGTTTTGGGTGACCAGGGGTGGACAGCCGTTATTTTTCACGGCTGCCAGAACCTTGGATAACTTACTTCATACTCAGGTTGTGTTTTGTGGATAGATGGAGAAGGCAGGAACGACAATGGTGATGGAGAACTATAGTATTCTCTAGGTAGATGAGGAGATGCTATGATGGCATATGTTCGTCCATACTCCGAAGGGGGTCGGGCGAAGCTCCTCCGGTGGAAGAAAACTACATTTTCTTTCTGGAAGGAAGAGGGGGGGGGGGGGGGGGGGGGTGTCACGGCGCTTTTTCGCAGTGCATCTGAAAAATCAGATTGGTCACATTGCAGTTGGCAACACTGATTTAACTACCCGCAAGTCATGTGATTAGCGGAAGCGGGAATTTTTAGGCGCTAAGGTGGGGATTAGTCATCTAGCCACGTCCGGGTGAGGACGTACCTATGTTTTCCCGTGCCAGCATTTTTGCTGAGAAGTGTGCCATGAGAGGTGTATTCTAAGTTTTGTCTTATTGCGGATTAAGTGAATCATCTTGTGTAATTCTAAATTTTGTGTATTATCTAGTGGAATTTCCTATATACCGCAGATTATAAGTGTTCCATGTTTTGGGTAATTTCATTGTCATTGAATGGTGGCCGCTATGGTGAGTGGTAATCAGTGCAGTGCTTAAACAGGGTCGTCATATTGTGTGGTATGAGGCTATTAGATAAATTTATTGAGGCACGTTTTCTCTGGAATCGATATGTGTATTTCCTGTTTGTTAGCCGTGTGAGGCTTTATTGTGTGTGCGTAAATCATTAAAGGGAAGTATCTGTAGAAAGTGTTGGTCTTTCTTTGTCAGCCATTATATGTTGTGGTCATGCTCCTAGCGAGCGAGCCTATAACTAGTGTAACAAGTTGATCCTATGAAAAGGGCAGTAATTCTGAATATGTTTTTGGGCATGGTAGATTGTGAGTTACGGTACTTGTGCGCTCGATTAAGCGGAGGCTTGTTTAACTTTATAATAGAAATATCTCCTTCTATTTTTGAGTGACAGAGTACAGAAAAGCGTGTGAACGCTGTTATGAAGCTATTATAAGTCCAGGAGTAGGACAGGCCATATTATGTATTAACTGCAGTGTGGAGATTTGTGAAGCTGTTATGAAGCTATTATAAGTCCAGGAGTAGGACAGGCCATATTATGTATTAACTGCAGTGTGGAGATTTGTGAAGCTGTTATGAAGCTATTATAAGTCCAGGAGTAGGACAGGCCATATTATGTATTAACTGCAGTGTGGAGATTTGTGAAGCTGTTATGAAGCTATTATAAGTCCAGGAGTAGGACAGGCCATATTATGTATTAACTGCAGTGTGGAGATTTGTGAAGCTGTTATGAAGCTATTATAAGTCCAGGAGTAGGACAGGCCATATTATGTATTAACTGCAGTGTGGAGATTTGTGAAGCTGTTATGAAGCTATTATAGGCCAAGATATTATTAACTGCCAGGAGTGCAGTCTGTTGAGCGCTGGGGATAGCGTGTATTTTTCACTGTGAACTTTATATTAATGCCTACGTGTTCGTGTTGTAATTCAAACTGTACATTGATGTGAACGTGATTATGTGGTGACTGAATAAACCCTTATTAACGTCACCAGCAGCTTCACTCCATTTCATGACTTTCACGTGCGTTATAGTGGTGTATGATTGTATCTACACGCACCCCATATAGACCATCACAATTTTGGTCTTATCATCTGCACAATTTAGTAGTATCAGTGGTGGTTTCCAGTACAAGTTGGAACGAACTCATTTAACTTTCGCGTGACAAGACTTTGGGTGAACTTAACTTTATTATAATTAGCCTTGAGTGGGCGTGGCTTGTTCTGTTGTACATGGCTCGTACAACAACAGTTGGACAATATCACATTACTCAGTATCAATACTCAGTACTCAGTATCGCTTTGCCCGGAATTACCCAGAAACTAACTTGAGAGATTATTTAACAGACGGAAAGATAATATTGTTATCGATACAGTCCACATATGTGTATCATCTGGTGGACTTGTTTTCGGGTTCTGACACCCGCAACAGTCGTTTTGAGAGCACTTCATACGTGACCTGAATCCCATGTGCTTCAAACCGTGACCTAGTTTGTAGGATACCTGTGTAACGCATTTGGGAAACGCCTTATTCGTGGTAACAATCAGCTTTATAGCACTGTCAGTTGACGTCCTGTGTCGTGGCTGTGGAAAACAACAACCTCTGTGGTCTACATTTCTGTTAGAGGTGCAGCGAAATTATCAGCAGTTTATGAGGTGATCCAACGTCGGAAGAATAGCGTGTATCAGATGGAGGATATATGCAGTTGTACCAGCCATTTTGAAAGTGTACCTCAAGTCAAGAAACGAGTTGCTGTGTTCCTGTTACGATCATCATGTGCTCCTATGCAGTACTCGAGCACATACCTTACTGAAGCGAGGACCTGAAGGGAAGAGTCTAGTTCCAGTACCTTTCGGCAGTAGACTGTTTTAGCGTCAGAATTATGTGATATTTAAAGTCTTGGCGGAAGGGAATGGAATATTAACAGATAAGTGATTTTTTGTTCTGTAGAGTGTGTCGTTTCACAATATGTCGTCAGGCCTTCTGAATTCTATGCATTTTTTATTCTGTTGTTGTTGTTTATGTCTATAGTGACATATAAGTAGAATTTAATGCATAAGTAATTTATGGCTATTAACATATGTTGTCTTCCATGATATGGATATCACCATATAAAGGTTCTTTATACAGAAATTGTTCTGACAGTAATTAGGAAAAGTTGCATTTTATTGTATGATTATTGAGCTGTCAGGAGTAGAGGGTTCATTGATACATATACAGTGATCTCAATAAATAAGTCACTATGGATGATGATGATATGGATCCTGATAATATGTGGCCTTTATTGGAATATTTATTTCAAGAGGGTAAAAATTTTCAGAGATTAAAAGGACCAGAACTGGAAGCACACGTGATGGACGAATTGTTGGTCAGTGCGTCGAGAGCACTAAGGGATTTTGCTGAGGATAGATTTAAGTCAATCCCTCATTTAAGAATGGCTAGGAATTTAGCCCGTTTGCTGCAACTCGACCTTCGTGTATTTGTGTATAAGAATATTCATGTTGAACACGACAATATATTGAAGAGTATACACATTATAATTCATTGTGACATTTCTGAAAGAAAGAAGCTGGAAGATGAGAAAGTAAGAGTTAACAGACAGGAGAGAAAAGATTACTTGAAAGGTAAAGCTGAAGAGAGTAAACTTAAGGAAAAATTAGCTAAACTTACAAGTGATTTAAATAGATCAAACCTGGAACTTGCTAGAGTACAAGCAAGTTTGGATTCTTCACTGTTAAGGGTTACAGAGTTAGAGGTCCAGATGAAAGTTAAGCATGGAGAGGTGGAAAACCTTACACAAGAGATCCAACGAAGAAAAGACATGTATGAGAAATTAAATGCTGAAACAAATGAACGAGAGAATTTATATATAGAAATGCTTCATGATGTATGTTTCGGTAAACTTGAAGAAAATAATTCGATAATTCCAGATAAGATTGATGAGCTTGATTATAGCAATGATTGTATTAAGATTCAGTCTCTACAACTAGAGTTAACTCAGTTGAGAGCAAATAAAGAACAGTACGAGAAAGAGGCATTGGTAGAGTTGACGGCTGAGAAAGAGAAGGTGGCTAAGTTTGAGAATTTAAATAAGAAACTTAATGAACAGATCTCACATAGAAATGTTGAGGTTGCTCAGGTCAGGAAACGAGTGGATGGTTTACTTGACATCGTCTTGGATAAAAAAAATGTGGTCTTCTGTCTATGTTGACAGTAATAGACAGAAAGTTGCAAAAAGCCAGCACCATACACTTTTTGCTCATAAAGAGTCCATACAGGGTAAACATAGATCTTTTCGAGGGAAATACAACTTTAACAGTACTAGTGATATTAGTAACTCTATTGATAGTTCTTGGCGTCAGACTAGTAAAGATTCTTGTATTTCAGCCAGTTCTGTTAATCATGAGAACAAATGTGAGAAAGGGCAGGTTAGAGCTCCTGAGATCAACCAAGTGTTTACTGTGGTAGATTCTGATAAACTTGGAAAAGGGAATAAGCGTAGTACTATTTTTTCCAGGAATGAAACCCAATATGTCCAGGAAAATAAGCATTCTAAAGATCCAGTTACTTGTCAAACTCAGCACAGCCAGTTTGACGGGATTGGTAAACATATTCCTAAAGATGAAAAGGATAACAGTTGTGGTAAGAGATATAATCACAAGATTAGACAGTACCAAGGGAGTTTATCAAGGGGTAATTTTGATTCTCCAAGGAATTGTAAACAATTTAGCGGATTTCAACATTTTGATCCGAAGAATTCTATAAATTATAGTAGAAATAACTGTAAGAAAAACTATCAATCTGGTAATGATTTTGCTACTAGAAGGCAAGTCCTGTCTAGTGGACATTGTTGTCAAGGAAGATATATTAACATCAACAATGCTAACTTGGATGAGAGACATAACATTTGTCATAATAGAGGACTTGACAATAATGTAAAGAGAGATAATAGCTATCCACATATTTCTCTACATCACCAGGGTAACGTCATTGTTAATAAACAAAGCAACTGTAGTGATAAGTATCTTCATCATGTAACAAATAATAGGCGCAAGTATACTAAATTTGCTCAACATGAGCCCATAGTCAGTTGTAATAGAGATAAATAAGGTAACAATAACAGAGGTGTTTCAAATTCTGTTGCTGATGGTGTTATTGATTACGAGATGGTGTCTCGGTGTTGTAAATATAACACTTTGTTTCAGCCTACAAAGTGATGACATAGTGTTCCGGTCAAGTTGTTCCCCTAGTCTTCTGTGATGTCTACATGTTAAAGGAGAGAGGAGCTGATGACATTGTGAAAGGATCATTACTCTACACGGACCACAATGATGGGTAATTGTCATTTTGACTTCTACGTGTTTTCTCATTAGATTTCACCATTCATTAAAATGGAAATTTTCATTCATATATTTTGACAGAAGCGACTTTACGATAACAGTCAAGGCTCCTGTGACATATTGGCCGTGAAAAATGGGTCAACTTGGCATCCTTGTGTGCGATCAAGCGTAACTTTTTTTTTCAGCGTCTCACTAAGCATCTGACGTATTACTTGCTCAGGGTCAGGACATGTTGACAGGAAAGCGAGAGATTTCCATCTGATTTTTTTTTATTTATGTAAACAGTAAATATTTTCTTTTGTATTTGTTAGTATAATAAATGATATGTTCTTGATTTGCAATAACATGTAATTTCGTTTGAAATATTTAATGCATCATTTGATTGCCATGATTTTTTGTTTTTATTGTTAGCTATATTCCATTGTTGAACTTGCAGTGGTTTGTTTTGGTTTGTTGTTTTTGTAGCAGTTTTGTTAGGATAACTTTTTGTACATGTTGAGTTTACAAGCCCTATGCACAAAACTCATTAGTTGTAATGGTGCAATAATTACTTCTAGATAATTCATGAGCACTTGAATTTTTTCTCATATGTTTTATGTGATGTATATTTTTTGAAAAAAAAACTTACATTTGTTAATGTGTGTCTTTTTAGAGATAGATTGTTTATATGTCCTTCATTTTCTTAGAGTCGATTTCATTGTTAGTTTATTTATTATAGCTTTGAATTGGTTGTAAATGAAATAATTTTTTATGCAACTCAGTGCTACGAAACTTTTTTGTATTTTATTTTTTGGAAAATGTATTTTTTTCGAACGTTGTAATATTTTTTCTGAGCCAATGCTAGGCTGTATATTATGGTTAGTAATGTGTAGTGTCATTAGTTCCTTGAAATCGTTTTTAATGTTTGATGTATTTTCTGTATTTAGCGCGTGACTTTGAGTCAGTGCAAACCTTTTTGATAGCGTTTATTTTTGTTTGTGTGATATCTAGTATAATTTATTATTAGTTATGCATAAGTTTTGTAATTTGGTTAAATTACTTACTATTCTTTTTGTCATAAGTTTTACTTTGTGTTGTTAGTATAGATATACTTTGTCATTTTGTGTTAAAATTTTTTATCGTAATTGTATTAATTTATACTATATGATGTGTGATTTAAATAGTTATTGTAAGGTATTGGTACAACTTTTTCTACATGTGCATCTTTACTTTTCATCTGTCTTTGTTGACTATTCGTCATGCCTTTACATCTTTTCTGTTGTCTTTTCAGCATAATCTGATATGTTGTTTATACTTCCGTGTTTCATCTTTGTCTCACTTTATGCTTCGTGTATACTTTTTTCTGTTACGCTACTTAGACTTTCATTCTTTGTATTGTTCAAGTAATGATGTAACTTTAGATCAGGGATAGTTATATTTACTTTACGTGATTTGACATTGTGATATTATTTGTTGTTTTTCATATGATGATTTCATATTTTACTTCTTTTCGAATTATACTTTGTTTGCTTGATATTATCATTTCTATTACTATTGTTTGTTGCTTGTTTGAGTATTATTGTATATGCTTAACTTAGTTCTGTAATAGATTAATTTTGAGATACTTAGCTTGGTTTTCTAATAGATTAATTTTAGTAATCATACGTTGGATGATTGTTATTTACTTTACATTTACTGCTAATATTTTGTAGATATACTATTTCTGACTTATCATAAGATGAATTTTGTAAAACATATGTTAGAACTCCATTATCTTTTAAATTTCTTCGTTTTGGGAGTTAATTTTCAAAAAAATGATAGAATCATTTTTTTCTCCTGGGTGTGTGGGAAACTGTAACAAGTTGATCCTATGAAAAGGGCAGTAATTCTGAATATGTTTTTGGGCATGGTAGATTGTGAGTTACGGTACTTGTGCGCTCGATTAAGCGGAGGCTTGTTTAACTTTATAATAGAAATATCTCCTTCTATTTTTGAGTGACAGAGTACAGAAAAGCGTGTGAACGCTTTTATCTCAAATGTTGAGATGTGTTTATTCTGTACTGTTTTGAACAGTGTGAATAGCTCGCAGCTAGGCTGCATGTATTATTGAGAGCGGTGTTCTAAACAGCCGAGTCTCGTGTTTGGGTTTTTTAGGCGGGAAGATGTGTATTCCCGTGGTCAGAGAGTTTGTGGGCATCGACCGAGGTAGTCGGCCCCTGTGTGTGTTTTTCGATGATGTATGCCTACGTAGTGCTTTGAATAATGTCGACTTAATGTTTTTGCTGTGTGGATAGGCCATATTATGTATTTATGAGGCCATATTATGTAGTTGTGAATCTTTGATGAAGCTATTATGAGTCCAGTATTGGGACAGGCCATATTAAGTATTTGTGAAGCTGTGATGAAGCTATTATGAGTCCAGGATTGGGACAGGCCATATTATGTATTAACTGCAGTGTGGAGATTTGTGAAGCTGTTATGAAGCTATTATAAGTCCAGGAGTAGGACAGGCCATATTATGTATTAACTGCAGTGTGGAGATTTGTGAAGCTGTTATGAAGCTATTATAAGTCCAGGAGTAGGACAGGCCATATTATGTATTAACTGCAGTGTGGAGATTTGTGAAGCTGTTATGAAGCTATTATAAGTCCAGGAGTAGGACAGGCCATATTATGTATTAACTGCAGTGTGGAGATTTGTGAAGCTGTTATGAAGCTATTATAAGTCCAGGAGTAGGACAGGCCATATTATGTATTAACTGCAGTGTGGAGATTTGTGAAGCTGTTATGAAGCTATTATAAGTCCAGGAGTAGGACAGGCCATATTATGTATTAACTGCAGTGTGGAGATTTGTGAAGCTGTTATGAAGCTATTATAGGCCAAGATATTATTAACTGCCAGGAGTGCAGTCTCTTGAGCGCTGGGGATAGCGTGTATTTTTCACTGTGAACTTTATATTAATGCCTACGTGTTCGTGTTGTAATTCAAACTGTATATTGATGTGAACGTGATTATGTGGTGACTGAATAAACCCTTATTAACGTCACCAGCAGCTTCACTCCATTTCATGACTTTCACGTGCGTTATAGTGGTGTATGATTGTATCTACACGCACCCCATATAGACCATCACAATTTTGGTCTTATCATCTGCACAATTTAGTAGTATCAACTAGTAATATTGTGTTACGATAAATCCACAATATATTGTGGTCCTGACAATCATGTTCTTGGAATTCAGTCATTATTGAATACTCTTCGTCTCCATCATCTTACTGTGAGACCATCTAAAATTCAAATAGGATTCACTGAAATTTCTTTCCTTGGTCACAAAGTGGGAGGCGGTTTTCTTAAGCCTGAGGATTCCAGTATCTCAAAAATCCTGAATCTGGAAATTCCTGAGACAAAAAAACAAGTATGCAGTCTTTTGGGTCTTTTCGGATTCTACAGAAAGTTCTTACCTAATGTTTCAGAAATTACTCCAGTTCTGTTGTCGTTATTATGGAAGAACTCTCCAAATAAGATTGTTTGGACTCATGCATGAAATGAGTCATTAAATTTATTGAAAACATGTTTTTCTAGATCACTAATTGTAAGATTGCCTGATACTAGACTTCCTTTTATCCTTAGAGTCAACGCCTCTGCTTCGGGGATAGGTGGCACACTTTTGCAGAGCTTCGAAGATTGTCTTCATCCCATTCTATATGTCAGTCGAAAACTGACACCTACAGAAAAGAAATACTCCATCGTCGAGTGGGAACTACTCACGGTGGTGTATTGTTTTGCAAAATTGCAGCGCTATCTTATTGGCACGAAATTCGTCCTGGAAACGGATCAACGTGCGTTATCTTATCTCAAAACAGCTAAATTTCAGAATGAGAGGGCGGCCAGAGCAGCAATATTGCTCCAGCCATATTTCTATGAAATCAGAGCAATTAAGGGAAGTCAGAACGTATTGGCTGATGTACTGTCTAGGTGTATAAAATACCCACAGTCAGCTAACAACACTGCAAATGCAAATACTGATGTGACGTTACAGCAAACTGATCCACGAAATTGTCTTCAGGTTAACCAAAAGACCGTGTACAACATATGCACATATTTTGCTGACTATGCTTGTTACTGCTTGAATCTGATGAGTTATTACTGCTGCTTTTTAATGAATACATATGAATATATCCTTTCATGAACACAATTATTACACTATATCATATTGTTTCAGCAATAAGATGGAATAAATCGCTCAGTGATGCTATTAACACTGTTTGCTTGTATGGACAATGATCACTCAGCACATTATGATGATGAATCCTTAGATCGCTGATTGTAAGTTATACCTTGTATTGCTCAGCTCATCACATGGATGTCATAAACCTTATGTACTTTATCCATACACTGCGTATGTGCATGAACCACGCATTAATTGCTGGACTACGAATAATTTAACATTCTGAAACATTTCAGTGCGATAATGCATTTAATTTTGACTTTGTAAAGTCTAAGCGAAAGTTAAGGGAATTAACTCATGATAGCTTATCATGGACTACAAAGGGACGTAAGTGAATAAATAGGAACATGATCTTAGAACTGCGTCTAATTGGAAATAGAACATTCTTGATTAACTTTAATTATTGATGGAACTTGCATTATAACGTGGAAGATAATCATGGACATAGACTTTGTGCGCCATATCATAATTTTCGCGGGACTTCAGTTGGTTATTACTGAACCAGTGCGGATGACATTTACATATAAATGCTTTAAATATGGTGCTTTAATTATCTGTTAATTAGTTTTAATTAGATTGATGATATTCTGTCTTTGACATAATTCAGTACAACACTCGCACTAATTACATAAATGAACATTTTAATTGTTTTTTTTTTTACAACACGTTCGTTAGTTATACCATACATCAGTGTAAGTTTACCTGATTGGTCACACAACTTTGTCATTTTAAAAAACAAATTGACACCACAGTATACCTTATGGTACAAGTACTCAAGATGTACACATGACAATAATCTTTTCTCGTATGATGATGCAATTATTCACATTACAAAAATGATTGTCTGCCTAACTTCATCTGGTTACGTTTTTTAAAAACATTTTTATGTTATATAATGCTTTGAATCATTGCTTTTAACTAATGAGTAGTCATTTCACAACTGAAACTTGTCTTGACTAATAGATGTGTTACTGGATGGTGTGATGTATGTGAGTTGATGTATTGCTACCATTATTTTTTAAGGGGTTGGGGACACTTAGTCATGTTTACCTCAAGTTGGTGTTAAATGGATTTTGTCTTGAGTACACATTGGTGATGGCTCATATACCATTGTCCACACTTTTAGTGTTAAATTGCCTACCCTGTGGCAAACCTGGGTGCTATTCTAGTTCTTACTTCCTGTGAAATTTGATGTTACCATATTTCACTCTGGTGATTTTGTGCTAAATCCACATGAATAATGAAAACTTTGTTTTCATTATTTTTTTTTGGGGGGGGGGGGGGGGGGGGGGTTTGATCAGAGTGCTACTCGGCCACGAGATATGTCGTACATTATTTGCACGAGGTAAACACGTGACTAAGGCGTTTCGCTCGATTGTGACATAGACTGTTGATAGGTCTTGAAAGAAAAACCGTTCTAGAAATTTATAGCATCTTGCAAATAAATTGATATAGAGGGCTAATCAATTAATAACACAAGAACGATGTAGAAGATCCCCACAAAGGAACGCCATATTTGAGAAAATTGAATGAGAGAGTGTACGAACAAAGGATTGTTTGTTTATCTGAAAAGAGAAAAATCTCAAATCAGTAACCATTGTGAATTGAGATGAGCATGATCTGAAAATACTCCGGATTTGGAACCTGTACCAATAAAAGCTGAAAATGTGTACTACCCTGACTTGGTAAATACTTGACTGTCGCAAGTTTTTATGGAATTTGAATATTTATCAAACCACAAGGTCTCCATCATAAATGAGATCCAAAAGAATCTGGGTCAGTAAAACCTCTTCTTGGAAATAACAACTCTTGCGATAGCGAGTCTACTGAACTAGAAGACTAGACCACGATACTGCACATCACGCCCTATGTATAAAAAGAAGAAAAAAAAGAGAGAAAAAAAAAAGAAACAACTCTTCCTAACCTTTAATGAGATAGTCTAACTACTAAGCTCCCCTTAGTACCACCTGTACTGTCACAAAGCGTTAACAACACATATTGGAAGAGGTGAGAAAAATGGACGGGAAGAGCCCAGAAAAGTTATAGGATGGCACAGGATAATATAAAGGTCGAATACTGACTCGTCACAATAAGATATAAAAAATGTTTTTGTCTGTTTGTTTAAAAATTGTGCCTTGTTTTGGCGAGGCACGCTGCGTTGAACCTAGACACAAGGTGTGTCGGTTATATTTTCAGTTATAAAAGACCTTGTGTTCTGGTGCTGGATTATATTTAAAAAAATCAATATAATGCAACAGAAATGGAATTATATAGATGATGTGGTCGTACTGGGCGCTGTCTTGTTGGGGCGCCGAAATGTACAACATTTTTTTTAATTAAAAGGTTAAAAGAGCAATTGAAACGGGATTGTTTGGGAGTTGAAATTGTCAGCTATTTTTTATGTTTACATTGATTTTCTTAATTTAATTACAGTATGCGCTTTTCAATTGAGGCGAGGCCGACATGTTTACAATTATTTTGTCACAAGATCCCTAATAGAAAGGAAATAAAGACATTGGTTGCAGAAAAGAAATCAAAAATAAAACCAGAACATATGACCAGTTTGGTGCCACGCATGGCTGACAAAAAACAAAAACCAATTGACAGCTACACAGTAATTGCAATATATAAAGCAAACTTATGTCCACAAATCTCCCCCTCCGAAAAAAAAATATGTTACGCATCACTGACTGTAATGAATGACCGCATTAGATGAAGTAGAGGGCACTGCAGCCTAGATATTTCACCTTGCGGGAAGCGATGATAGGGCTGGGCGAAGAGGGCTGACAGCGATCACCAACGATACTTTAGCACGGTAATATTAGGTCAGCAGACGTTCTTGTCTCGAATAGTTCACAGGTGTTTTCATGTCGTTTGGGATGGTGTTTTGCGGTTCTGTTTTCATTTGGTGTGTTTCATTTTTGTAACAGGCATTCTTGAAGGTAAGAGATGGGAACTTCTATATTCTAACTTTGCTTGTCTCTGTTGTATCTAATTCGACACTGCGATGTCTCATGTCGTCTGACGGAAGTATTTGTTTATCTTGCTTTAGTCCATTTTTTTAATATGTTGTGTTTTAAGTGATACCGCTCTGCATTTGTGATATTTTTGTGATGTTATTCAGTAGTTTCTCATCGTTTTGTAATGCCATTTGGTATTTTTTGGCGTGTTTTAGTGATGTTACTCTTTATTTATTGTGGCATGTTTTAGTGATGTTATAATAATAATAATAATAGCATCTCAGTCATAACTGACTATGGGAATGTGCCCATTAGGTGACAGCCCTCTGTTGCTTATTTTCCTGGTATTCCTTTCGACGTTTTCTCCTCTCTTCTGCTCGTTGTGTGAGCTTCTTTTCGCCCAATCTGAGGTGGTACCATAGATAGCATCGCCACTTGGTGCGATCTGCAGCTTCATCCTCCCAGGTTGCTGGATTTATGTTCAGTGCCCTCATGTCTCTCTTGCACACATCATTGAATCTCAGCTGCGGTCGCCCAACTGTTTTTTTTTATATCTGCCATTTGTCTGTACAAGATGTACACTGATGGGTCTGTAGTGCGTGGTGAGAAATCAGGATGGGGGCTTCTCTACGAGAATAACGGGCCGGGTCGTTGCTGAACAGAGTGGAGCCTACATGACAACAACCTCCAGCATGAGAATGGAGAAAGAGGCAGTTACTGCAGCACTGAGGTGGTAGTCTGAAACTCCATCAACTAGGGCAGATATATTGTCAAACTATCAGGCCATGCTTCGGAAAGTTCAGAACGGACGGCTGCGGCAGGAATGGAAAACATCAAAAAAATCCTCAAGTCTTCAAGAACTGGTATAGATCTACTGTCCTGGTCATCGCCTGCTAGATAAATGGCACTGCGATGGATGAATCAACAAGGCTGATACTGTTGGAGTTTGGCATCAAACGTGGGACTAGCAGAGATGGACGTGAGAGAGAGGATGCACCCGTCGTATGTACAACCAGCGTGCTACAGGTACAATTAGCATTCATATTCTTTGACATTTTCTGAGGGAGACTGAGCACCTATGGCTTTGCCCGGAATGCAGTGAGGTCGATTCTGATTAACAATAACAATAAGATTTCTTTCGGGATGCGACCATCTTCCATGCGGCGGACATGGCCAAGCCTGCGTAGTCTGCGCTGTCTAAGCAGTGTATACATGCTTTGAAGGCCAGCACGTGACAACACTTCGACATTTGTCACTTTATCTTCCCACGAGATGCCGAGGATGTGCCGTAGACACCGTAGATGGAAAGTATTGAGCCTTCTTTCTTGCTTAGCATAGGTTGTCCATGTCTCGCTGCCATATGGAAGTGTGCTGACGACACAGGCGTTATATACCGCAGCTTTGGACTTCGTTGTGAGTTTGGAGTTTCCCCAAACACGCGATCTGGGTCGGGCCAATTCCGGCTGTCAATTTCTGTGTCCAGAGAGAGTTTTTCATTGACGGTAGATCCCAGGTATGTGAAGTGGTGCATCACTGCCAATGCATAGTTATCGATGGTGATAACTGGTGCAGCACACACATCCTGACTCAGCACATTTGTTTTCCTTAAACTTATTGTGAGGCCACAGTCCTTGCATGCTTGGGTGAAGCGAATCATCATGCTCTGAAGCTCCTGTTGGCTTTGAGTGACTACTGCAGCGTCATCAGCGAATAAAAAGTATGTTATAGTTGCCCTTCTGATTTTTGTTTTTGCCTTCAGCCTTGCGAGATCAAGTCATATTCCTTCAGTTGCATCTCTGAATTCATGTTTCACGAGTAAGGCAAAGAAGATCCAGAAGAGGGTTGGAGCCAGAATGCAGTCTTGTTTAACGCCACTGCGTATGTCAAAGGGCTGTGATGTGCTTCCAGCATATTGGACTGTTCCTTTCATGGAATGACTGTATCATTTACATAAATTTAGCAGGGCAGCCTATTTTCAGGAGGATTTTGAAAAGTCCATCCCTACTAACCAGGTCAAATGCCTTTGTGAGGTCTTAAAGGCGATATATATATATAAAGGCCTTTTCTGCTCTCTTGATTTTTCCTGAAGCTGGCGGAGAGAAAATATCATGTCTCTTGTTGATCTGCTATCTCGGAATCCACACTGTGACTCTGGATATATGCGCTCAGCTAACTTGTGTAGTGGCATTAAGATTACTGTGGAACAAATTTTTACCAACAGTACTAAGAAGAGAGACGCCTCTGTAATTATTGCAATCACTTTTGTCTCCATTATTTTTATACAGTGTTACAATCTTGGCATCTCGCTTGTCTTGAGGAATAATTGTCTCTTCCCAGCACTGGCACAGCACCCTATGCAGAGGATGTAATAGCGTGCTCTTACATCATTTGATTAAATCGGGAGAAATCTCATCACTGTCTGGTGCTTTGCCAGAGACCGAGCTATCAATGGCCTTGCTGAGTTCTTCCAATGTTGGTTCAGCATTCAGCTCCTCCATCTCTTCTTCTTCTTCCGTCCTTAGCCAAAGACCGACCAAGCAGTCAGAGGCCATCACGCCTTGTGGCGTCTTAAGGGCAACAGCAGATTGATTTTCTCTGTTGTAGTTTCCCATCACGCCTAGCGGCGTCTTTAGGGCAACAACAAATAGATCCATCTGCCGTTGTTTCCGTAATCGGTGTGACAAGCCAACGGGTGATCAGCCCATTGGGCCAGCTCCTCCATAGTTGGCAGATATTTGACAGCATCAAGGGCTGCAGGCGTAACGGTATTATCTCTAGCGTAAAGCTCAGAGTAGTGCTCGACCCACCTCTCCATCTGCTTACCCTTATCGGTTAGCTTCTTTCCGCTGATGGTTTTTAGCGGTGCCGTCTTACTTTTTTGGAGATCAAGGGTTTTCTTTATACCATCATACATTTGTCTAATGTTGCCTGTTTGCGCTGCGGTCTAGATGCTCTCACTGAGCTGGAGCCAATAGTCATTTGCACAGCGTCGAGCAGTTTGTTGAACTTTGCTTCTCATAGCCTTCAGGATATGTAGGGTTTCTAGCACTCTGTGAACGTTTGTATTCAACCGCAGCACTGCGCTTAGCTTCAATGATAGGTGTCATCACATCTAATGAAGCATCAAACCAGTCATTTGATTTCGCTGTCTTCTTACCAAAGGTGGCAAGTGCAGTACTTTGAATGATGTTCTGCAGGTGCTCCCAGTTATCTGTAACAGTATCACCATGCTGTGGGCTACTGAGCACTTTCTTGAAGGTCGCGGTAAATTGAGCGATCATGACAGGGTTTGACTTCTTGCTGGTATCGATGCGTGTTTTCCCTTCATGTCTTCTTCTTCTTCGTACACTCTCAGACGTCCACTCTCAGACGTCCACTCTCAGATGTCCACTCTCAGACGTCCACAATCAGACGTCCACAATCAGACGTCTGCTTGAATGTTTTCAAAGAAAGCAGTAGTCAGTTTGAGGCTATTTGAATCTCCGTAGAGCTTTTCCACGAATGGTACTGGTGTTGGCCGTATGCGCTTTCTCTGTTCCACATATGTTGGGCAACTGTAGTGGTGTTTGATGGTATTGTATGATGGTGATATTACTAAATGTAATGTATGAGGCCAGCTGTGAAGGCTCCTGAGATAAAATGTAGTTGAGAATTGTCAGAAGGCCTTTCTTGCTACCACTACGACCTCACACTTAATTTTTTTAATGAATGTGGCTACGTAAAGTGTCTAGGGTTATGATATGTAGTGTGGTGTAATAGGTTATAGATATACCCACAGATATTTAACAAGACTAATAATATTAATAAATGTTAAAATACACTGAACTAACTCACGTGTGTAAAATTTTTTGATAGAATTATATTACATTTATTTTGTTCTGGATCAATTTTTTAGGTTGACCAGAACTTAAAAGGATTTAGAGATTATGAAAGAAATGCATGGAATATTATATCATAAATGCAATAGTGTACATATATATGTACTATACTAGTTAGTTTTATTAAAATGTTCTAGTAGTCATCTACTTGGGAGGATAGTTACTGTTTGTGCTGTTGGGGTGGCCTCATCACACCTGTCTATATTGACTACACAGTGTCCAGAAAATGGTGGGAATTTTTATGGGGGGTATTAGTAACTACACAGCGTTGGTGAATGTCCAGCAGACCAGAGGCTCACTCATCTGGTAGTTGTAGCTCTGGTGCTGAAATCAGGTGGTCCCACCTCTCCGTGCTGGCGGGCAATAATGGTGGTCTCTGTCACAAGTACTGCACAGATACACTCGAGTAAAGTCACCAACTGAATAGACACTGCTTGGTTGACAACAGAAACTCACAGCTCTGCAATCAAAGTATGGGCCATGTGTCAAAATCTATTCTCTACCCACGTCTGGACACAACACTGACACAACAACCACATCATACAGACAGGTCAGATCTCTCTGACCAAACAGCACATTTACCATGGTGGGTTTACATCAGATAGATCCTCCCAGACTATAGATTCTGAAAAATATTTATTAGTTGTCTGTCCTAAAAGAGGATAGGTAATATGTTTCATTATTCTCAACACTTGATCTGTCTTGCATAATCCTTGCTGGAGTTTATGTACATTGTTGGTCCCTAGACCCTGACTAGGGCGGGGGGTCTAGAGCAAATCCCTACTTGTTTGTAAGGCTAGATTTCGATATGGCAGTATCAAATCACTCGAACATGAAACAATATTCAAAACATATAAGGAAATAATTTCAATCTTACCAGATTATGAATAAATAACACAGAATTGCTAGCAAAACTCAGCTGAGCTGCTGGCTATAGTATGGCGTCCCTAAATTTATTACACTTTCTTTCATATGGAAATCACCACACTTTAAAATCTGTGTCTATCACTGAACAACTATTGAAGAATGGCCCCACTTTCGCGTCTGAGCGCTAATGATATGATTGTCTGTGGCCAATCACTGCCTAGGTTTATTTTAAATTCAAATTTCCTACCATAAAGTCATTTCAGTCATGCTTCAGTCAAGTATGGATGTTTATCTGTTAGTCTGTCCGTCTCTACTTGTGTTTCTACAAAATGTACTTGATTTTTGAACCAACCTTTCTCTCCCCTCCAAAATTTTGTCGTTAAAAGTTATATTTAGACACAGCTACCACCCAAAAACCCTCTCCTCCATACTAAGTAAATTTGAACACCTGCGTCCCAAAGTCGTGTTTTTTTGTGCAATTAGCGACACTTTTAGATTCAATACAGTCTGTCGATGATGTGAACAACACTGTCTTTTGTCATTATCTTCAATATTATCTATCCGTCTGTAAAATTAAGAACATATTAGTTCACTGCTCAGAATAGGCCATCCGGCCAGCTAATTTTTATATTCCTAACATTAATATTAGGAAAAAAGTACTTTTTAATTTTTGTAATATTTCGAACATCTGCGTTTAGCCGCTGAATTCAAATCAAGGGCTTGGTATCGCGCAAAAGCGTCCAATAAATGACTGTGGCGTAACATATCTATGGTCCCTTCTGTCGAGTTGCTTAATTTTTATGTCAACTTGGGAAACGTGACTTTTCTCCGTTCCCCTCCTGTCTAGCAAGTCAATTTTTATGGAGGGTGATGACCCGCGGTCTAGGCGATCATGTACTATTCGCAGCCTACGCATTATGTTTTTATCCTTAAATGTTATCTTTGGAGATATTTTACCGTTGTATCTCTGTCAATTTCACTACACATCTCCCCACTTGAAAACATGCCTATGGCAAGTTCCAAAACCAGCGATACACATAGGTAAAATTACTCCTCACGTCTGCCACTACTCTAATTTTGATCACAGGGGTGCCGACTGAGGAAATCTGCACCGACATTCAATTTGCCTGGGATATATTGGATACTAAACTGATAAGGTTGAAGCAACAAAGACCACCTCAGCAATCTTGCGTTTTCATGCTTAGCCTGAGACAAGAACACGAGAGGCTGATGGTCCGTCTCCACCACAAATGTCCTACCATACAGATAGATTTGAAACTTCTTTATTGCCCAGATTAATGCTAAACATTCTTTTTCGCTTGTGGAGTATCCTTGTTCCGCCTTATTCAATTTGCGGCTTGCATAAGCGACTGGTTTAAGTTCCCCATCAGGTGAAGATGATCTTTGCAACAAAGCCCCTCCGAGTCCTACATTACTTGCATCGGTTCTTAAGACAAAGTCCTGTGTCAAATCAGGCAGTTTGAGAATAGGCTTGCTAGTGAGTTTTTCCTTTAACTCTTGGAACGCTAGTTCACATTGTGCAGTCCAAATAATTTTATCTGGAAGTCCCTTGCGAGTCAGATCAGTCAGAGGAGCACAAATAGCGTTAAAATTTTTGATGTATTTCTGATAAAATCCGCATAACGACACGAATGATCGCACGTCTTTTTTTGTTTGTGGCCTAGGTGCTCTCTGCAGTTTTTCCAAGTTCTTAGGATCAGGGGTCATATTACCCTGATATACAGTGTGTCCCAAGAATTCCAACTCTTTGCATCCAATACAACATTTTGTTGGCCTAGCAGTTAAGTTCGCCTCCCGAAGTCTATCAAACAACATCTCCAGAGCTTCAATGTGTTCTTCAAATGTCTCTGTGGCGACGAGAATATCATCCATGAAATTTGTGATACATGGGTTATTCAGGGGATCCAACAATTTTCGCATCATCCTTGAAAACACACTCGGAGCATTTTTCAGTCCGAATGGTAGCATATTGAATTCATAATGTCCATCCGAAGTGCTAAAAGCCAAATAAGGTCTCACTTCAGGCTTCACTGGGATCTGGTAATAGCCTTTACTAAGATCCACCTTTGAAAAGTATTTTGCCTTGTTCAGTCTGGCAAATAACTGTTTTGTGTCTGGTAATGGATCCACTTGTCCTTCTGTGACAGCATTCAGTTTCCTGTAATCTATGCACAGTCTGTGTTCCCCAGACGGTTTTCTCAACAAAACGACACTAGAACTAAAAGATGATTCACTGTGCGAAATAATCCCCTCCTTCAACAAATACTCTATTTCTTCCTTCAATGCCTTCTCCTTCGCGAACGGAATAGAATAGGCTCTCATACAGATTGGGTTTGAGTCTACCAGTTTCATGTCATACTGTAGCAAATTTGTATGGCCTGGTTTATCTGTTAATACATCTGTATGTTCCTCCAGAACCTTTTGAACTCTCTCCCTCTGGTTTTTAGTCAGGTGCTTACTGACTTTTACCTGTGCTGCTGTTTCACAAGGATGTAATGGGTATTCATGTGAGGTGAGTGGTTCTTTTTGCATCTGGGTTGCAATAGCCAAGGTCAATAAGGGGGTGCTTTCCTGGAGTGGTCTGTCCAGATACTTCTTTAACAGGTTTACATGATAAACTTTTCCTTCCCCTTTTTGTCAATTTTATAGTTTGTTCTAGACACCTTCTCTAGAACCGTATATGGACCTTGCCAACCAATTTGTAATTTATTCTGGCTTCCGGGTAGTAGAAGCAGCACCTTCTCTCCGACTGCCAGTTCCCTGTCCTTTGCCTTCCTATTAAAATATGCTGCATGTTTCTTCCTGGCTTGTTTCAAATTATCATTTGCCAGTTTCCATCCAGCTTTCAAACGAGTGGTCAGTTCGTTCACATATTGATACGATGAGGTAACAGTCTCTTCCGCCTTCTCATCTGTCCAGGTCCTTAATAAAGCTTCTAAAGGACCTTTTATTGGCCTCCCAAATAGCAGAGTTGCGGGAGCCATCCCGGTTGAACTATGTGGTACCTCCCGGTACGCAAACAATGCGGCGGGCAGGAATTGATCCCACAGATCCGGTTTTTCGTGTGCCAGCTTTCTCAGGATAGAAATGAGAGTCCCGTTGAACCTCTCTACCTGGCCGTTCCCTTGTGGATGGTACGGACTACAATGAAAGTGCCTGGCTTGAAATAGCTTAAAAACTTCTTCCGTTAGTTTCCCCTTGAACTGAGAACCATTATCCGTCAAGATTTGATGCGGGAATCCTAATCGGGTAAATATTGTAAGTAGTGCCTCTGCTACATGTTTTGAATCAATTGATGGCAGGGCTACCGCCTCTCCCCACATAGAACAAGTGTCCACCAGAGTAAGGATGTAACTGTTCCTCCTCTTGGTCCGAGTGAGAGGTCCTACAATATCCACTGCAACCCTCTCAAAAGGTGTTCCCACTATGGGCATTTTCCCTAGAGTTGCAGGAGCAGTCCAGTGCTTTGGAGCTACCCTTTGACATTCTGGGCAGGATTTGACATATCTTTTTATATCCTCCGTTATCCCTGGCCAGAAGTAATGACAAGCTATACGCTGTCCTGTGGCGCTGATCACCATGTGACCACTGAAGGGAATCGCATGCCCGAGTTCCATCACTTTATCTCTATATGAAGTGGGAAGAACCAGCTGGTTGTGACCATTTGTTCCAGTTCCGGCCTTCCTGTATAAGAGTTTGTTCTTCATGAAATATTCCCCCTTGCTCGGAGGTGTGTGGCATTTGGGCAATTTTTTAAAACAGGGCTTGAGTGTCCTATCCTCAGCCTGCGCCTTCCTCATCTCCTCTGGATGAGCATTTATAGGTTCACCTTCTTCCTCCTTCTTCTGTGACCTGGTCTGCACTGTCGCCATGATCACAGGTTTCTCGGGATTCCCCAAGAAGACGTATCTACACCCCAATATCAGAGGGTAGATTGGTTCATCTATCACTGCTGCTCTGATTTCTCCTTCCACATAGCGAGTTTTCACCGTTATCCTTGCGATGGGAAGTGTCATGAGTGGTATGTCCTTAGTCGCCCCTTGTATTTCCACTGTTTCTGTGGTATACTGACTTGGGTCCACTAGGCTAGACTTCACAACTGAATCATAATCCAAACCTGTATCATAAAGGCACCTTATGGTGACCCCATTACAAATAACATCCTCACAAACTGGGGGGTGATAAGGTTCCTGTTGTCCCTTAGGATTAACCTTTAATCTTTGCGTCCCCGACTTCATTGCAGCAATGTTTGAAGGTTTCCTTCTACAAAATTCGGTGTTATGGTTATCCTTCTTGCACCATTTACACCATCTTTTTCCTTGGTTCAACGGTTTTCTTTCATTGAACTTTTGGTCATTGAACTGTGAGTTTCTGTCGCGATAGTCATTTCTTGGCCGCTCAAAGTTTGTCCTACCTTTATTTCCCTGCTCTCTATTATCAAATTTATTAAATTGCTGTGGAGCTTTAAAATTGTCTATGTGCTTCTTCTTAGCACCACTTACCTCTGCCTGGGCTGCCTGATACCTCTCAGCAACATTTAAAATTTCCCCCAACTTCTCTGCACCTTGTTCCATGAGAAATTTTCTCATGTCTGGAGCCATGGACTCTCTCAATTGCTCAATCATGATCATTTCTTTAAGATCTTGGGTCTTCCCCAGAGCCGTCCATTTCTCCAAATAGGTTTCTAGTCTAGCAGAGAATTGGTGGTATGTCTCCCCAGACAACAGTTTGGCATTTCTAAATTTCTTACGATAAAATTCACCATTCTTCTCGTACCTTAATAACAAAGCCTGCTTTAACATGTCATAATTGTCTTGGTCTTCCCTGTTCATTTTAGCAAATACTTCATAAGAAGTACCTCTCAATCCCTGTGATAGCTTTAAGCTCCACCTCTCTCTCTCTAACCCATATGTAGTAGCTAATAACTCAAAACGTCCTAGGTACCCCTCTATGTCATCGTCTTTTTCAACAAAATGGTCTAAATGAAACCCCATAGCTGAGTTTGAGGCTCCCAGACTGGGCGTAGCATCTGAGGCAAAAGGGCTGGCACCATTTTCAGGAGCCTGGCCTTGTAATTCCAGCTCCCTTAGTCGTAATTCGTGCTCCCTTTGCAACCTTCTATCTTCTGCCTCCCTTTCGGCAGTCAACCTTTTTTCTTCTGCCTCCCTTTGCAACCTTCTATCTTCTGCCTCCCTTTCGGCAGTCAACCTTTTTTCTTCTGCCTCCCTTTGCTGTCGTTTTTCTTCTGCCTCAATCTGCAGCCTCTTAATGTCTCTATCAGCCTCTAACCTCTTCTCTTCAGCTAACCTCCTTTCTTCCCGTTCAATATATTTATCACATTCAGCCGTTACGTATTGAATTAAAATTGGACCATCCATTCCCATCTCCTTCGCGGTGAGCACAGCAGCTGATCTAAATTTTGCCAGCTCCGCCATACTTTTTAGACAATATAATAATATACAAGCTAAATTTCTAACCAGTAAATACACTAAGTACTTCTTATGACTATAGTCTAACTAATTCTAACTAACCAGTTAACTAATTAATTATTACTGGCTGTGAAGATTCACCAACTTTTATCTACAGGGACACTTTTAATTTTAAAGGGAATTTTACAATTTATTTCCCTACTTTTATTTCTCCCACCAGGAGATCCTAATATTACTGTTGGGCTAATTATCCCTGGACAAGACCCCAATTTATGTAGTGGTGTTTGATGGTATTGTATGATGGTGATATTACTAAATGTAATGTATGAGGCCAGCTGTGAAGGCTCCTGAGATAAAATGTAGTTGAGAATTGTCAGAAGGCCTTTCTTGCTACCACTACGACCTCACACTTAATTTTTTTAATGAATGTGGCTACGTAAAGTGTCTAGGGTTATGATATGTAGTGTGGTGTAATAGGTTATAGATATACCCACAGATATTTAACAAGACTAATAATATTAATAAATGTTAAAATACACTGAACTAACTCACGTGTGTAAAATTTTTTGATAGAATTATATTACATTTATTTTGTTCTGGATCAATTTTTTAGGTTGACCAGAACTTAAAAGGATTTAGAGATTATGAAAGAAATGCATGGAATATTATATCATAAATGCAATAGTGTACATATATATGTACTATACTAGTTAGTTTTATTAAAATGTTCTAGTAGTCATCTACTTGGGAGGATAGTTACTGTTTGTGCTGTTGGGGTGGCCTCATCACACCTGTCTATATTGACTACACAGTGTCCAGAAAATGGTGGGAATTTTTATGGGGGTATTAGTAACTACACAGCGTTGGTGAATGTCCAGCAGACCAGAGGCTCACTCATCTGGTAGTTGTAGCTCTGGTGCTGAAATCAGGTGGTCCCACCTCTCCGTGCTGGCGGGCAATAATGGTGGTCTCTGTCACAAGTACTGCACAGATACACTCGAGTAAAGTCACCAACTGAATAGACACTGCTTGGTTGACAACAGAAACTCACAGCTCTGCAATCAAAGTATGGGCCATGTGTCAAAATCTATTCTCTACCCACGTCTGGACACAACACTGACACAACAACCACATCATACAGACAGGTCAGATCTCTCTGACCAAACAGCACATTTACCATGGTGGGTTTACATCAGATAGATCCTCCCAGACTATAGATTCTGAAAAATATTTATTAGTTGTCTGTCCTAAAAGAGGATAGGTAATATGTTTCATTATTCTCAACACTTGATCTGTCTTGCATAATCCTTGCTGGAGTTTATGTACATTGTTGGTCCCTAGACCCTGACTAGGGCGGGGGGTCTAGAGCAAATCCCTACTTGTTTGTAAGGCTAGATTTCGATATGGCAGTATCAAATCACTCGAACATGAAACAATATTCAAAACATATAAGGAAATAATTTCAATCTTACCAGATTATGAATAAATAACACAGAATTGCTAGCAAAACTCAGCTGAGCTGCTGGCTATAGTATGGCGTCCCTAAATTTATTACACTTTCTTTCATATGGAAATCACCACACTTTAAAATCTGTGTCTATCACTGAACAACTATTGAAGAATGGCCCCACTTTCGCGTCTGAGCGCTAATGATATGATTGTCTGTGGCCAATCACTGCCTAGGTTTATTTTAAATTCAAATTTCCTACCATAAAGTCATTTCAGTCATGCTTCAGTCAAGTATGGATGTTTATCTGTTAGTCTGTCCGTCTCTACTTGTGTTTCTACAAAATGTACTTGATTTTTGAACCAACCTTTCTCTCCCCTCCAAAATTTTGTCGTTAAAAGTTATATTTAGACACAGCTACCACCCAAAACCCTCTCCTCCATACTAAGTAAATTTGAACACCTGCGTCCCAAAGTCGTGTTTTTTTGTGCAATTAGCGACACTTTTAGATTCAATACAGTCTGTCGATGATGTGAACAACACTGTCTTTTGTCATTATCTTCAATATTATCTATCCGTCTGTAAAATTAAGAACATATTAGTTCACTGCTCAGAATAGGCCATCCGGCCAGCTAATTTTTATATTCCTAACATTAATATTAGGAAAAAAGTACTTTTTAATTTTTGTAATATTTCGAACATCTGCGTTTAGCCGCTGAATTCAAATCAAGGGCTTGGTATCGCGCAAAAGCGTCCAATAAATGACTGTGGCGTAACATATCTATGGTCCCTTCTGTCGAGTTGCTTAATTTTTATGTCAACTTGGGAAACGTGACTTTTCTCCGTTCCCCTCCTGTCTAGCAAGTCAATTTTTATGGAGGGTGATGACCCGCGGTCTAGGCGATCATGTACTATTCGCAGCCTACGCATTATGTTTTTATCCTTAAATGTTATCTTTGGAGATATTTTACCGTTGTATCTCTGTCAATTTCACTACACATCTCCCCACTTGAAAACATGCCTATGGCAAGTTCCAAAACCAGCGATACACATAGGTAAAATTACTCCTCACGTTTGCCACTACTCTAATTTTGATCACAGGGGTGCCGACTGAGGAAATCTGCACCGACATTCAATTTGCCTGGGATATATTGGATACTAAACTGATAAGGTTGAAGCAACAAAGACCACCTCAGCAATCTTGCGTTTTCATGCTTAGCCTGAGACAAGAACACGAGAGGCTGATGGTCCGTCTCCACCACAAATGTCCTACCATACAGATAGATTTGAAACTTCTTTATTGCCCAGATTAATGCTAAACATTCTTTTTCGCTTGTGGAGTATCCTTGTTCCGCCTTATTCAATTTGCGGCTTGCATAAGCGACTGGTTTAAGTTCCCCATCAGGTGAAGATGATCTTTGCAACAAAGCCCCTCCGAGTCCTACATTACTTGCATCGGTTCTTAAGACAAAGTCCTGTGTCAAATCAGGCAGTTTGAGAATAGGCTTGCTAGTGAGTTTTTCCTTTAACTCTTGGAAAGCTAGTTCACATTGTGCAGTCCAAATAATTTTATCTGGAAGTCCCTTGCGAGTCAGATCAGTCAGAGGAGCACAAATAGCGTTAAAATTTTTGATGTATTTCTGATAAAATCCGCATAACGACACGAATGATCGCACGTCTTTTTTTGTTTGTGGCCTAGGTGCTCTCTGCAGTTTTTCCAAGTTCTTAGGATCAGGGGTCATATTACCCTGATATACAGTGTGTCCCAAGAATTCCAACTCTTTGCATCCAATACAACATTTTGTTGGCCTAGCAGTTAAGTTCGCCTCCCGAAGTCTATCAAACAACATCTCCAGAGCTTCAATGTGTTCTTCAAATGTCTCGGTGGCGACGAGAATATCATCCATGAAATTTGTGATACATGGGTTATTCAGGGGATCCAACAATTTTCGCATCATCCTTGAAAACACACTCGGAGCATTTTTCAGTCCGAATGGTAGCATATTGAATTCATAATGTCCATCCGAAGTGCTAAAAGCCAAATAAGGTCTCACTTCAGGCTTCACTGGGATCTGGTAATAGCCTTTACTAAGATCCACCTTTGAAAAGTATTTTGCCTTGTTCAGTCTGGCAAATAACTGTTTTGTGTCTGGTAATGGATCCACTTGTCCTTCTGTGACAGCATTCAGTTTCCTGTAATCTATGCACAGTCTGTGTTCCCCAGACGGTTTTCTCAACAAAACGACACTAGAACTAAAAGATGATTCACTGTGCGAAATAATCCCCTCCTTCAACAAATACTCTATTTCTTCCTTCAATGCCTTCTCCTTCGCGAACGGAATAGAATAGGCTCTCATACAGATTGGGTTTGAGTCTACCAGTTTCATGTCATACTGTAGCAAATTTGTATGGCCTGGTTTATCTGTTAATACATCTGTATGTTCCTCCAGAACCTTTTGAACTCTCTCCCTCTGGTTTTTAGTCAGGTGCTTACTGACTTTTACCTGTGCTGCTGTTTCACAAGGATGTAATGGGTATTCATGTGAGGTGAGTGGTTCTTTTTGCATCTGGGTTGCAATAGCCAAGGTCAATAAGGGGGTGCTTTCCTGGAGTGGTCTGTCCAGATACTTCTTTAACAGGTTTACATGATAAACTTTTCCTTCCCCTTTTTGTCAATTTTATAGTTTGTTCTAGACACCTTCTCTAGAACCGTATATGGACCTTGCCAACCAATTTGTAATTTATTCTGGCTTCCGGGTAGTAGAAGCAGCACCTTCTCTCCGACTGCCAGTTCCCTGTCCTTTGCCTTCCTATTAAAATATGCTGCATGTTTCTTCCTGGCTTGTTTCAAATTATCATTTGCCAGTTTCCATCCAGCTTTCAAACGAGTGGTCAGTTCGTTCACATATTGATACGATGAGGTAACAGTCTCTTCCGCCTTCTCATCTGTCCAGGTCCTTAATAAAGCTTCTAATGGACCTTTTATTGGCCTCCCAAATAGCAGAGTTGCGGGAGCCATCCCGGTTGAACTATGTGGTACCTCCCGGTACGCAAACAATGCGGCGGGCAGGAATTGATCCCACAGATCCGGTTTTTCGTGTGCCAGCTTTCTCAGGATAGAAATGAGAGTCCCGTTGAACCTCTCTACCTGGCCGTTCCCTTGTGGATGGTACGGACTACAATGAAAGTGCCTGGCTTGAAATAGCTTAAAAACTTCTTCCGTTAGTTTCCCCTTGAACTGAGAACCATTATCCGTCAAGATTTGATGCGGGAATCCTAATCGGGTAAATATTGTAAGTAGTGCCTCTGCTACATGTTTTGAATCAATTGATGGCAGGGCTACCGCCTCTCCCCACATAGAACAAGTGTCCACCAGAGTAAGGATGTAACTGTTCCTCCTCTTGGTCCGAGTGAGAGGTCCTACAATATCCACTGCAACCCTCTCAAAAGGTGTTCCCACTATGGGCATTTCCCCTAGAGTTGCAGGAGCAGTCCAGTGCTTTGGAGCTACCCTTTGACATTCTGGGCAGGATTTGACATATCTTTTTATATCCTCCGTTATCCCTGGCCAGAAGTAATGACAAGCTATACGCTGTCCTGTGGCGCTGATCCCCATGTGACCACTGAAGGGAATCGCATGCCCGAGTTCCATCACTTTATCTCTATATGAAGTGGGAAGAACCAGCTGGTTGTGACCATTTGTTCCAGTTCCGGCCTTCCTGTATAAGAGTTTGTTCTTCATGAAATATTCCCCCTTGCTCGGAGGTGTGTGGCATTTGGGCAATTTTTTAAAACAGGGCTTGAGTGTCCTATCCTCAGCCTGCGCCTTCCTCATCTCCTCTGGATGAGCATTTATAGGTTCACCTTCTTCCTCCTTCTTCTGTGACCTGGTCTGCACTGTCGCCATGATCACAGGTTTCTCGGGATTCCCCAAGAAGACGTATCTACACCCCAATATCAGAGGGTAGATTGGTTCATCTATCACTGCTGCTCTGATTTCTCCTTCCACATAGCGAGTTTTCACCGTTATCCTTGCGATGGGAAGTGTCATGAGTGGTATGTCCTTAGTCGCCCCTTGTATTTCCACTGTTTCTGTGGTATACTGACTTGGGTCCACTAGGCTAGACTTCACAACTGAATCATAATCCAAACCTGTATCATAAAGGCACCTTATGGTGACCCCATTACAAATAACATCCTCACAAACTGGGGGGTGATAAGGTTCCTGTTGTCCCTTAGGATTAACCTTTAATCTTTGCGTCCCCGACTTCATTGCAGCAATGTTTGAAGGTTTCCTTCTACAAAATTCGGTGTTATGGTTATCCTTCTTGCACCATTTACACCATCTTTTTCCTTGGTTCAACGGTTTTCTTTCATTGAACTTTTGGTCATTGAACTGTGAGTTTCTGTCGCGATAGTCATTTCTTGGCCGCTCAAAGTTTGTCCTACCTTTATTTCCCTGCTCTCTATTATCAAATTTATTAAATTGCTGTGGAGCTTTAAAATTGTCTATGTGCTTCTTCTTAGCACCACTTACCTCTGCCTGGGCTGCCTGATACCTCTCAGCAACATTTAAAATTTCCCCCAACTTCTCTGCACCTTGTTCCATGAGAAATTTTCTCATGTCTGGAGCCATGGACTCTCTCAATTGCTCAATCATGATCATTTCTTTAAGATCTTGGGTCTTCCCCAGAGCCGTCCATTTCTCCAAATAGGTTTCTAGTCTAGCAGAGAATTGGTGGTATGTCTCCCCAGACAACAGTTTGGCATTTCTAAATTTCTTACGATAAAATTCACCATTCTTCTCGTACCTTAATAACAAAGCCTGCTTTAACATGTCATAATTGTCTTGGTCTTCCCTGTTCATTTTAGCAAATACTTCATAAGAAGTACCTCTCAATCCCTGTGATAGCTTTAAGCTCCACCTCTCTCTCTCTAACCCATATGTAGTAGCTAATAACTCAAAACGTCCTAGGTACCCCTCTATGTCATCGTCTTTTTCAACAAAATGGTCTAAATGAAACCCCATAGCTGAGTTTGAGGCTCCCAGACTGGGCGTAGCATCTGAGGCAAAAGGGCTGGCACCATTTTCAGGAGCCTGGCCTTGTAATTCCAGCTCCCTTAGTCGTAATTCGTGCTCCCTTTGCAACCTTCTATCTTCTGCCTCCCTTTCGGCAGTCAACCTTTTTTCTTCTGCCTCCCTTTGCAACCTTCTATCTTCTGCCTCCCTTTCGGCAGTCAACCTTTTTTCTTCTGCCTCCCTTTGCTGTCGTTTTTCTTCTGCCTCAATCTGCAGCCTCTTAATGTCTCTATCAGCCTCTAACCTCTTCTCTTCAGCTAACCTCCTTTCTTCCCGTTCAATATATTTATCACATTCAGCCGTTACGTATTGAATTAAAATTTGACCATCCATTCCCATCTCCTTCGCGGTGAGCACAGCAGCTGATCTAAATTTTGCCAGCTCCGCCATACTTTTTAGACAATATAATAATATACAAGCTAAATCTCTAACCAGTAAATACACTAAGTACTTCTTATGACTATAGTCTAACTAATTCTAACTAACCAGTTAACTAATTAATTATTACTGGCTGTGAAGATTCACCAACTTTTATCTGCAGGGACACTTTTAATTTTAAAGGGAATTTTACAATTTATTTCCCTACTTTTATTTCTCCCACCAGGAGATCCTAATATTACTGTTGGGCTAATTATCCCTGGACAAGACCCCAATTTATGTAGTGGTGTTTGATGGTATTGTATGATGGTGATATTACTAAATGTAATGTATGAGGCCAGCTGTGAAGGCTCCTGAGATAAAATGTAGTTGAGAATTGTCAGAAGGCCTTTCTTGCTACCACTACGACCTCACACTTAATTTTTTTAATGAATGTGGCTACGTAAAGTGTCTAGGGTTATGATATGTAGTGTGGTGTAATAGGTTATAGATATACCCACAGATATTTAACAAGACTAATAATATTAATAAATGTTAAAATACACTGAACTAACTCACGTGTGTAAAATTTTTTGATAGAATTATATTACATTTATTTTGTTCTGGATCAATTTTTTAGGTTGACCAGAACTTAAAAGGATTTAGAGATTATGAAAGAAATGCATGGAATATTATATCATAAATGCAATAGTGTACATATATATGTACTATACTAGTTAGTTTTATTAAAATGTTCTAGTAGTCATCTACTTGGGAGGATAGTTACTGTTTGTGCTGTTGGGGTGGCCTCATCACACCTGTCTATATTGACTACACAGTGTCCAGAAAATGGTGGGAATTTTTATGGGGGTATTAGTAACTACACAGCGTTGGTGAATGTCCAGCAGACCAGAGGCTCACTCATCTGGTAGTTGTAGCTCTGGTGCTGAAATCAGGTGGTCCCACCTCTCCGTGCTGGCGGGCAATAATGGTGGTCTCTGTCACAAGTACTGCACAGATACACTCGAGTAAAGTCACCAACTGAATAGACACTGCTTGGTTGACAACAGAAACTCACAGCTCTGCAATCAAAGTATGGGCCATGTGTCAAAATCTATTCTCTACCCACGTCTGGACACAACACTGACACAACAACCACATCATACAGACAGGTCAGATCTCTCTGACCAAACAGCACATTTACCATGGTGGGTTTACATCAGATAGATCCTCCCAGACTATAGATTCTGAAAAATATTTATTAGTTGTCTGCCCTAAAAGAGGATAGGTAATATGTTTCATTATTCTCAACACTTGATCTGTCTTGCATAATCCTTGCTGGAGTTTATGTACATTGTTGGTCCCTAGACCCTGACTAGGGCGGGGGGTCTAGAGCAAATCCCTACTTGTTTGTAAGGCTAGATTTCGATATGGCAGTATCAAATCACTCGAACATGAAACAATATTCAAAATATATAAGGAAATAATTTCAATCTTACCAGATTATGAATAAATAACACAGAATTGCTAGCAAAACTCAGCTGAGCTGCTGGCTATAGTATGGCGTCCCTAAATTTATTACACTTTCTTTCATATGGAAATCACCACACTTTAAAATCTGTGTCTATCACTGAACAACTATTGAAGAATGGCCCCACTTTCGCGTCTGAGCGCTAATGATATGATTGTCTGTGGCCAATCACTGCCTAGGTTTATTTTAAATTCAAATTTCCTACCATAAAGTCATTTCAGTCATGCTTCAGTCAAGTATGGATGTTTATCTGTTAGTCTGTCCGTCTCTACTTGTGTTTCTACAAAATGTACTTGATTTTTGAACCAACCTTTCTCTCCCCTCCAAAATTTTGTCGTTAAAAGTTATATTTAGACACAGCTACCACCCAAAAACCCTCTCCTCCATACTAAGTAAATTTGAACACCTGCGTCCCAAAGTCGTGTTTTTTTGTGCAATTAGCGACACTTTTAGATTCAATACAGTCTGTCGATGATGTGAACAACACTGTCTTTTGTCATTATCTTCAATATTATCTATCCGTCTGTAAAATTAAGAACATATTAGTTCACTGCTCAGAATAGGCCATCCGGCCAGCTAATTTTTATATTCCTAACATTAATATTAAGAAAAAAGTACTTTTTAATTTTTGTAATATTTCGAACATCTGCGTTTAGCCGCTGAATTCAAATCAAGGGCTTGGTATCGCGCAAAAGCGTCCAATAAATGACTGTGGCGTAACATATCTATGGTCCCTTCTGTCGAGTTGCTTACTTTTTATGTCAACTTGGGAAACGTGACTTTTCTCCATTCCCCTCCTGTCTAGCAAGTCAATTTTTATGGAGGGTGATGACCCGCGGTCTAGGCGATCATGTACTATTCGCAGCCTACGCATTATGTTTTTATCCTTAAATGTTATCTTTGGAGATATTTTACCGTTGTATCTCTGTCAATTTCACTACAGCAACTTTGAAGCAAATGTTCAGCAGTCATTTTATCAGTGCCACAGATACACTCATCGATAGTTTCTATCTTTAGCTTGTTGAATAGATGGTATCTCAATCTGTTGTGGCCAGTGCGGAGTCTGAAGATTTACCACTTGCTATCTTCTGTTGAGCTGGTAGTATGTATCATTTTGTGTACGACCTTGATGCTCTACATCCCATTTGTTTCTGTATCTGATTCTGATAAAGTTCTTTGCCTCCTCCAAAGTTACGCTTCATCATCATCATCATCTCAACCCATAACCCGTCATGGGTCGTAGGGGTGCCATGGTGGAAGCATCAGCAGACAGGGTCCTCCACTGCTCTCTATTCTCAGCAATGCGTACAAGTGTGGAGAAACCGTGTCCTGCCCATTCTTTGATGTTATCAGCCCAGGATTTTCTTTGCCTTCCTCTTCTCCGTTTACCTTCGACTGTTCCCTGGAGGATCGTTTTCGAAAGGGAGTCATGACGAGTTACATGCCCAAACCAGGCAAGCTTTCGACGTTTCACTATTGACAAAAGTGGTTCTTGATGGCCTGCATAGGTGTTTATCTTCTCTCTAACATAGACATTTGTTTTGTGCTCTTTATAGCAAATGCGCAAAATTCTTCTATAACATTTATGCTCGAAAGCCTGAATCCTTCGCTCCGTATCTGCAGTGAGTGTCCAGCCCTCACACCCATACAAGAGAATAGATAATACAAGTGATTTGTATAATTTGATCTTCACAGGAAAACTGATGTTACTTTTCCAGATCACATTCAACCTTGTCATGGCAGCTGAGGCCATCTCAAGTCTTGTCTTGATTTCTTTATTTGATCTTCCATCACTACATATAGTGGACCCGAGATATTTAAAGGTGTTAACTTCTTCTAACGTTTGCCCATTTAACGTAATGTTGGTCGGAACATGTTTCTTATGGCTATTCACCAATATCTTGCTTTTTTCTATATTAATTTCCATCCCATATGTTCTTGTTACTTTCTCCAGTCTAGAGGTAAGGTCTTGAAGTTCTGATTCTGTTCCAGCTATCAGATCAATATCATCAGCAAAACGTAGATTACACAGAGGTCGGCCTCCAATCGATATGGTTGATTTATAATCGTAGAGAGCCTCCTGCATAATATGTTCTAGATAAATGTTAAAGAGCACTGGTGACAGGATACATCCCTGGCGAACTCCTACAGTTGTTTTGAAAAATTCTCCAATGTCATTGCTTGCAAAAACAGCACTGCTTGCGTCCTTGTATAGTGCTTCAATGATATCTATGATGTTGGTATCAAAATTGAATTTTCTCATTATTTGCCATAAACCTTCATGCCAGACTCGATCGAAGGCTTTTGTGAAATCGATGAAGTTATGGTATAAATCATGTTGATGCTGGAGATGTTTTTCGATCAGTAATCTAATATTGAAGATTTGTTCTGAGGTACTTCTTTTTGGTCTAAAGCTAGCCTGTTCCTCTGACAAGATTTCTTCTGATTTCTGTTTTATTCTGTTCAAAAGTATCCTTAACATCACCTTACTTGGATGACTAATAAGGCTAATGGTTCTGTAGTTCTTGCACATTTTTAGATTTCCTTTCTTTGGAAGCGGTATTACTAATGACTGCGTCCATTCTTTTGGCCATTTTTTTGTACTCCATATCTTCTGGCAAATTGTTGTCATGATTTTTACTATATCTGGTCCTCCATATTTCAAGAGCTCTGCTGGTATATTATCCACACCCGGTGACTTCCCTCCTTTCATCGAAGATATAGCCTCTTCCACTTCTTCCCGTAGTATTGCTGCATTTCCGAGTTCTCTGTTTTCGCACTTAATGTTGTTTAATATGCCTAAGTCAGTGTCAAGTTTACAGTTATATAATTCTTTACAATATTCTGTCCACCTTCTCATTACAGCTGTTTTTTCATTGAGCAGAGCCCCATTGCTATCTTCTATGACAGTTACCCTGGGCTGTTGGGGTTTTGATAGTCTTCTTAATGTGTCAAAAACTGCCTTGCTGTTACCTTTTATTAGCCCCGTATTAATGGACTCACATTGATCAGCTACCCATTTTTCTTTGGCCTGTTTCATTTTCTTTCTAATATTTTTATTCACCACACTGTATTGCCATGCTGCTTCAGGAACCTCTTTCTTAACCTTTTTCATTTCTCGCCGTGTATCACATAACTTCAGAATTTCATCTGTAACCCATGGTTTGTTTATTTTCTTTCTTTTACCAAGTATTTCTGTTGCTGATTCAATGAGCACGTCTTTCATGTTCTCTGTGATTGAGTTGATATCATCCTCCAAAAAGTTGAGAGCTGCGAATTTTCCTCCAACAGTTGCCTCAAAGATTCCCGCGATTTCTGGATCTTTCAATTTGTCTAAATTGAATCTTAACTGAGAACATCTGTTTTGATTATAGTTCTTTTTGAGTTTAAGCTTGAGCGTCATCAATACCATGTCGTGATCACTACCAATGTCGGCGCCAGGAAAAGTCCTAGTCTTGGCTTTATTAATGCTGGACTTGAATCTTTTGGATACAAGAATAAAATCAATTTGGTTATGTATCTCAGTTTTTGGGGCATGCCACGTTGTTCTTCTTGATAACTTATGAGGAAATAGTGTATTTGCAAGGGTTAGTTTATAGTTGCTGGCAAATTCTAGTAGCCTTAGTCCTCGATCGTTGGTTTCTCCAGTCCCAAATTTCCCCACTGTGCCAGCCCAGTGACCGTATGCATCTGGCCCTATTTTAGCATTCCAATCACCTAGAACGATGAGAAGATCTTTCTTTGGAATTTTCTTAATTGCTTCATCCAGATTGTCATAAAATGTTTCAATTGCCTCATCCTCATAGTCAGTAGTGATGACTTTCCATCATAACATTTCAGTGGGCAAGAGGTTTGCTTGGCGGTGCCCATCTCCTCTCCAAGTATCCTTGCAGGTACATACAAAAATGTACCTGGAGCAGTAACAATAGCCCTCAATAAATCTGTAATGTTTTGAAACACTGTCCGGTTGACACATCACAAAAACCGCCAATCTGTCAGCCTCTTCATTGCCGGTGATGTTACAATGAGATGGGATCCATTGAATCACAACACTTTTGAATCGTTGACATAGTTTGTGGAGCACTATTTTGAGGTCATCCAGGTCTGTGTTATCTTGGCTTTCTAACGCTTCAATTACTGACTGTGCATCAGTAAAGAAAGCAGCTTGTCTGTTTGTGCTTTACTGTCATTATAACTTCTGTTGCAGTTTTCAAGGCCTCTGCCTCTGCTCTGAAGTTACTTGAGAATTGTCTTGTTGCCACTGACATTTTGTGTGTGCACCAGTGCTCAAGGTCAGAAAGACACCTCCACCTCCATTTTCTGTTGCATTTGTTGCTGATCCATCTGTGTATACATGTGTCCATGTGTTGCGTGGGTAATGTTTATATATTTATTTATACGTTTGTCTTAGCTGCTGTTGCCCACGATGGAGTTGTCTGACACGATGGAGTTTTCTTGGTTGTGCTCTGATTTTGCAGCAAACCAAGGAGTGATCTGTATCACAGTCTGCACAATGGTACGAGCGTGTGGAGAGCACAGATATGAGAAGTGGCCTTCTGACGAGAATCAGATGCAGTTGGTGCTAGTGCTTGGATCGTTGGTGTCTCCATGACATCTTATGCTGGGGTTTTGTCTGAAAGTAGGTTTCGGTCACGCAGAGCTCAGGATGGACATACAACTCCAAGAGCCGTTGTCCATTGTCATTCATCTTGCGAATACCAAACTTGCCCAGACATGAAGGCCATGTAACATTATCGGCACCCACCCTAGCGTTAAAGTCACCAAGGAGAACAAGCTGTTCTTTATCACCGAGGGTGTGAACTGAGAACTGGTCCCAAGGCACCAATTAGTTAATATGTGACCACGCCTGCGTCCTAGGTGGTGGTGTTATTAACTTTCAACAAAGTACTTTCTTTTAACTTGGTGGCAGGCCTAGTTAAGTAACTCACACCAGTCTCTTTTCTTGTTTGTATATCTTCCAAGTTAAGGTAATAGTATATAAGTACTGGCCCTCTCCGCCAGAGTTGGTAATTCTTGGATGAACTACTTTCCTTCCTTCATTCAACCCTTGACTCGTTCGTTCCCTTCTCCGTTGTTATGTACAGTGACTGATCGTATAGTGGATTTATATAAAGGCTAATAGTCTGGCATACACCAACCTCTCACAAGGAGTGACTCAAGCATTTGTTTTTCCTCTTGCAAAAACATATTTATTTACATGTAATATATTTCAATGATGTAGATACCTCTTCATAGAGCATACCTACAGTTGTAGCATAGTTGCTTCATGTATACTTTCTTTATCTCATGTATGTAGACACTTAATCTCCCTTTGTTCCTCTATCAACTCCATGTACTTATTTAACCTCTTTAAATTATGTTTCAGTATACCTCAATACAACTGATCAGCATTATGCAATTCATTATTTTGTACCTTTATTCTTCCTGTACAAAACTTGGTCAGACCTGCCTGTATCCACTTCTGGGAAACAACATCCTATAGTTCTATGCATGAAGTAAACCTTATATATTCCTTACTTACATGTGAGAGCATTCAAGTAGTTCTTTAAGAAGTCGACCATCGATGTCACTTACTTGTCGTAACTAATTCCGTGTACAACTCATTGTTTCACTCACTGTGAACTCTCTCTCTGATGAAAAATATGTAGCTCCCTTCCTGGGATTGATTCATATCATCCATTTAATAGATGACGGTACCAAGCTTGACCTTCAATATTTAATTCTATTCCTTCTCTGGTTTGCTTGGTCATTAAAGTTCTCATTGCTCATATGGCTTGTCGACCTGGGAGTTCAGTTTTATTTCTCCTGTAAAACTTTCATCAATGTACATAATAATTCAAAAACCAATACTTACAGGCGATTCCCTGAATCTCTCCTGAAAATTCACTCACTACTGTCACTATTAAAGCTCTCTTAATCATCTTCCACTCTAACTATGTGACACTTCTTAGTTATATCATATTGTTACTGACTAGTCATTATCACGTCCTCTGAACTTCCTAGAACTAATGTCACTTCTCTTTAACCACTGACTTCTTTTAAACTTCTAAGTTTTTCTATACAGCTTGTGCATCTTCTGTATAACTTCTAAAACTATCTGTAATACCACAGAACTTATTAAAACTGGTGGCAACCGCACAACAGCATCTCTTGTTTCTTCGTCTTCGGAAACACGACTGCCCTCTAGCAAGCCGTGAGCTGTTCTCCCCTCTGGCCATCGTCAGCTGATATGTTTTTTCCTCCACCCTACTTCTGATTCGTTCTTTCACCTGTTTACCAGCTGAAACCATTGGTCGGCTTTATTTACTACTCACTAGAAAAATACTCACGCTTTACCGACACAAGCGAATTCAGTGAACCATCGTCTGCTATTTTTAATCTTCCCTCTATCTTTTTTCTCGTGAGCTGTTTTCAACGCTCACGCAACCTTGGCAAATATTTACAATGCCTGGGCAAACCCTACGGCACCCTACTTTAAGCATTCATATTAACCCTGCCAGAAGCATAAACAATGCTTGGGCAAACCCTACGGTGAAATCTTGCCTAGGTGTGCTTTTGATGACTGCTACTGGATTCTCGTAGAACTCGTCTTTAGCTTCTGAGGCAGAATACAGAGAAGGGGCATACACACTGAGAAGGGTGATTGGACCTGCGCTAGTTTGCAGTAGTCAGCTCTGCCCGAAGTACTGATGTTACTCGGTATTTATGTTTCATGTTTTAGTGATGTTACTCGGTATTGATGATGGCATTCTGATCCATTATCACCTGATCCAACCATTTTAGTTAACGATTTTTTGACCGCAAAACCAACAACGTGTTCTCTAGTTTTATTAAGGGCTTTCCTTTGCCAATAACACGTATAGTCCTTCTCGCTCACCATTCCTGCGCCTGCCAGGTGCGTTTCCTGAAGTGCAGCTATATCCACCTGAAGTCGTTTAAGTTCGTCATTGATTATGGCAGTCTTCCTGACATCGTTTATGTCCTGTAGGTTTTCGGATAGTCCAGTCAACATTGTCCGGACGTTACAGCATCTCAATCTGATAGTTATTTTATTTTTTTTACTTCTTGTTTTGTGATAGTTGTTTGGTGCAAAAGTTTCTGTCCACAGTTCGGGTTGGATCCTAATCCCCATGCACCCAATGGGGGCTGTCCAGCTTGAAGCGGACGGTAGCTGTCCATTGAGCTCCTAGGACCTTTCTTACTGTCGGAAGTAGCCCTGGCGCCATGCCCTACTCCAGTTGGGCAAAATGCTTATAACCGGTAACTGCTACTTCCCGTGTTTTGCCAACACCTATAGATGAAGCTGAAGTGTCCTCTCCAGGGCGCGAGCTTGGGCACAGTTATAAGAAGATCGTTATAAGGTTATACTTAACCGGGCTGGTTACAACATCAATATAAAAATGTGTATGACCGGTCAGTTGGCCAGTCAATTGTGTTGTGCGCAGGTAAATATTTTGATGAGAGCTAATCCTTTATACGTTTCTGTTCAAGTGTTTACAGGCCTTCCGCCTGAGATGAAAATTCTTGACTGAAGTTTATTTTTCTTCCCAGGTCCGTTCTTACCCTTTTAGGTTTAGTGATAAGCAATATCGCATAATGGTTTTCAAATGATCCAACTGTAACACAGCAATGTAAAAAATTCAATCAGAGTTTATTAATGTCATTAGACAAGCACTGCAAATTTCACAATGATTGGTTGTTTATCCACAAGGAAAAAAATATATATCCAACAGAATAAAATACAAACTTGTCTACTTAAAAACTTGTTAATTTAAAAACTTGCCAACTTAAAAACTTGTCTTGATAATCTCAAAGACGAAGTTCCCCTAACACTATCTGTAAAATCCTCTAGCCTAATCTAATGGAATCTGCATGCCCTATCGCCCACATCTCTCCTTATATATGCAGGTCCTTCCTTTTCCCGCCATTTTTCACACGACTCCGTCTTTTTTTTCACACGTTTCAATTTTCTACACACGTTTCTCTGTTATCGACAATTTGCACACGACTTTCGGTTGTTACGACTTTTGTGACATCTCTCTTTTCCATCAACAATGGAAAAAAAACCAAAATAGCAACTCTCACTTCACAAAATTTTCCATTCAAAAACATGCATTCATTATTTTCTTCTGGGACAGCTTTACAATGCCTCTCTCAAAGCCGTGATCTTTTAATGATACTGTGTTTTGTGCAAAAATGCCTTATCTGCTTTTAACGTCCGTTATTCTCATTCTATGTGGTTTTTTAACACGTATAAATGGTATTGTATGCCAAGCGGTCACACCCATGCAGCATGTTCCCCCCTCTCCACACAGCTGGTAGATCCAAAGGAACGGCAGTCTCCACACAGCTGGTAGATCCAAAGGAACGGCAGTCTCCACACAGCCGGTAGATCCAAAGGAACGGCAGTCTCCACACAGCTGGTAGATCCAAAGGAACGGCAGTGTCCACACAGCCGGTAGATCCAAAGGAACGGCAGTCTCCACACAGCTGGTAGATCCAAAGGAACGGCAGTCTCCACACAGCCGGTAGATCCAAAGGAACGGCAGTCTCCACACAGCTGGTAGATCCAAAGGAATGGCAGTCTCCACACAGCTGGTAGATCCAAAGGAACGGCAGTCTCCACACAGCTGGTAGATCCAAAGGATTGGCAGTCTCCACACAGCTGGTAGATCCAAAGGAACGGCAGTCTCCACACAGCTGGTAGATCCAAAGGAACGACAGTCTCCATACAGCCGGTAGATCCAAAGGAACGGCAGTCTCCACACAGCCGGTAGATCCAAAGGAACGACAGTCTCCACACAGCTGGTAGATCCAAAGGAACGGCAGTCTCCACACAGCTGGTAGATCCAAAGGAACGGCAGTCTCTACACAGCTGGTAGATCCAAAGGAACGGCAGTCTCCACACAGCTGGTAGATCCAAAGGAACGGCAGTCTCCACACAGCTGGTAGATCCAAAGGAACGGCAGTCTCCACACAGCTGGTAGATCCAAAGGAACGGCAGTCTCCACACAGCAGGTAGATCCAAAGGAACGGCAGTCTCCACACAGCTGGTAGATCCAAAGGAACGGCAGTCTCCACACAGCCGGTAGATCAAAAGGAACGGCAGTCTCCACACAGCTGGTAGATCCAAAGGAACGGCAGTCTCCACACAGCTGGTAGATCCAAAGGAACGGCAGTAGCCTATACAGTATGGTACCAGCCACGTCGTAGGAGTTGCCAGAATAATGTTGAAACTGCCTTAGGGACTTCGACTCAGGCTGTATCCTCAAGGTTTGCTACCGAAGCCTTTCCCATAAACGGATATTCCCGCAACGCAGCAGTGTTGGAATTCAGAGTTTTACCTTTTCTTAGAAAGGCTACCAACCAAGGATCACGAACGCTATCTGCCCGAAATAGTGATGTTACTCGGTATTAATGATGGGATGTATTAGTGATGTTACTCTGTATTTAAGTTTCACGTTTTAGTGATGTTACTCGGTATATATGTTTCATGTTTTAGTGATGTTACTAGGTATTTATGTTTCATGTTTTAGCGATGTTACTCGATATGTATGTTTCATGCCTTAGTGATGTTACTTGATATTTATGTTTCGTATTTTAGTGATGTTACTCGGTATTCATATTTTCATGTTTTAGTGATGTTACTCGGTATTTATGTTTCATGTTTTAGTGATGTTACTCGGTATTTATGTTTCATGTTTTAGTGATATTTACTCGGTATTTATGTTTCATGTTTTAGTGATGTTACTCGGTATTTATGTTTCATGTTTTAGTGATATTTACTCGGTATTTATGTTTCATGTTTTAGTGATGTTACTCGGTATTTATGTTTCATGTTTTAGTGATATTTACTCGGTATTTATGTTTCATGTTTTAGTGATGTTACTCGGTATTTATGTTTCATGTTTTAGTGATGTTACTCGGTATTTATGTTTCATGTTTTAGTGATATTTACTCGGTATTTATGTTTCATGTTTTAGTGATGTTACTCGGTATTTATGTTTCATGTTTTAGTGATATTTACTCGGTATTTATGTTTCATGTTTTAGTGATGTTACTCGGTATTTATGTTTCATGTTTTAGTGATATTTACTCGGTATTTATGTTTCATGTTTTAGTGATATTTACTCGGTATTTATGTTTCATGTTTTAGTGATGTTACTCGGTATTTATGTTTCATGTTTTAGTGATATTTACTCGGTATTTATGTTTCATGTTTTAGTGATGTTACTCGGTATTTATGTTTCATGTTTTAGTGATATTTACTCGGTATTTATGTTTCATGTTTTAGTGATGTTACTCGGTATTTATGTTTCATGTTTTAGTGATATTTACTCGGTATTTATGTTTCATGTTTTAGTGATGTTACTCGGTATTTATGTTTCATGTTTTAGTGATGTTACTCGGTATTTATGTTTCATGTTTTAGTGATATTTACTCGGTATTTATGTTTCATGTTTTATTGATGTTACTCGATATTTATATTTTCATGTTTTAGTGATGTTACTCGGTATTTATGTTTCATGTTTTAGTGATGTTACTCGGTATTTATGTTTCATGTTTTAGTGATGTTACTCGATATTTATGTTTCATGTTTTAGTGATGTTACTCGGTATTTATGTTTCATGTTTTAGTGATGTTACTCGGTATTTATGTTTCATGTCTTAGTGATGTTACTCGGTATTTATGTTTCATGTCTTAGTGATGTTACTCGGTATTTATGTTTCGTATTTTAGTGATGTTACTCGGTATTTATGTTTCATGTTTTAGTGATGTTACTCGGTATTCATATTTTCATGTTTTAGTGATGTTACTCGGTATTTATGTTTCATGTTTTAGTGATATTACTCGGTATTTATGTTTCATGTTTTAGTGATATTACTCGGTATTTATGTTTCATGTTTTATTGATGTTACTCGATATTTATATTTTCATGTTTTAGTGATGTTACCCGGTATTCATATTTTCATGTTTTAGTGATGTTACTCGGTATTTATGTTTCATGTTTTAGTGATATTACTCGGTATTTATGTTTCATGTTTTATTGATGTTACTCGATATTTATATTTTCATGTTTTATTGATGTTACTCGGTATTTATGTTTCATGTCTTAGTGATGTTACTTGATATTTATGTTTCGTATTTTAGTGATGTTACTCGGTATTCATATTTTCATGTTTTAGTGATGTTACCCGGTATTCATATTTTCATGTTTTAGTGATGTTACTCGGTATTTATGTTTCATGTTTTAGTGATATTACTCGGTATTTATGTTTCATGTTTTAGTGATATTACTCGGTATTTATGTTTCATGTTTTATTGATGTTACTCGATATTTATATTTTCATGTTTTAGTGATGTTACTCGGTATTTATGTTTCATGTTTTAGTGATGTTACTAGTAGTAGGGAATGGCGGAAACGAGGCGTTTTCAGGCGGCGCGCAGGCGGCGCGTGACTTTTATATAGCAAAAACGCCAGGCGGCGCGTGACTTTTATATAAGCGCATTCAGGCGGCGCAAGATGGCGGACTTGAGATAACAAGGGGAGGTTATTTTTAGAGGTATTTTTATATAACAAGAAGATGGGTATATTTTTTTATATAAGGAAAATGTGGCAAGATGGCGGACTTGAGATAACAAGAAGAGGTATTTTTAGACTTTTAGATAACAAGAAGAGGATTTTTAGGCAAGATGGCGGACTTGAGATAACAAGAAGAGGGGTATATTTTTTTATATAAGGAAAATGTTGTAAGAGGGTGGTTTTTATATAGTAATATATTATTGTTATTAGTATAGCCAACTTAGGTAGTGGCTGTGTTAGACAAACAAGAAGAGGATAATAGTTAGACTTTTAGATATTTTTAGACAATAGGAAGACGATAGTTAGACGATATATATTTACATAACAAGAAGACGATATTTATTGACATATATATTTTACAACAGTTATATTACAACAGTTATACAAACAGTTATACAAACAGCTAGACATATATTGAGACATACAACGGACGATATAGGTAACAAAAAAGCGTTTTAGTTAATGTAGTTTTTATTTTTTCAAATACTAAAGGGCAACTCTCAATCGCTTGGTAGGTTTCTTCTTCTTCTGTGGTAGATTAGGGACATCGGTCAGGTCTGTGGTGGGAAACCAACTCGGGTCTGGGGATACTGGACAGCTAGACTTCATGTATTCGTCAAACAGGTTAGTGAAGGTGGTAGGTTTCTTCGGGGGTAGGACATCGGTCAGGTCTGTGGTAGGAAACAAACTCGGTTCTGTTGGTTGGTAACAGCTGGAGTTGATGTACTGGTCAAATGTGGTGCCAGTAGTAGGATAGGTATCCGTGCTTGGTGGCTGTAATCGGTCAAATTCGGCGAGGATTTCGCTCTGTAATGTCAATAAATGGTCAAACTCGGGTCGAGTTAACGTAATGCCGTGTTTGGTAGGAAATTTGAGGTAGGATTCACCAAAATATCTTCGCACGTGCAGTAAAGGTTGGCCTCGGTAAACACTTACAGATGCAGCCTTCAGACCACTAGCCAAAGGTTTAAGCATTTCATCACTTCTCTTGATGTAGACCCAGTTGGTGGGAGCAGTCATTTTCAACGAGGTGTATCTGTCGTTAATAAAGTGTCATCCAAGTGTTTATATTGTATAATCTGGTTTTTTTAGGCGTGCCCTAGCTAGGATTTGATTCGTCGAACATCGATCGTGTGTTAGGTAGGACGTGATTCGTCGACGTATTGCGTGGGAACAATGACACATGGCCGTATTGTCGTGAGGGAAAAAATACACCTGTCTATTGATTTCGTCCTTTGTTTACGAAAGTGGGGTTGAGTTTCACTAGCCAGGGTCTGACTAAGCGCGTAATTAATCGATCGTTGGCGTGTTGTCTAGCCGAAAATGGTAGTAGGACCCGCTGCATAGTACCACCTCGCGTTTTGATCAAGATGAAATAAATGGCGTAGAGCCCGCAAACATTGGTGACTACATCTTGTAAATGTCTGGCGTTGTAGTTAACAGGTCGAGTAGAGTTTCTGGCTATAAAATTAATCAGGTCCGAGTGTGTAGGTGGTAGACCAAAAGAATCAAAATATTCAAAAGTACCAAGTCCATTATAATATAGGGCGACCCAGTGGTCACCGGGGCGATAGCTAGGATCAGTGTTGATGACGAAAGCAGCCGTCTTGGTCGGATCGATGCGTAGAGGTAATTGGTCACGAGCTAACACTTTAACGAGCCCAGTTCGTTTAACAAATATGTCTGACAGGAGGATGGTGCGTATCTCGTCTGTGTTCATTGTCTAAGTGGTGTAGTCTGTCAAAACTTGGCGCGATTTCGAGATCTCCAAGATCGAGTCTTGCTCGGCGTAGACGAGGACCTGTAATGGTTCGGGTGTCACCTCGGCGAATTTAAGTTCTACTGAGACTGGGCCCGACTTGGCCATCTCAAACTGGTCACCGTCTAGTAGACTGGGGGTGAGGTCAAAGGCGTATAAGGCGTAACCGTGCTTAAAATGTCTATACTCGAGGTCGTTGCCGGCGTCTTTACCAACCAGTCCCATAGCTAGATTCGTCGCGAAGAAGGCTCTCACGTACTGGTTGTGTTCATAATCCATGGACAAAGGCTTGCCACTGACGGTTCTGCCGTCCGCGCTGACATTCAAATATATCAGACCAAAAGTAGCGAAATTGAACGGATTAGCCGTGTACGACCCGTTAAAAGTGGACGAAGTGACTAGTCCAATCACGATCCGTGTAGGTGTTTGACTGAGAAACAGATTATCCTGCATGTGCGATAGCATACCTCTAGGGATAGAGAAAGTTTTTAGCACAACTCGTTTCAAGGGGTACTTGGCATTACCTCGCACCAAGGCTTTCTCGTGGGCTAGAGAGACGGCGGGATTTAATTTAGCTTTCCGGACAACCAAGGCCGCATAAGTTATAATAGATTTATATCCAGCGGTGGGGTCGTGTCCCAGCACGTTGAAGGCATCTTTAGACGGGGTGAGTTTTACTTTAACTGTCACACCATTTAACAGGTAACGATCTTCAGCAAAGGTATCTGAATGTAAACGACCCATCATATCAATCTCCTGAGAACCAGCCGCTATATGTCGACGCAGTCTTAACCCGTTGTTATTGTCACCAATTGTGTCCGTAATAAAATTTGGCGTGTCTTTGTAAAACAGAGCCGATGTCAGATGACCTCGTTTGGGTTCCTCCCCGTAATTCAACGTGGCTTCGATGTAAGCTCTATAAGGGTAGGTGTTCTCGCTGGGTGTAATCAGCGTGTCGTTCAGTGAAACGTCGACTTGGGAGAATAAACTGTGCAGGTAATAGTTGATCGGGGCCACCTCTGCGTCAGCGGGTAATGCGCCGCCATTAGCTAACGTAACTTTGGCGCGCACGTGTAGAAAAGTATTGAACAAATCTAGATATTCTTCACCGTTTCCGGAAATTACAAATTCCACCGGGGCTCCGGGGGCTAAGGCGGCCAACGGATGTATCTCCACAAATTGTCCCTCTTCCACGGCTGTCTGCGTTGGTGGTACGCTAAACAAATCTAGACCACTGTGAAGACACTCGCACGAGCTGGGTTGAATAAGCGCCATCATTCAAATATATCAGAGTACCTTCGCTTCTTCTGGTGAGAATGAGAAGGTCGAGCTCGGTTACGGCGTTTTATGCGTTTCGGTTCGCCAGGTGGGGCAGCTCTCGTTTTTCTTTTTCTTCTAAGCCCGCTACCCGATTGGTTAGTGGTGAGGTGTTCAACGGCTCCCTGTAATAAACGTTGACCCGACTCCTTGGCTCGTTCGAGAAATGCCTCGCCAACATTTCTGCCGGCTAACGCATCGCTCGCGACCTGTAGTCCGGTCCCAAGCCCTTCTCTGAGTAAAGCTTTGCCTCCAGTTTTTAACCACGGTAGAACCATGCGACCGAGCCCGCCGAAAAAAACTACCCAAACCATGTCCTCTTTGACTTCTGCCTCCGATAAACACTGGCATCCCGTGGCCAGCTTGGTTGCAGTAAAACTCCTCATACATCTTGGGGTTTCGTCGGATGGGTACGTGTCTGACCATTTTTTCTAGTAAAAATCAAACCGTCTGTGAGTTCGGAAGTGTAGTGTCAACACCGAAGCTCCGCTAGTGAATGGGATAGTCTTACCCTGATCGTTAGTTAAAAGGATTTCCACCGCGTCAAACGAAAAACGGCTAAGGGGTACGTAGTGTGGTTTGTCGTAAATCCTGAAAACAGAAGCATTAGTCCTATCCAAAATAGGCACAATCCGCAACAAAGGGACAGAGGCATCTCCAACCGGTCTCGCCGCTACGAGATCGCAGTACACGTATACATTTTTCATGTCGCTATCCATTTGTACTTCAGTCTCACCTCATAGTATTGGGTCAATGTCTGTGGCGAGCGAGGCGGGAAAACCTAACATGTGTTTCAACGTCTCGCTAATTCTAACTTCAACCTCCGGATCATACAGATTCAAGGTGGCCTTATTATTGTTAAAATGGAATCTAACTCGGGCTTTTTCAGCCACATCCGTGGCTAAAAGCAATCGATTCAACTCGTCGATCAGCGTGTCGGGTGAGGTGTATAGACCAGCGGGCAACGTGAGTAGTATAGACTCATCTTCTTTGTTGGGAAAGTAATGTATCCATACATCATCCTCTAACACGTTAAAATAACTTTTGGGAAATTGAATCTCAACCAAACCAACCTCGTAACGCGAAGTCAAGTCTATAGTCTGTGGCAATTTGACGAAAAAGTGACCGGCGTTATTGTTTGGGTATATTTTCATCGAGGCATTGCTGGGTAAAGTCACGTAAAAACTCATCCTATCTTGGGGTTAGGTAACATGTAACCCAGACAACTGCTCATTAAAGCGATCCAAAACTTGCCGTCTGGTCCCTCTGCGTTGCTCCGACTCAGATTGAATAATGAGACACCGATGACGACATATATAACAATCATCTGACAGAGGAAAACGATCTCTAGTCGCGGAACTAGTTTCCCAAAAAAAGGCCAGAACGAGGTTCTCGTAGCCTTGGGAGGGGGTGGCCTCAAAACTGGGGTGCTCACGTCTTCTTCAATATCCATCAGTCTCGATATCTCGCTAGCTGTTTGGACGAAATCCAGCTGTTGAATGACGAGTTATAACCGAACCATTTGACTAAATATTCTTTTACACCCCTACCACCACGGCGTTCCTCCAAAATGGACTCGATTCGATAAACTATCTTGTCGCCGGCTCGTTGCAGCTCTTCTTGGTAAAAAGAACCCTTCAATTCCTCACCCGAATCATCTTTAAGGACGTACGTAACCGGTCTTGTTTGGTTTTGTCGGCTGATCGTAAACAACTCTCCTGTCCACGCCAGCGTATAACCCTTTTTAAAAGTTTGTCTGGCTTGGGCGATCCGCACGCGATCACCAGGTTTAAAATAGACTTTTCTACCGACGACGTCAGGGGTCGAATACAAAGTACGCCACACTTCTTCTTGATTGTTCGGGGTAACTTCCACCGGTGCCATCTTAATACTCCAATGATACGAATAATTGTAGTTGTGGACCAGTTGTTGTATCACGTCGACGTAGCGAAGACTGTTGGTTTTGGTAAAGTAACGCCACGTTTTTTCTTTGAGGGTTCGATTAAACCGTTCGACGATAGCTGCTTTGGTATTCTTATTCTCCGTAGTGAAGAAATGGACCCCTTCGTCTTTAAGAAACTTTAAGAATGTTTTGTTGACAAACTCACTGCCTTTGTCTGTTTGAAAATTTATCGGTTTGCGACTGTTAAAAATTGTCTTTACCGCTGCTACTAACGCTGTCCCAGTCTTGTTTTTCAGAGGAACAGCCCAAGCGAGTCTACTAAATACGTCAATACACGTTACTAGATACGAATACCCATCGTTGAATCTTTTTAAACCTCGCAAGTCAATTAAATCAGCCTGGAACTGTTGATCGATACCACCCGCAATGGTCGTACGTCGTTTAAATTTTCTGCGCACCGGCTTGTGTAGGGTGTAGGTGTCCTGATGACCTAACCACTCTTCAATTTTTTTACGACTAAGTTTGGTGCTACGTTGTAAGGGGGCGATTCCACCATAAGCTCCAGGTCGTTTTGGGTCGTAGTAATGTTGTTTTAAAATCACTTCTTTGGCCATGGTTCCCACTTTGGCGTCTTTTTCCTTCTTCTGAGCGAACACGACGATGATTCTCGCAATTTACTGGTCACCGCCTTTTTTCGATTAGTGGGTGTGACGGGTGAGGACTGAGGTGTTTTGTCCACGACCTCATCTTTAAGTACAGTGGGTTGTTCGTTGGTTTGTGGTGGTTGTTTAATATCTACGAGACCTAGAGGTACGTGTCTGTACTGTTCTAGTCGAGTCAAATAACGCTGTAATGTTTGTTGGTAGAGTCTAGCCTTGTCACCGAGTGGTAGATCTTGTCGATCCAAGACTAGTTGCATTTGACTGTCCAATTCTCTTAAGTTATCTCTTAGCGCATCGTGTGGTCTATAAGGTTTTTCTAACAAACGAGGATCCATCAAAACCATTTTTTTAGCCATCTAAAAGAGTCCTTTTAGTACAGATAGTATTGGGGTTAACAACGCGGATAAAAATCCTCCAGATTGTAAAAATTGTTTCCATCTTTTGAGCGAGACTTTCTTCTTGGTAAGCGCTCGCAGGATGTTTTTGTAACGGCGCATACGTCTCTTCTGAGGGGGTGTCAGTGTAACGTTACCTTTTAATACGTTGTGACAACATTCACAGAGTGTTCCTACCAGCTCGGGTGATGCTGTTTTCATAACAGCCTTGATGACTGGTGATTTGGCTGTACGTAGACATTTTAACATCTCAGCATGTCTTTTTACTTTTTCTGTCATCTCGTTACTTGGGTACGTAAACAATTTGTTGCTCCTCTGGGAAGATGCGCGAACGAAGCCTTAAATTATCTGGTGTGTCTTGACGAAGATCAATTAGCAAATACCCGTGTGGGACCGCTGTTGCGTCTTTAAAACTCTCCTGAACATAGGTAGTTTGACCTGGGTACATCTGTTTGGCTAGATTAACAATCTGAGATCCATTGCGTGGATTTTTGAAAAGTAAAATGTAATGAGAATTCAAACTAATGGTTCTGTGGTCTTTGTTCTTGCCAAATAAATTTTGCACCAGATAAAATACGCTTACATTTTTATGATGAGACTTTTTTGTGAATAATTTAGTTACACGTTCGTCTGTTTCGTTCATGAGGTCATCGATAATTACCAACCGTCTCTTATCACCTGTCCACTGCTCAATATCGGGCAGTCCTTCAATAAACTGAACTCCAGTCATTGAATTGTATAAAGGTTGCCACTCGGAGTAACAATATAAAATTTCATCGGGTACGACTGTGACCATATCCTTGATATGTGTTAGGAAACGCTGGACAAAAACAATCTTTCCACTAGAACTAGGGCCTGAAATTAAACAGGTAAAAGGATGTGCAAATCTCGGATCCATATTTAATAATGATAACTTTCACTTACAACCAGTTATTTTATATCAAAAACCCTACACATTGTGAGAACAATTAAAAAAAAAAGTGACAATCACTGATACCAACATGTATTGAGAATCCCTGATCAAGAATTTGAGAATCACTGTGTAAAACATTGTGAGAATAAAAATCACTGACACCGACATGTATTGAGAACCCCTGATCAAGAATTTGAGAATTACTGTGCAAACATTGTGAGAATCACTGTGCAAACATTGTGAGAATTAAAAAAAATGTAAGAACTCAACCAACCAATACGAGAACCCCAGACACCGAAATGTATTGAGAATTAAAAAAAACGTGAGAATCACTGGTCAAGAGCATAACAATACCTGGAATATGTTATTCGGAAAACATAAATATCTCTGGGGGATTTGTTTTCTTATATATCATCTTTTCAGAAGAACGACCTGATGACTTGGAAACCCTCTGGAATAAATTCAAGGATATCATAAAGACAGCTGCTGCAGAAGCATGCGGTGAAGTCCGACTTGGGAACCAGAGAAAGAGGACACCTTGGTGGACAGAGGAAGTCAAAGAGAAAATAAGAGAGAAGAAAATGGCATGGAAACAATACTTAGGAGCGAAAAACACAACAGGACAAATGGAAAAATATAGAGAATATGTGACACTCAGAACAGAAGCAAAGAACAAAGTGCTAGCAGCAAAACAGAAGTCCTGGGAAAAATTTGGAGAAAAGCTAGAAAAAGATGCACAAGAAAACCAGAAATTGTTCTATAAGACCCTAAAGAACATGAGGAAAGAAAAACAATGCCCTCTCAAATTTATAAAGGACAAGCAAGGCAAATTGCTTACTGCCCCGAAGGAAGTAATGGAAAGATGGAAAGAATATTTCTCAGAACTCCTGGATGGTGAGCATGATGAAGCATCAGAAATAATAAACACTAGCACAGAAGAGAAAACCAATGATGGTGAAGATGACATAAAGATGGAAGAACTGAGGGCAGCACTGGAGAAAATCAAGATGGGCAAAGCAGCAGGGCATGATGGTATAACACCAGAAATGGTTAAGTACATGGGAGCATCAGGCGACCTATTACTCTTAAAGGTCCTACAGGCAGCATGGTGCAACAAGACCATACCAAAGGATTGGGAGATTGCCATCATAACACCAATTTTCAAAAAGGGTGACAATCGACAATGTGGAAACCATAGAGGCATATCCCTTCTCAGTGTCTCTGGTAAAATCTACTCTAGAATCCTAGAGCAGAGACTCCGACGCCTAGCTGAGCCACAATTGAATGAGGTCCAGTGCGGATTCCGAGCAAAGCGAAGTACTCAAGACCTAATCTTCACACTCAGACAGCTGAGTGAAAAGGCCCTTGAGTATAAGAGTGAGATCCATCTTTGTTTCATAGATCTGGAAAAGGCGTTTGACAGGGTCCCCTGGAGCAAACTTTGGGACTGTTTGGCAAGGAAGAATATTCCAGCACCTCTGATTCATGCTATACAGAGCTTCTACAAGTCTTGCAGAAATTATGTGAGGACAGCAAACCATAAGTCAGAAGAGTTCAGGACCACCACTGGTGTAAGACAAGGTGATATCCTATCACCTTACCTCTTCATACTCCTTATGGACGATGTCATCAAGGCATGTAAGGAGAGAACAAGAAAGTATTCAGTGGGGTACTGGAAGATGAGACAGGTCTATATTTCGGAGCTGGCATTTGCTGATGATGTTGCCCTGATTGCTAAATCAGAGGCACATCTCCAATCCAACCTGCAAGTCTGGAAGGAAGAGCTGGAGAAGAGAGGGTTGGTCATAAGCAGCTCTAAAACAAAATCCATGGTGATATCACGAGAAGAAAGAAAACATCAGATTAAGTTGGGAGAACAGGTCCTGGAGCAGGTCGACCACTTTAAATATCTCGGAGCTATTATAGACCGAAAGGGAGGCATCAAAGAAGAGTTGGCCACTCGAAAAGCAGCGGCTGGGAGACTTTTTCAGGCCATAAATCGTGGATTCCTCAGCAAGAAAGAGGTTGGTAAGAAAACGAAGATGGCTGTATACCGCTCCACCTATGTCCCAGTCTTGACATATGGATGCGAGTCGTGGGCAATGACTACAACCCACAAAAGCCAGATCCAAACCTCAGAAATGAGGTATCTGAGGAAAGTGGTTGAAGTAACAAGAAGAGACATGGTCCGCAACCAGACGATCCGTCAAGGCCTAAAATCCCATCCGCTGCAGACCCAAATAGAACAGTCCCAACTAAGATGGTTTGGCCATGTCTGCAGAATGGGAGAAGATCGGCTACCACGACAAGCATGGGAAACAAAGAGCCAGGGATCCAGACCTCCAGGACGACCCAGAGTCCGCTGGGAGGACAACATTAGACAATCTTTGAAGGACCGAGGACTAGAATGGAACCAGGCCAGGAAGAAGACAGCTGATAGAATGGTCTGGCGCTCTCTCTTCCAAACCTCTACACCTCACGGTAGAAGGGGAACGACTAAGTAAGTAGTATATCATCTTTTAAAAGGATGGTTGATTTTAATGTATATGTTTTAGATAAGAAAAAATGTCTCTCTCTACGAAAAAGAATATAACCAACAGCTCTCTCTCTCTCTCTATCTCTCTATCTCTCTGTCTGTCTTTCTTTGTCTCTTTCTCTCTCTCTGTCTCTCTCTCTGTCTTTCTCTCTCTCTATCTCTCTGTCTGTCTTTCTTTGTCTCTTTCTCTCTCTCTGTCTCTCTCTCTCTTTCTCTCTCTCTGTCTCTCTCTCTCTCTCTTTCTCTCTCTCTCTTTGTTTGGTACATTTCTTTTTTAGTTATCAGATATTTTAAAGCTTGCTTTTTAAGCTATCATTTGTATCTTATTAAGTTCTGGATATATTTTTTATATATTCAACTAAACCGATGTTAAAATGTGTCAAATGCCTTTCTCTTTTAATATATATATATATGTTTTAGATAAGAAAAATATGTTTCCCACTTTATTTCAAAATACTTAGATATTTTTTGTAAACATTCGTAACATTCTGTTCCCTTCCGTCAACAAGACATCTGCCTGTGTCACAAATAAAGTTTGGTAATGTCGAAGTCCCACGAGGTAATTCAAGTTATAAACACCTGTCCCCTGAGTAAACAATTGCCAGCAGTTGTCAGTGGGGATCGATAATCTTGCGTGCCAAACACGACATTAAGAGCAACAGCACTGTTTGTGTAAGTATTATATTACCAGGTGAAACGAGCTGTTTCAGAACACCTGCACTGAGTAAACATTACTATGACACTTCTTAACCATGACCCTTTATCGGTATGTGACAATTTACAGACAACTGTTTGCGAGCAATAACAGATGTGTAAGGTCGTTGAACTCTGAAACAAGCGCACTTTTTCGCAATATAATGGGACACATTGTCTTCAGACATATCATTTAAACGACAAATCTTCAGCGAAGAAAGATCTCTCTGAAAGAACACTGAAAAGAACCACTTGTTTTGTCATAACAATACCTGATAGTTGTTACGGTATATGATATTAACGCCGTCTGCTAAAGGTTACCAGACGTGCAATTGTAAAGGTTAAGACATTTAATATATTGCGATAGATGTTTCAATTACTGAACGCTTCATACACGATCGATTATGACGTGTATAGCGTTGTTTAGGACACAGTCGGTAACTAAGAAACGCTACCCTTTGTTACTTGACCGCCAAGCTGAATAGCTGCGTTTTTCTAACCTTCCAATTTAATGGCAGGATATAGCCATTTTATGTGCATTTTTGATGGATCAGGGTCAGTCCTAAAACTCTATATAAGAGGGAAATTATTGGAGGTTAGTATTTAACTAGAATCCTCAGAAGGATGAGAATAATCGTCAAATTCGTATGAATATATTCAGACTCGCAGTCTCACTGTCGGCAGGTAGCCATGTCTATCTGCTCGTGCATATAGCTGTGATGTTCTGACGACAATACTGCATTGTATCCTCATAACGGACATTGACACATAACCAGCAGTCTACGTTGTTGATTAATTTATGCATGACTTATATGGACTTACGCTCTACCCCTATTGGAATTGATCATCATGTATGTATCACTGTGAATAAATGTATGGACTCAATGAACCGACTTATCACGTCAATGGAATTACAAGTTCAATATAATTGCAACTTTCAAATGTTTGCTCACACGTTTTTCTATCCCACCCCGCATTCGCGTAAAGCAACACCAATTGACACGATGAAAATCTTGAATGAAACCATATAAGAACTCAACTAACATGGCCAGAATTTATAACCACTTTATTGACATTATATGGAACATTGTTGTCAAATTGAATGTTCCAGAACAACAGAGAAGATCGCCTTCAACAGATGGTGTTTGAGGTTTGACATTGGACTTGTTGTCCAAATCTGCTATCGTTTGACGATTTGCGTTAGCTGTACTGTCCCGTAGATAATTGGTGTATTTTATTCGTACTCAGTTAATAATTTTATTCAGTTCTGTACCATGTTCGTTACTATTCGTCCAGTCTCCTCTGACTATCATTTATTTTATGATTGTTAAATTTTCGTCCGTTATGAGTCCTGTGACGTCATCATTTTTCGCAGTCATTTTTTTTGTGTGTACTTTGAATATTCAGTTGACCTCGGGTCAGACCTTGACCCTTCATTTGGTCTGTGACATTTCCGCTTGTTTTATTTAGTTCATAAATTCATTTTTAATTGTGAAAATGTCTTGTTTGCGTCTTAACATTGTTTGTACCCCTTAGTTGCATCATTGTTTTGTTTGTCCTCATAATATATATTAATACTACATTAATAATATGATATTATATGCAATAATACACTTGTAATTTAATTTAATTAATTTTTTCTGATAATTAAGGTTAATATGGGACATTGCATAATTATGCAGTGATAGTCCAAGAAAGTAGCACTACAATTTATAATAGATGCCTAGGGCATAATAATATAATATATATATTGACAAAATAAAATAATCTTATAGCTACCTTTGAGGTAATAGACCCATTGTATATTATTTAATATACTTTTCTGGTACTAAGAGAGTGACTTAGTACCTTGAACAATATAATTACTAGGAATTATACCCAACATTATTGGATATTGAGATTAATTGTGTGATATAATTACATTATATTTAACAGATATCATAACTATTTATGATATAGTATTATTTAGATACAATATTGTTACAAAATATTGTCTATTAGTTGAACTTAGACATTAAGTTCAGTACTATTGTGATTACTTATATTGAATATTTCTAAGTTGAGTAAGTATAATAATTACTCTGAAGCTACTATTGACTATTTTAATCAGTAATTATCAATAATTACTTACAGATAAAAGTCAAAATGCTTACTATAGACCATTTCGTTAAAATTGGTCGGGAATATGGTTATAAATCTCAAGAACTTCGTCAGTTTGCTGAATCAGAACTGGAAAAATATGAAAGAAAAGAAGCAGAGAAAAAAGCTGCATTAAGGAAAGAGGAAGCAGAACTTGAGATGAAGCAAATTGACAAGGAAAATAAATTGAGAGAGATTGCTCAACGTGAAAGAGAAGAGCAAAGAGCAATCTCCAGACAGGAAGAAGAGAATAAATTGAAACGAGAGGAAATTATTTTACAACAAGAAATGGAATTGGCGCGTATTAAATTGGAGACAGCAAGATTACAAGCACAAAATGCTGATGCAAACCAGAATAATAACGCACAAAATGGATCGTCATCCAGCCAAACTAAACACTTCTACAACTTTAAATTACCCATTTTCAACTTGAACGTCGACGACCTTTCATCGTTCCTGGCACGTTTTGAACAGACTTGCAAATCTAACCATTTGCCTGAAGAGTCATGGGTACTCAAATTAAATGAATTCTTGGTTGGAGAACCATTGACAGCTTCTCAAAATGCTGACCCATCAATAGCAAATAACTACGGTGCTATTAAGTCCTTGCTTTTACGAAGGTTTCACCTGGACGAGGAACACTGTAGGTTGAAATTTAAGGGAATTTTACCTGAATCTCCAAGGGATTTTGCAGGATTCATTGCGAACATACGCAATACATTTAATAGATGGGTTGAACTGGCAGAAGTCAACAAATCATACGACAAATTAGTTGATTTACTACTGCGGGATAAGGTATTATCTTCGGTTAGCCAGCCATTTTTTGCATATTTGCAGGAGCGTAAACCAGGTACTATGGATGAGTTAGAAAAAATTTCTTTAAACTACTGTTCGGCACATCCGAATGCAACCATTTCTAACTCCTCATTAAGAGAACCTCTACCTGTGGCGTCTAATATGGCCTACAATCATAATAACAAACAAAGACATCACAGTGTAGACAGAAGCAGGTTCCAAAGAAATCACAATGTTAACTTTCAGAAGGGACATAATAATGATTTCAACAATAAAAATGAGTTCAACAGAGGTAGATCACGAGATAGAAATTATTCACCTCAAACAAACTACCACAATGGTCAACATAACACTAATTATAATCGATCACATACTCCCAATAATAATAATAACTGGAATGGTAATAATCATGGCTCGAGACATCGAGATAATAGTTACTATAGAGGACGACGAGATAATTCTAACAATTATACTCGGAATCGATCTCATTCTCGGGGATCATCTCATTACAACCATAATACAGGGGCGGCAGTTACAAATAATACTACCCCTATAGCTCAGGTCCCACTTGACAATAATACAACACAGTCTTCTGCTGCATGTTTTGCTATTAATTATAATGTGGCAAATAGTTGCCAACAATGCAATCTTATTTTTCAGAAGGCGAAAGAAACAGTGCTTAACTGCGGACATATTACACCAGAGGTAGGTCTTGCAGTCAACGATGGAACAGGCCTACTAATTTTTAACAGGGGATTAGTTAATGGATCCGTCGTCTCAGTGTTGAGGGATTCGGGATCCACAACGATTGGTGTACGACAGTCGCTGGTACATCCTAGCTGTGCAACAGGGGAATATGTCCGTTGCATGACTTTTGGTGGAACAATAGAGTTTTACCCCACAGCTATTATTCATGTTAACACTCCTTTTTTCACAGGGAACGTAAAAGTATGTATGCTAAAAAAGCCTATAGCTGATCTGATGGTTGGTCGTATACACGGCAGTAAAGATTGTACTCCAGATGAGATTATAGAATGGGAGAAACATAACCTATGCACTGGAAACGCCGTGACGACTAGAGCGCAGACTCAACTCATGGAGAAAGTTGATGATAATAAAATGGATGCAGACAACCAAGAGGAATTTGTAGTCAATTCACCTATTGACAGGGAAACATTTGCAACCAAACAAAAAGAGGATAAATCTTTAAAAAAAATTTTTAAGTTGGTTGATAAAGTTGACAATCTATCCTCAGGTAATAATAACAAACATTGTTTTGTTATTAAAAATGACATATTGATTAGATGTTTTAATGACAAATCACAAATGAAACAACAAGTTATGGTCCCATATACTTTTAGACGGTACATTCTTCAACATGCACATGACTCACATTGTGCTGGACATATGGGATATACTCGAACACGATCTCGAGTACTGTCTTCATTCTTTTGGCCAGGGGTGTCAAGAGATATTTCGCAGTATGTACGTTCCTGTACTACATGCCAAGAAGTGAAAGCACGTGGAGCTTTTCACACGGCGCCTATTCAGGCTTGCGATATCTCAGTGAGACCTTTTGACAAGATGGCAATAGACATTATTGGTCCATTGCTACCATCGGCCAGAGGACATAGATTCGTCCTTACGTGCATTGATTTGTGCACACGATGGCCAGAAGCTATCCCATTAAAGACCACCACTACCACAGATGTAGCTGATGCACTACATCTCATCTTTTCTAGAATAGGGTTTCCTAGAAAACTTTTATCAGACCATGGGTCACAGTTTATATCTGACACCATGAAGGAAGTCATGAAAACTTGGGACATTGATAGGAATTTAAGTAGTATTTATCATCCGATGAGTAATGGTGCGGTTGAAAGACTTAACCGTACACTTAAACAACTACTACATAAGGTTACTGCTAAGCACCCTCATGACTGGGACAGAGCACTCCCAGCTGTTCTATTTGCTTATCGGGAGGTACCGCATGAACAAACTGGCTTCTCTCCCTTTGAATTAGTTTTTGGTGCTCCCCCAAGAGGTCCTATGGGACTAATAAAAAACTTATTAATTGACGAGGAGATGACTCAGGACACTCAGTCATCTTACGAGTACGTGATTAATCTTCGGAAGAACATTATTGAGTCTTGCCAGTTGGCAACAGCTTCTTCTGAGGCTGCAAAAGCTAAGGCTCGATCTCTACAAAATAGGTCTCGACGATTACGCCAATTATTCCCAGGCGACGAGGCTTATGTGTTACTTCCTCACAATAACAATAAATTATTGATATCTTGGAATGGTCCTTACAAAGTCATTGATAAAATTTCCGACGTTGATTACGTCTTAGATATCAAGGGACACAAAAAGATATTTCATATTAACATGCTCAAGCAATTTCATACACGTCCTGAACACTTACAGTCAATTTTTCATGAACTAGATGACAACACAGTATCCACTTGTCATTATTCTAACTTATCTGTCATCCAGGAAGAAGAATCTTCTTTTCCTGAGGTACAGTTACCGTTACCTGTACCAGTAGTTCAACCTACTGAATCTTGGCGGGATGTAACCATCTCTTCAACGGTTACACCGCAACAGCGTCTACAGATTGCTAATCTATTACAATCTTATCCAGATGTGTTGACCGACGTTCCGGGTCGCACATCGGCTATCAGTCATGACATTACTCTCAATGATGATACACCTATTCGTGTACATCCCTATTCTGTTCCTTTACATTTCCTTGCTAAAACTACTAAGGAACTTGAACAGATGTTGTCTCTGGGAATCATTGAGACTAGTAATTCGCCATTCTCTTCTCCATTAGTGATTGTCCGGAAGAAGGACAATAACATCAGACTATGTGTTGATTATAGAAAATTAAATGCTAAGACTATAGTTGACAGCGAACCACATCCACTTATCGACGACTTACTACCACGTCTATCCAACGCAACTATATTTAGTAAGATAGACTTAACTAAAGGTTATTGGCAGATACCACTGACCGAAAAGGCTAAGTACTACACCGCATTTTCCACTCCACAAGGTCTATACCAGTGGAATGTGATGCCTTTTGGGCTTGTTAATGCGCCAGCTACCTTCATTCGCCTGATGCGACAAATTTTATCAGGTAGACCAGACGTTATTACATATATTGACGACATATGCTTGTTTAGTTCGTCGTTTGAGGAACATGTTTCGGGACTTAGATATGTTTTCGACACTCTAAGGAATTATCATCTAACTGCTAAACCTACAAAGGTGCAAATCGCGTGTAATGAGATAACCTTTTTGGGACATATCATTGGATCGGGATATATCCGAACGTTACCTAGTACAGTCTCCAAAATTCTAAACATAGCAGTTCCTCAGACGAAGAAACAGGTCAGGAGTTTGTTAGGACTTGTTCAATATTACAGTAGATTCATACCAAACTTGTCATCCATCACGGCTGTATTGTCTTCATTGTTAAAAAAAGATATGCCGGTGAAGGTGACATGGACTGGTACATGCAATGAAACTTTCAACAAAATTATAAATTTGTTCTCGCATGAACCAATTTTAAGACTTCCCGATGCTTCCAAAAGATTTTTCTTACGAACAGATGCTAGTAACTACGGCATTGGTGCATGCCTGCTCCAGAACCATGATGGCATTCTACATCCTACCTTATACATATCAAGAAAGCTGAAGCCGGCAGAAACAAAGTATTCAACAGTCGACAAGGAACTTTTATCTGTGATCTGGGCAATAACCAAACTTGAAAAATTCTTGCTCGGTGCTCCCTTCACCATACAGACGGACCAACGTGCTGTAGCATCCTTGCGTCGATCGAATCATAAAAGCCAGAAACTCGCCAGATATTCAATCATCCTACAGCCATTCGAGTTCTCCATTGAACACATACCTGGCACTGAAAATTGTGTGGCAGATGCATTGTCACGTAATCCTATTGACGACGAATAATCAACATTGACACTCTTAAACTATTTCAATCAGCACTACATTGGATTGAACGAAGTATCAACTATAAAGGAACTAACCTTGCCTTCAATTTAAACTTTATATACACTATATGCATCACAGAATTGAACTACAAGACAATCAAGGTATATATACTGACATTCGAACTTCGTCTAATGTCCATACACGATATACGAATATCATTGAACAATCATGGAACAATATCTGACGACAAGTCGAACTTATTATCCTAGGTGCACTTAATTCTTGGATGCTGGGATAAATGACATTTCTTTCCAACGTAAACGTTTGAACATTTTTGCCTAAAAGAATTCATCAGGATCAAGACTACGGATGGATCATCATATCCTATACTAATTAATTAGTTAACTTAACTTCTTAATTGAATTATTATCAATAAAATGAAATGTGAGAAAAAAATGAAATGAAAGAAAAAAAAAAGAGAACGAAATATAAAAAGAAGAAATTATGAAAAGAGAAAATAAATCTCACACAAGTATTAGATTAATATTTTTTTACCTATACATTATTTAGTTAGTTAAATTAGATAGTTATTATTCACTAACACTTAACACACACAATTAAGTTAAAACTTATATTCGAATTTCTTTCTATTTCTTCTCACTTATTTTGTCTTTTTCTTCTCTCATAACATCGCGTTACATTAGAACCTTAATAATTTAACTCTTAATTTAATTAATTAATTTAATTTTAATTAGTCAAATTAATTCCTATATGACATACTAATACGACAGACCTTACTTTAATTTAATTTTATCATTCACTATTAACATTGGACATTTATTTAGTTGATATAATAATATGTATAATATTGATATATAATGTGATTTATGTTAGATGACTATGACAAATAGTTAGTTGACACGACCGCAACACGGTTCTACTCAGAACATCGTCGGCCATATGTCACAATTGTGTTAAATTTTTTTGAAAAATTGTTAAGTCGGATAGATATTGAAAAAAAATCTATCGATTTTTTTTTCCCCGGTGTACAGGGAATTGTTACGGTATATGATATTAACGCCGTCTGCTAAAGGTTACCAGACGTGCAATTGTAAAGGTTAAGACATTTAATATATTGCGATAGATGTTTCAATTACTGAACGCTTCATACACGATCGATTATGACGTGTATAGCGTTGTTTAGGACACAGTCGGTAACTAAGAAACGCTACCCTTTGTTACTTGACCGCCAAGCTGAATAGCTGCGTTTTTCTAACCTTCCAATTTAATGGCAGGATATAGCCATTTTATGTGCATTTTTGATGGATCAGGGTCAGTCCTAAAACTCTATATAAGAGGAAAATTATTGGAGGTTAGTATTTAACTAGAATCCTCAGAAGGATGAGAATAATCGTCAAATTCGTATGAATATATTCAGACTCGCAGTCTCACTGTCGGCAGGTAGCCATGTCTATCTGCTCGTGCATATAGCTGTGATGTTCTGACGACAATACTGCATTGTATCCTCATAACGGACATTGACACATAATCAGCAGTCTACGTTGTTGATTAATTTATGCATGACTTATATGGACTTACGCTCTACCCCTATTGGAATTGATCATCATGTATGTATCACTGTGAATAAATGTATGGACGCAATGAACCGACTTATCACGTCAATGGAATTACAAGTTCAATATAATTGCAACTTTCAAATGTTTGCTCACACGTTTTTCTATCCCACCCCGCATTCGCGTAAAGCAACACCAATTGACACGATGAAAATCTTGAATGAAACCATATAAGAACTCAACTAACATGGCCAGAATTTATAACCACTTTATTGACATTATATGGAACATTGTTATCAAATTGAATGTTCCAGAACAACAGAGAAGATCGCCTTCAACAATAGTATGTATGCGTTTTGTTAAATATATGTTATTTCTCTATTTAAAAGATATCTGTGAATTCGTGTGTTAGGATGTTAAATATTTTACACGTTATATAGAATTTTTATTAAAAGTTTTAGATGTGTGTGTATTGTATTGAATATTTAAACAAAAAGATATGTGTATTCGTATGTTCTGTGTTAGGCTGTATATCTTTAAAAATATAAGTGTTTTCGTTAGGAGACCATAAATAACTTTAAAAATATATGTTTTTTCGTGTGTTAGGGTGTAAAAATATTTAATAACATTATAAAAAGGTTTTAGTTGTTTGTGTATTGTATTAAATATTTAAACAAAAAGATATGTCTGTGCGCTAGGCAGTATTGCTAAATATCTGTTTCAAAATAGTCTAACTGTTAATATCTGTTAAGATGTTAACTCAGATACTAGATTGTTATCTGTTTTATGTTAAAGCCGGACATGTGTGTATATTTTTTGATAAGACTTAACCGATTATGTACTATAGGTTAATAATTTTCCTTAGTTTAAAACTTAGTCATGTTTGTCACCTACTGTTAGACAAGTATTTTGTTCATTTTTGCGAGGTTTATTTGTGTTAACATAACAAATATAAAAAGACAGAATCTGATAACACAAAAATTAATAAACACTTTTGTCACATTAAAAAGAAAATTTAGAACATAGCATATTTGTCGAACTACACAAAGAAAAACGCCTTGTTACAAACTAGCAAAACACGTTTATATCTGAATTATCTTAAACGACAGATCATGTCGTTGGGTTACGCACCAGACTGGGTTTTTTAATCGATATCTTTCTGACAGCGCGCGCGCGTGGTAATTTCTTTCACATAGAATAAGAAATAACACTGTGTTTATTCGCTCTCTCTCTCTCTCTCTCTCTCTCTCTCTCTCTTTCTTTCTTTCTCTCTCTCTCTATTTAACTGATTGTTACATATAAGACTGTGTTTATTCTCTCTCTCTCTCTCTCTCTCTCTCTCTCTCTCTCTCTCTCTCTCTTTTTCTTTCTCAGATTGTCTGTGTCTTATTTAACTGATTGTTACATATAAGACTGTGTTTATTTTCTCTCTCTCTCTCTCTCTCTCTCTCTCTTTCTCTCTCTCTTTCTCTCTCTTTCTCTTTCTTTCTCGCTCTATCTTTCTCTTTCTTTCTTTCTCTTTCTCTCTCTCTCTCTCTCTCTCTCACTGATTGTTACATATATATGTGTGAGTAATGTGTTTTCGTTTCTACTTCACAGATGTCTTCAATTCAAGACTACGCTTGTGGACAATGTAATAAATCTTTTACTCGTCAAAGCAACCTAACGAGACATATCTCCTCGGTCCATACAGACAAGAATCACCCCTGTCGTGTCTGTCCTCAAATATTTAACAGTCCTGAGGTACTCCAATATCATCTAGAGGTCTTTCATGGCCCTGCGGCCCCGAGATCCCCCACAGTGGAAGCCACTGCACCGGGGGCCGCTATAAACGCCCCAGTTGGGACCACCACTGCACCGGCGGTCGCTACAAACACATCAGTGGAGACCACCACTGCAACGGCGGGTGCTGCACGAAGACTCGGTATAGACACCTCAGCGGGGACCACCACTGCTCCAGGGCACAGTCTGACGTGTCCCCGCTGTGGAAAGACATTTAACCGACATGATAATTTAGCACGTCACATAAAAACAGTACACGCAACATTGCTATTGGATTGTGCCCTGTGTGACAAAAAATTCACCCGGGGTGATAATTTACAGACCCACAAAAAACAAATACACCCCACCCCTAACCAACTTTCGACCTCGTACCCACCAGGCGCCGAAACATTCCCCACAACAGATGTCACAACACCATCCTCAAGCTCGGCGCACCAGCAGATTTCATCAGTAGGGACCACACCATCATCCTCAACGCACCAACAGACACTAACATCAGGTGCCACAACATCGACGCACCAAGCATCAGACACAAAGACATCACCTGCTGCAGCAGGCACCACAGACTTGCCGAGAACAGCAACAACTTCAAGCCCCATCCCATCTCACCCACCAAAAACAGGCCAGACCAAAAAACGCCCCATGACCAGCACCCAAACCCATATCAAAAAACCCCGCTTGTCGTCAGAAGAAGACTCTTTAGAAGACCTACAGAATGACATAAAACAAATCTACATCGATAACTGGCAAGCCATCAAAACACACTCCAATAAACATAAATATTTATCAACATTCACTTTTTTCCACAGACCAACAGAAAATATGGACTGGGACCGTCTCTTGCTCCCTGTCTTCACACAACAAACAAAAAGATTCAAAATAAACTACAGTTTCCACATCATCTTAAGACACAGAGAGACAGGCGATCTAAGATTTTTTCACTCTTCCCATAACAATACAGTCGTCTTAGATCAGCCACACCTAGTCAACAACATCACAGATTTCAAAGCTTTTCTCTCACAGTTACACGATAGCGATATTGTCACACAAGCACAGTTAAACAGACTAAACACAAAATACTTTGTCGAAGCCATCCCCGCGACTTCTTTCTATCTGTACCATATCCAAGACTTTCCCATCGGCTGCTGCATACAAGACATTCCCTCTTTCATCACGGACAATCACCACATCCATACACTACAACAGGACTCAAACTTACAACCATACAGTGATAACTTTTGCTTTTTTAGATGTCTAGCCGTTTTTAGGGGTGGTGCCGTTAAAGACGTTAGAAAACCGACGCGCCGGTTAGTCGAACAGTGGCAAACACAGCAGGGACTTATGTCCCTCATCGATTTCCCCGGGGTTAGTTTAATCGATATGCCCCAATTAGAGATATGTTTTAACGTAAATATTGACATTTTTGAATTTGACGACGAGGAAAACCTGACCCCCACACTTAGAGGTAGCGACACTTTTAAAGATACATTGCGTCTGTTAATGTTTAAGAACCATTTCATGTACATAACAGATATCGATAGGGCCAGTAACTCTTTTTCGTGTCCCGAGTGCGGTAAGTTGTGGAAGGTTTATAGGGATATGGAGCGCCATGAAAAGCGCTGTACCGGCTCTAAGCGAAGAGAAACATTTAGAGGTGGTGTGTATAATCCCCCAGAGACCATTTGGGACTTAATCGAGGAGGAGGGGATAAATGTAGACACAAAATTCGTCTTCCCTTATAGAGCCACATTTGACTATGAGTGTTTTTTTTGAGAACACTGTAGTGCCCAGTGATAATGCCACTACCTACACAGCCAAACACGTGCCCCTGTCGTGTTCGGTGGCTTCTAACGTCCCCGGTTTTGAAGCCCCCGTGTGTTTTATCACAAAGGGTGATCCACAAGAGTTGGTCAATAGGATGGCTGACCATCTGCTCGAAATTGCCGCGGCCTCTTATGAGATTCTGCGTGCGTATTTTGACGGTGTTTGCACCCAACTCGAGGCTTTAGAGATGATCGGTAATTCAGACGGGCTCCTTGCTAGATTAGAGGGTTATTTGGGGCAGCTACCCGTATTAGGTTTCAATTCGGGCAAGTACGACGTGAACGTAATCAAACCCTACCTAATCAAATATTTCATGGGGGAAGACTTCAAATTTTTAGTCAAGCGAAACAATAATTTTATGTGTATTGCCACTAGCGAGTTAAAGTTTTTAGATATAGTCAATTACCTAGCCCCGGGGTTTAGCTATAGCAAATATCTCGCGGCGTACAACGTTAAAGAAACTAAAGGATATTTTTGTTACGAGTACATAACAGATTTAGCAAAGTTAGATGAGACGGCGTTACCACCCCACTCGGCATTTTTTTCCAAACTTAAAAACACTAACATTTCCGCCGATGAGTACGCCGAGTGCCAGAAGGTGTGGGCCGAGAACCACATGACCACGTTACGCGACTTTCTGACGTGGTACAACAATAAAGACGTGGTCCCCTTCCTGGCAGCGTTAGACCGACAAGTTAGTTTTTACGCGCGCCTAGGTGTAGACATGTTTAAAGATGCGATCTCCGTGCCGGGTGTCACGTTAAAGTACCTTTTCAAAACCCTCCCGCCCAACGTCATGTTTTCTTTATGCTCGAAGCAGGAGGTAGATTTGCATAACATCTTGCGCCAAAACATCGTCGGGGGACCGTCAATTATTTTTCACAGGTTCCACGAGCAAGGCAAAACCCGCATTAGAGGTGGCAAAACGGTTCAAGCCATTAAAGGTTTTGATGCCAACGCCCTTTATTTGTGGGCGTTAATGCAGAAAATGCCCACTGACTTTCCCGTTAGACGGTCTAGGGAGGATAGTTTCAAGCACCACAAACTCCACAAATATACCGTGCAGTGCCGCGATTATTTGGCTTGGGTCTCCCACCAAAATAAAGTGTCCTTAAAAACCCAGTTTAACGGCCGTGAGAAGGCGTTGGGTGATATATGCATTAGGGTAGACGGTTGGGACAGATACTCTCGAACCGCCTACCAGTTCCATGGGTGTCTATTCCACGGCCACCCTAACTGCCCACTAACCGCCGGTCGTGACGTTAACCCAGTCAACAACAAACCATTGGCTGAGTTGTACAGAGCGACGGTGGAAATAAGTTCTTATTTACAGGACGATTGCAACGTTACCGTTGTCGAAATGTGGGAATGCGAGTGGCAGGCATTGAAGAAAACCGAGCCATCAATCCGTCGTTTTCTGAACGCCACCTTCCCGAACCAGAAACCATCTTACACCAAATGTCGGTACCCCCTGACAAAAGAAAATATTCTCGCCTCGGTGCTGGACGAGACCTTGTTTGGCTTAGTCGAGTGTGACATCCATGTCCCCGACTCTTTAAAAGACCATTTCTCTGAAATGACGCCCATTTTTAAGAATTTTGACGTCACGAGGGAAGATATTGGGCCTTTCATGCGGGAATACGCCGAAAAACATAAACTCCTGACTACCCCCAGACGGACATTGAACGGGAGTTATGTGGGCAAGAAAATTCTCTTGACGACACCTCTGCTTCGCTGGTACTTAATCAAAGGCTTAGAAGTCGCCTGTATCTACCAGGTGCTTGAGTATACACCCGTGACGTGTTTCAAACGGTTTGGGGACACTGTTTCGAACGCGCGTAGACAGGGTGATACTGATCCTGCCTACGCCATTACCAGCGAGACCATGAAACTGCTAGGTAACGCGGCCTACGGCAAGGCATTAACCAATAAGGCGAAGCATGTGGATGTCTCGTACACGATGGGCGAGGGTACCTCTGACCAAATAAACTCACCCTGCTTTAGGAAAATGACGTTAGTGACGGACGAGATTTTTGAAGTAGAGAAACTGAAACAGACTATATGTTGGGACCTCCCCGTTCAGATAGGATTTTTCGTCTACCAATACGCTAAATTACGCATGTTAGAATTTTACTACGACTGTCTATATAAATTTGTAGATAGGTCAGACTTTCAGTTGTGCGAGACGGACACAGACAGCCTTTACTTGGCCCTTAGTTCAGACAACTTAGCGGACGTTGTTAAGCCCGCTTTGCGACATGAATTTTATAGCTCCTACCACCAGTGGTTCCCCGCCGAGGTATGCCCCGACCATAGACTCGACTTTGTAGCTAGCGAGGGTAAAACGCGCGCCCTTTGTCAGAAATGCCGCGAACAAATATTATTCGACAAGCGGACACCGGGCCTTTTTAAATTAGAATACGAAGGCAGAGGGATGGTTTCCCTCTGTAGCAAGACGTATCACTGTTTTGGTGACTATGACAAAACCACCACCAAAGGCTTGAACAAACACCACAACAAAGTAGACAAACACACTTTCTTAGACGTCCTCAACACACAACAGGCACAGGGTGGGAAAAATATCGGGTTCCGTGCACACAAATCCTCCATCTACACATACGAACAACACCGCAACGCCCTATCTTACTTTTACATAAAACGACAGGTACATTCCGACAACGTCACCACATCACCCCTCAACATTTAAACTGTCTTCCAGATACACACAACACACACCTCTATTTCTTACGACGTGACGACAATGTGACGACTCCCCTCAGGTCTGGCCTGCAGCTGTGATATTGTAAATATTGTATATTTTGAACATTACATCCTTCCTATATAATTCCTCTATGTATTATTGTACATTCATATGTGAAAATATCAATGTTTGATAATGTTAAAAAATACTGTCTTTCATATATAATTGTATATTCATTTGCTAAAAAATTACTGTACAATGTATTACGTTAAAAAATACTATATATATTACCATTTACGCCTGTTTGATACTACAAAAACACTATTGAATATAAAATAAAAACTATATTAACTAAAACGCTTTTTTGTTACCTATATCGTCTGTTGTATGTCTAACTGTTGTATACCTGTTGTAAAATAACTGTTTGTATAACTGTTTGTATAACTGTTGTATAACTATTCGTCTAACTGTTTGTCTATGTCTAAATATAACTGTTCGTATACATATCGTCTTCCTATTGTCTAAAAATATCTCCCTATTATATCGTCTAACTATTATCCTCTTCTTGTCTAAATATATTTCCCTATTATATGTATATATCGTCTAACTATCGTCTTCCTATTGTCTAAATATATCTCCCTATTATATGTATATATCGTCTAACTATCGTCTTCCTATTGTCTAAAAATACCTCCCTATTATATATCGTCTAACTACCGTCTTCCTATTGTCTAAAAGTCTAAAAATACCTCTTCTTGTTATCTAAAAGTCTAAAAATACCTCATCTTGTTATCTCAAGTCCGCCATCTTGCCACATTTTTCCTTATATAAAAAGTCATGCAATACAACAACCTACTTATCTCCCCCTTGTTATCTCAAGTCCGCCATCTTGCTCCTCCTGCCGCTCCTCCTGATTTTCCTTATATAAAAAGTCATGCTCCTCCTGCCGCTCCTCCTGCGCTCCTCCTGAAAACGCCTCGTTTTGCGCATTCCCTACTACTGTTACTGGGTATTTATGTTTCATGTTTTAGTGATGTTACTCGGTATTTATGTTTCATGTTTTAGTGATGTTACTCGGTATTTATGTTTCATGTTTTAGTGATGTTACTCGGTATTTATGTTTCATGTTTTAGTGATGTTACTCGGTATTTATGTTTCATGTCTTAGTGATGTTACTCGGTATTTATGTTTCATGTTTTAGTGATGTTTCTCGGTATTTATATTTTGATGTTTTAGTGATGTTACCCGGTATTCATATTTTTATGTTTTAGTGATGTTACTCGGTATTCATATTTTCATGTTTTAGTGATGTTACTCGGTATTTATGTTTCATGTTTTAGTGATGTTACTCGGTATTTATGTTTCAAGTTTTAGTGATGTTAAAAAGATGCACAAGAAAACCAGAAATTGTTCTATAAGACCCTAAAGAACATGAGGAAGGAAAAACAATGCCCTCTCAAATTTATAAAGGACAAGCAAGGCAAATTGCTTACTGCCCCGAAGGAAGTAATGGAAAGATGGAAAGAATATTTCTCAGAACTCCTGGATGGTGAGCATGGTGAAGCATCAGAAATGATAACCACTAGCACAAAAGAGAAAACCAATGATGGTGAAGATGACATAAAGATGGAAGAACTGAGGGCAGCACTGGAGAAAATCAAGATATGCAAAGCAGCAGGGCATGATGGTATAACACCAGAAATGGTTAAGTACATGGGAGCATCAGGCGACCTATTACTCTTAAAGGTCCTACAGGCAGCATGGTGCAACAAGACCATACCAAAGGATTGGGAGATTGCCATCATAACACCAATTTTCAAAAAGGGTGACAATCGACAATGTGGAAACCATAGAGGCATATCCCTTCTCAGTGTCCCTGGTAAAATCTACTCTAGAATCCTAGAGCAGAGACTCCGACGCCTAGCTGAGCCACAATTGGATGAGGTCCAGTGCGGATTCCGAGCAAACCGAAGTACTCAAGACCTAATCTTCACACTCAGACAGCTGAGTGAAAAGGCCCTTGAGTATAAGAGTGAGATCCATCTTTGTTTCATAGATCTGGAAAAGGCGTTTGACAGGGTCCCCTGGAGCAAACTTTGGGACTGTTTGGCAAGGAAGAATATTCCAGCACCTCTGATTCATGCTATACAGAGCTTCTACAAGTCTTGCAGAAATTATGTGAGGACAGCAAACCATAAGTCAGAAGAGTTCAGGACCACCACTGGTGTAAGACAAGGTGATATCCTATCACCTTACCTCTTCATACTCCTTATGGACGATGTCATCAAGGCATGTAAGGAGAGAACAAGAAAGTATTCAGTGGGGTACTGGAAGATGAGACAGGTCTATATTTCGGAGCTGGCATTTGCTGATGATGTTGCCCTGATTGCTAAATCAGAGGCACATCTCCAATCCAACCTGCAAGTCTGGAAGGAAGAGCTGGAGAAGAGAGGGATGGTCATAAGCAGCTCTAAAACAAAATCCATGGTGATATCACGAGAAGAAAGAAAACATCAGATTAAGTTGGGAGAACAGGTCCTGGAGCAGGTCGACCACTTTAAATATCTCGGAGCTATTATAGACCGAAAGGGAGGCATCAAAGAAGAGTTGGCCACTCGAAAAGCAGCGGCTGGGAGACTTTTTCAGGCCATAAATCGTGGATTCCTCAGCAAGAAAGAGGTTGGTAAGAAAACGAAGATGGCTGTATACCGCTCCACCTATGTCCCAGTCTTGACATATGGATGCGAGTCGTGGGCAATGACTACAACCCACAAAAGCCAGATCCAAACCTCAGAAATGAGGTATCTGAGAAAAGTGGTTGAAGTAACAAGAAGAGACATGGTCCGCAACCAGACGATCCGTCAAGGCCTAAAATCCCATCCGCTGCAGACCCAAGTAGAACAGTCCCAACTAAGATGGTTTGGCCATGTCTGCAGAATGGGAGAAGATCGGCTACCACGACAAGCTTGGGAAACAAAGAGCCAGGGATCCAGACCTCCAGGACGACCCAGAGTCCGCTGGGAGGACAACATTAGACAATCTTTGAAGGACCGAGGACTAGAATGGAACCAGGCCAGGAGGAAGACAGCCGATAGGATAATCTGGCGCTCTCTCTTCCAAACCTCTACACCTCACGGTAGAAGGGGAACGACTAAGTAAGTAAGTTTTAGTGATGTTACTCGGTATTTATGTTTCATGTTTTAGTGATGTTACTCGGTATTTATGTTTCATGTTTTAGTGATGTTACTCGGTATTTATGTTTCATGTCTTAGTGATGTTACTCGGTATTTATGTTTCATGTCTTAGTGATGTTACTCGGTATTTATGTTTCATGTTTTAGTGATGTTACTCGGTATTTATGTTTCATGTTTTAGTGATGTTACTCGGTATTTATGTTTCATGTTTTAGTGATGTTACTCGGTATTTATGTTTCATGTTTTAGTGATGTTACTCGGTATTTATGTTTCATGTCTTAGTGATGTTACTCGGTATTTATGTTTCATGTTTTAGTGATGTTACTCGGTATTTATGTTTCATGTCTTAGTGATGTTACTCGGTATTTATGTTTCATGTTTTAGTGATGTTACTCGGTATTTATGTTTCATGTTTTAGTGATGTTACTCGGTATTTATGTTTCATGTTTTAGTGATGTTACTCGGTATTTATGTTTCATGTTTTAGTGATGTTACTCGGTATTTATGTTTCATGTCTTAATAATGTTACCGGTACTCAGTATTTAAGTTTCACGTTTTAGTGATGTTACTCGCTATATTTTTATTTCATGTTTTAGTGATGTTACTCAGTATTTATGTTTCATGTCTTAATGATGTTACTTGGTATTTATGTTTATGTCTTAGTGATGTTACTTGGTATTTATGTTTCATGTCTTAATGATGTTACTCGATATTTATGTTTCATGTCTTAATGATGTTACTTGGTATTTATGTTTCATGTTTTAGTGATGTTACTCGGTATTTATGTTTCATGTCTTAATGATGTTACTCGATATTTATGTTTCATGTCTTAATGATGTTACTCGGTATTTATGTTTCATGTCTTAATGATGTTACTCGATATTTATGTTTCATGTCTTAATGATGTTACTCGATATTTATGTTTCATGTCTTAATGATGTTACTCGGTATTTATGTTTCATGTTTTAGTGATGTTACTTGGTATTTATGTTTCATGTCTTAATGATGTTACTTGGTATTTATGTTTCATGTTTTAGTGATGTTACTTGGTATTTATGTTTCATGTCTTAGTGATGTTACTTGGTATTTATGTTTCATGTCTTAGTGATGTTACTTGGTATTTATGTTTCATGTTTTAGTGATGTTACTTGGTATTTATGTTTCATGTCTTAGTGATGTTACTCGGTATTTATATTTTCATGTTTTAGTGATGTTACTCGATATTTATGTTTCATGTCTTAGTGATGTTACTTAGTATTTATGTTTCATGTTTTAGTGATGTTACTCGGTATTTATGTTTCATGTCTTAATGATGTTACTCGATATTTATGTTTCATGTCTTAATGATGTTACTCGGTATTTATGTTTCATGTTTTAGTGATGTTACTTGGTATTTATGTTTCATGTCTTAATGATGTTACTTGGTATTTATGTTTCATGTTTTAGTGATGTTACTCGATATTTATGTTTCATGTCTTAATGATGTTACTCGATATTTATGTTTCATGTCTTAATGATGTTACTCGGTATTTATGTTTCATGTTTTAGTGATGTTACTTGGTATTTATGTTTCATGTCTTAATGATGTTACTTGGTATTTATGTTTCATGTCTTAGTGATGTTACTTGGTATTTATGTTTCATGTCTTAGTGATGTTACTTGGTATTTATGTTTCATGTTTTAGTGATGTTACTTGGTATTTATGTTTCATGTCTTAGTGATGTTACTCGATATTTATGTTTCATGTCTTAATGATGTTACTTGGTATTTATGTTTCATGTCTTAGTGATGTTACTCGGTATTTATATTTTCATGTTTTAGTGATGTTACTCGATATTTATGTTTCATGTCTTAGTGATGTTACTTGGTATTTATGTTTCATGTTTTAGTGATGTTACTTGGTATTTATGTTTCATGTCTTAATGATGTTAGTCAGTATTTATTTTGGCATGTCTTAGTGATGTTAGTCAGTATTTATTTTGGCACGTCTTAGTGATGTTACTTAGTGTTTATTTTGGCATGTCTTAGTGATGTTACTTGTTATTTGATTGTCAAGTTTCATTGATGTTATTCGGTATTTTAATCAAGTATTAATGATGTTATGCTGTATTTGCTTGTCATCTGTTAGTGATGTTATTTGGGTATTTGTTTGTCATGTGTTAGTGATGTAACTCGGTTTTTATTTGACGTGTTTTAACGATTTTACCTCGGTATTTAATATTCATATCTTTGAACTAATGAAAGACGTGTAATGCTTACACATATTGCTTTTTATAATAGAAAGGGAACTCGAAAAAATATATATGCGGATATTGAACACAAATGACAGAACGATATTAATAAAAATGAGTGTAGAGCCATTTGACATTACAGTTTTACAAACATATGCACCAACAAAAGAACATAGCTAAGAAGAAATAAAGGAATACTATAAAGAGATACAACACACACTTGAACCAGTAAAATCTACAGATGTGTTCATAGTATTGGGTGACATGAATGCAAAAATAGGAACTATTCTGCGGGTATTTCTTCTCTCTCCCAGACTTTACTAGGTAGTTTGTAAAATACCTCTACAAAGGTGTCAAATATAGATTTGATGTGCTTTGCTGGAATGCCATCTGGACCAGCCTGTTTTGTTTATCTTAGAAGCTTAGCGGATTTCTTTGTTTTTTCCTTATTTGCTTTTTCACACTTGACTTGTAGCACTTCTTCTCCTACCTGAATGTCTGGGGGAATGTCTGGGGGATGTCTGGGGGAATGTGTGGAGCTGGTCTATTGAGATGGAAGTTCAATTACTATCTAGAACAGTCGTGATAGGAACAGATAGAAATAGTTCACTCGGAATCAGAGAAGTGAACTGGTGAACTAAAGGTAGGGAGGGCACAGGTCATTTCAAGTAGTTAACCACACAGTTCATGGATAGCTGTAGACTAGAACTGGTAGGTAAGTTACTTGTCCCACTAAACCATCCATAGCTCCAAGGGTATTCATTTCAAAAATTGTAAATTTAGCTGGTATTATTGCCCCTACCAGGTTAATTATTTATATTGGACCCCGCAAGGAAAGCGATAACTTGTAGTTATCAAATTGAGATCAATTTACTGTAATCCGTCTATTGTATACACTGAATCAAATATAATATTTGCACTGTATAGATAATTGTTCAGAATTACATTATTTAACCACATTTACATACCTAGGATGCACAGTAATACCAGACGGCGGAACAAGCAAAGACATCAACAACAGAATGAAGTAAGCGAAAACAGCCTTTGCTAGTATAAACAACATCTGGAAGTCCTTTCAGTACAGTACAAACACCAAATTAAGACTGTATGAGAGCTGTGTACTTTCTGTGCTTCTCTATGGTGCGGAATGATGGAGAGTAACAGAAGGAAATGTTGAAATTGTCCTTTTTCCACACAATCTGCCTAAGGAAAATTCTCCGACTTTTTTGACGAATACTATTAACAATCAAGAACTGTTTACTCGGAGCAACCAAGTGGACATGCACATAATCATAGCTGGTATACGCTGGAGTTGAGTTGGCCACGTCCTCAGAAGAGACTCTGGTGCCATCATAAGAACAGCTATGCTATAGACCCCTGAAGGAAAGCGAAAGACAGGCCGACCAAAAACAACCTGGAGGAGAACTGTGGATGCTGAGATGCAAAGAATAAACTAGAGCTACGGTACTGCACGAAGGATGGCCGCCGACGGAGCAAAGTGGAAGCAGTTTGTTGCTGCCCTACAAGACGCCACCATTGGTGAGACCAATGACTGCTTTGACAGTCGGCGGCTAAGGATCAAAGAAGAAGAAGAAATTATTTGACAGTGACACAGACAATTAATCAATGTCACGTATAACTGGATACGTCATCTTCCTTCGGGCATCAGGTCAAACCTACATACATGGAAATTATGGTAACATAACACCAATCATAAGCCATCTTCCTTCAGGAACAAAGCAGACCTATAGACAAAAGATCGTGTTAACTACAGCATGAATTTTAAATACAATTATTCACACAACACCAAGAAGTGCGTAATCTTAACAATATTTATATAAAGATAACCCTGAGACACATAGAACTACGCCGACTGCAGCTGTTTATGAAGCCTATTTGCTCACAGTGGCAGAAATTACTTCTCTAGTATCTCGCTGTAATGGTTTTCGATGTCTTACAATAAGCTCTCAGCTCTTCGCAGCTTACTGCATACTTCTGACAGCTTCACCGACTAGTTTTTTTGGCGTGTACTGAATTTTTGTTCTGTTTTTGTTGTTGTGGGCTTTGCTTTCTTGTGGCAAGACACGTACCTTTCAACCTAGGCTTAAGTCATTTGATTATAGCAAAGTGCAATTTGCCATTCAAAAATACAAGAGCTCTTATTAACTGAAGCGATGTGTTGATAAACTCTAAGCCATGAAAAGGACTGCTAGCCCGATCAGCGTCGATAGATAGTAAGTCCTGAAAAAGACACATTATCCATCTGCTAGCATGAAGTCCTGAAAAGGACTTGCCCTGCCCTAATAAGGACTCGCCGGCTACGCCAACGCTGCCCGTACTTCCTCGGTGTTGAGCGGACACTGGTTGAAGTGAACTCTTAAGCAATCGAAACAGGGATTGCTAGCCCGTCCGGCGTTGATAGATACTAAGTCCTGAAAAGGACTAACATTACCTATCTGCTAGAATGGTAAAGCCCTGAAAAGGATTTGTCCTGAAAAGGACTGCCAGCTACTCCAACGCCGCCCCGAAAATGTGTCTGATTTTAAATCTGAGCGCTCTTTTTTACTGTGCTTGCGTACGTATAGGAGACATGCGCAGACAGTTCATTCGGCAGCTTACCGTTTTTTTGCCGAGATTCTACTAGTTGTGCTAATTTAACACAACATTTCCAAATATCTCAAATATAACATCGTGTAGTTATTCCTAAATGTATTCCATGGCTGTATTATTGATTTTAGTTTATATTCCTGAAATATGATTGTTAAGTCATATTTTTTATTAATGGGAGTTAAATGTTAAAGACTTGTATGTACGGGTCGGATTTTTGTACACACGCTAGTAAGCACGCTTTTAGTGAACAGATGAGTTGTTTTGTTGGGGGCTTTATGCTCCGTAATTTTTGAACATAGCTCAACTGAGCAGTTGGTAGTTTGTTTTGAAAAAGATATGTTAAAGAAACTGTTCGAATGTTCTGAGTGATAGTTTTGGGGTAGAGACGGTTGAGCCTGAGCTGTAGTCTCACGCGGTGAGTTCGCGCATGGGGATTTTTACTGAGCTGGATCGAGAAGTTGTAATCTCAAGGCAGTGTGTTCCTGGCAAGGCTTCGAGATGGTTGTTCCATCTCGTTAGTGTGTCCAGAAGTTATTATCGAGGGGAATATATTTTTGGAAGTGAATATAGAGTATATTATTGTAGGGAAGAGTTTCCTTCCACGATTTATTGTTCTGAGGCCATGGATTGTAAGCCATTATATATATTCATATTTCCGATGATGGATTTTGAAGTTAGATAGATTATTAAAGGGAATGTTCTTTCTCCCAGGAGATGTATTATTCAGGCCTTGGAGTATGTTGATTCAGGCTATATTATTGTGAACTGCGATGTATGCAGTCCCTTTCCTGGATGGATATTTTTTGCCGTGATTTGGGATTTTTGTACCAGTAACTGAGTCGTACGAATTTACTTACTGATGTCTGATGATTTGTTATGAGCTGTTATCTAGGATTATATCCCTATGGACCATGCACGCTGTTATGGACTTATTTACATGTTTCTTCATGATTATGCTGTGAATTGTCTTGCCATGATGTCTACTTGACCGTCTCGTCAATAAACTGTAGAACGTTACCACTGGTTACAACATTTCCTGACTTCTACGTTTGCTGTGGTGTGTGATTCCAGTCTACTTTGGGATACCAGTACTCTTGACATTCGCGTATACAGATATATACCACTGTCATAAGAGGTTTAGATGTTACTAAATTATGGGATATCCTGGACAAATGGGTGTATCAGATGATACCAGGATAGTGCCAGATAAGAGACTGGTCTTATGAGAAATACCCCCTTCTCTGAAAAGAGCAAGGGTGTATAGACATCAAAGTGGGGTCAAGCTATGTAAGTTCTCAGAGCAGATGATGATGATGTAGTACTCTGAGTCCCCAACTGCTACCTCTTCAGATCCCACAAAGAGTACTGAGTTATTGTTATGTTATTTGGCAAGTTGTCTAGGGTAATGTATTTATTATAACAGTTATTAATTTCAAAACAGAACTTTAACTTTAATAAAATTATTAAGCAAGACTGCATGAAATTTTTATATACAATTTAATTATCCTGAACCTCAATCTTTTCAGGTCAGGAATACTCAAAAGCAATAAAATATTATTTACATATTAAAATCAATATATTTGGAAAAACTGTTCCATTGGTGTGGAGTGTTCACTGAAATAATTACACATACAGTTTCTGTTCCTATGAGTGATAACGTCTGCTATTACTATACTGTAGGTTCTCTTGAATATTTTGATGGTCTTATCTAGTCATCACAAAAAGGGTTGTAATTCTTGTTTGATTACTCTTGGGTGAATGATTGGATGTTCTGACACTGGCCTTTGTAAAGGACTTATCTTCGTATCTGGTTGCTGCTATTCAACTATCACTGCAGGACCACAAACTTAGTAGCTCCTGTCTGAGAAGATGGGGTCTGGCTCCATTTGTATGAGGAGCTCGCGTCACCCACACACTTCCTCTCAAGTGAATACAGCCACGAGGTAATTTCGTGATATAACCTGGAATAAAATGACAACCACATTCTATGTAGAAGTCTGCCTTAATTCACTCACCCACAAACAACATCAAGTCTTACCCTTTCCTCAGCGATTGTGCTAACAAGTTGCACAAGACCTATAATTTCTTTGCCTACAGTCCGTTCAAGATGATCATTCTTTCTCAGTATTGATTACATGGTAGTGTCCATAGTCCATGCTTGGCTTCCGTGCGATAATCAGGTTAAGTACAAAATAGTATGTGACCTATTGATTACTTCATTCTAACTTTTCCTGTATGTTTATCACATGATCTTTGAACAGTGTGTCACCCCAGAAGAAATACTAATTTTAAATCGCTACTAACACTTACTGTCGTAATTTGTTACCATATTATACAATTTACTTCAAACAAGAAATTTCGATATTTTGTACTGCTGCAAGAAAATAGAAGAGATCAAAAATGAACTTCAACGAGCAAGGGAGACTGCCTTTAATGAGATTTGGTATGCTGCATTGGGAAGGAGGGGGGAAGAATTTGAATCACCTACAAATAAACGACGCCGTGGTTGTATAGGAAAAGATGCATGTTGCCAACTATATTTTGAAATCATTGATAACATTAGTGTTCACACAGAAACACGGTTTGCAGCTTTAAAAGAAACTTGAGTATTTCCACCTTCTTTATGAGCAAAAGTATACCAGTTTCAAGAAAAATTTTCCAGAGGACCTCATCAAAAAATTAAAAGACGTTTAAGGAGAAATGTTCGACTATGTAAGATTGAAGAATGAACTTGTTGTACTTTATTGTTCGGATGAGTTCTGCAACAAGTCAGTTCATGAGTTAGTGCAGTTCTTAGTTGAAAATGATCTCAGTTCAGGCTTTAAAGAAGTGTTCAAACTGGCAGAATTGATAATGACAATTCCAGCAACTACTGCGTCTGTAGAAAGATCGTTTTCAGCTTTAAAGCGAATCCACAGATCTACACAAGGTCGAGATCGACTCTCCAGTCTCAGCCTATTGTCCACTGAAAAGGAACTTTTGAGCAAGGTTAGAATGAAGAATACATTTTACGATGCTGTAACAGAGAAATTTCTGCAAAAGTAAAGAAGAATAGATCTGATCTTCAAGTGGGGCAATATGTATTATTTAGTTAATGTTTTTCTTCGAGCCGAATAACTATCGTTGCGTAATTGAATATAGTTGGTTTTTAAATTAAGAGGGGAAGGGGTTAAATAGTAGGCGTACATATTCATTTTAAGTAGCAGCACGCCTAGCTCACATTACCAGGATACGCCACTGCACTACATATGAACTTTCATCTTCCTACACACCCATACTGGTTTAACATATGTGTTGGCCTGTGTGGCCTAGTTTTTTTTAGAGAACCCACAGTACCATAAGAATCTGCTGAAGGTGTTAAAGCAAATAAACTTTAACACATTTATGGTGGCCATTGTCTTCCTACACCACCTTCGTATCTGTGACAATGATCCTATTATACTGACTGTGTCATATTTCAGGCAGTTTCTAAATGAAACGAGGAAACCAACTGCAAGGCTAATCTCAACAAAGCGTGTGTGCTGTGATTCTCCGTGAACAACTCCATATTGAAAGCAAATCTTCCAGACATCATTCTCAGTGAACAGAAAAATTGAAAGGCAAGACATTCTGACATACCTTTAAGTAACAATCGATCACGGGCTATTGTATAGGCTTCAGGTTGATCACATGATACAAAATAGAGGAAGTTGAGGGGAACTGCGGTAAGACGTGGAGTACAATGGATGGGTTTGAAAAAAAAAATCGAAAAAGACAAAGAAAATAGTCTACGTTACGGCCACAAGGCCTTCGTCAGGAAAGGAAAGAAAGTGATGGCTAGATAGGACACATAAGAACTTAAATAAATATAAAAATAAAACCTAGGTACTTCCCTGAAGACAAGGCATCGAAATCCGATCACTATTTGCTGTCCGCTCATGGACAGCGTGGCTGAAAAGGAAGTGACTTCCTCCACCGGATGTACACCACCCGAGGCCACTGAAGCTTATCCAATAGAATCATCCAGTTTATTTGCTTTAACACCTTCAGCAGATTCACATGATACAGAAGTGCAGGAGAAGTCTGGCAGTCATAAAGATAATGGCTGCAGCGCACTTGGAGGGGTAACTACAGTTTTTCCTGTATCATCAGCTGGTCTTGTCTGTAATCCCGTATGGTCTTGGAATAATCACACTGCCAATTTCACAATGTGAACGACTGGAACGCATTCAAAATGAATAGATACTTATAGTCTCAGGCTGTACGCGAGACAACCCAATTGTGTCGATACGGTCCATGCTTGGATTGCTGTCAATTAGATCCAGATATGCGATGATCCAGGCAGAAGCTTATATATGAGCAACCACAGACAAATGACATCCCCTGCGTGGGAGCATAGATGACATTAAAGGAGCAAGAATAAAGACTGGGATGTCATGGATGGCGCAGGCAGAAGCAACTATTAAACAGGTGACCACAGTTGAAAATATATTAAAGGAGTAGAAAAGAGTAAGTCAGGTGAAAACTGGACAAGCTACCTGCTAGTCCTCACCAGCCTTGGTAGAGAGTGCAGAACTTGGGCCAATGGAAGAGCAGGGTTGGAAATTGACCAACTGTTAAATGATCATACTGGGGATGATGATTTTATTGTGTGCACTGATGGGTCTGTAATCCTTATTGAGAAATCAAGGTGCGTCTTCTGAGTAAAGGACAGAATCGTCGCTGAACATAGCACGGCTTACATGATAACAACCTCCAGCATTTGAATGGAGGTACAGGCAGCTACTGCAGCCTTAAGGTGGCTGTCTGAAACTGCATTAATAAGGGCAGTTATTGTGTCAGACTCTCAATCCATGCTTCAGAAGGTCCAAAATGGATGGCTGCGACATGAATGGAAAACCTCCGTAGAAGCCTCGAAGCTTCAGGAACTGGTGTGGCTCTACTGTCCTGGTATTGTAAGGGTAAATGAGAATGAAAGAGCTGACATACTAGTTTCAAGAGCACCCAAAGCAGTTGCATTAGATATTGATAAGGGAGAAATACTGAGGACACTTAATAATTGCTTATAAGAGAATATAACTGCAGCCGACGAATCATCAAGGCTAAGATTGCTAGAATTTGACATTAAACGTAAGACCAGCAGGCATCAACATATAAGACAATGCATTAGACGGGTGTACAACAAACGCAGCAGGAACAATTAGCATACCCTTCGACATTTGCTGTAGTCATTATTGTGAGGCTTAGTTGGCACAGTTGTTGGCGTCACATAAAATATTCTCTATTATTACATGTTAATTTCTCTAATATTTAATACATTAGTGTGCAGTGCTATGTGCAGTGCTATGTGCAGTGCTATGTGCAATAAGCGATTCTGGTGCGAGAGTAAGTGAGACATAATTAATGTAAATTAAGCGTATGGATTTTCATCCAGAATGAACTCGACTGACGGAGGCGCAGGTCAAAACGCGTCCTTTGTGCACTTAGTCGCTATTACAGCTTGCATGAACGTCTTGTAAATATTGTATTTGTGAACATAGGAGAGTGTAGCGAGATTTGGTAAACACTTGCTTGGTTGTAGCGCGACACGCCCACGCGACACCCACACACACCAGCGCAAGGTCAGCGCTGCGGTCTTTCTTTGAAGTTGGTAGACAGCGGAAATGTGACTTACGGTTAAAAGCCATACAGTATTACTGAAGAATGAGGAAATAGCTATATAGGAATGTATGGCCGACTTTAAAAGTTTGCATTTTATGGACATTAAATTATTCACTACAGGAGAACGCATGGTTGGAATAATATTAAATAAATATAACTCAACAAAGGAGATAGGCTAGGAATTATATCCAAAAGGATATTATTCAAATATAAATAGTTTTAAAGATAATTAATATTTTTCACCTTCATCACATCGGCTAAAAGTTAGCTAATAATCTTTAAAAATTTATTACACTAACAAGCCTCAACGGAATTGTATAAAACTTATATGTAATGAAAGCCCCATATGGGGAAAAGGAAATGATATATAGGAAGGAAGGAAGGAGATAAGTGTGTGAGTGACAGAAGAGAAAAACGAGTACAGGAAAAGCACAGATTGTTTCAAATAGCTTCAAAACAGGAGATGAAACTAAAATCTTTTGGGGAATTTGGGAGCTGCTTTCTCGTACGCGCGAGAGACTGAAATATAAGGACAGAGCGGCGCATTGTAAATCACACACCAAATCCAGAAGCCAGAGTGAGAAACTGGAGGACAGCCTCTGCAAGAAAAGTTCTATTTTCACGCTGCATGCAGGGCAGATTAAGTTAAGCCAATACAGTCTCACCGTGAGCTTATTAATCCTAAGAGGGTATGTAAGTTTATTAAAAATATATGTATTACTAATATCATTTTATTTCAGATTTTATTTCTGATTGATTGTAGCAGATATAATAAAAAAGGGAATGACGCTAACCAGAGATAACCTTCACCGGCATTGTCAGGAAGCATAACCATTAATTGGTTAGCCAAATATATTATGGCTAATTCTTGCCTGGAAGCTTACGACATACCAGCAAGTACATAAGTGACTTGACATCCATAAGTGGAAGGCAAAGGTTATATCGTACCCATGTATCATAACATGTGATTTATTCATGTATATTGTTAATTCTGCACCTTATACATTATCTTATCATGCTATCTCTGTAATATACTACCATGATTCATTCATTTACATACAAACACTGAAGACATGGTCGCATCATGAACAGCAGAGGGTGGTGAGATTGTTAGAACAATGGCCACCTATTACTTCTTGTTCCAGGTTTTTATGATCAATGTTTATGATCATTCCTGATCGAGAAACTAAAGACTTGAAGAAGTTGATCCAGCTCACTGAAGCCTAGAGGTCAACCAAACTTCAACACCTTAGTCCCCCGTAGTTATAGGGCGGGCTGAAGGAAAGTCTTCCGTACTCCAGTGTGTCGGAGGAACCTCGAGCAGACGTGGATAAAGTTGAGTTTATATATTTCCATCCAACAAATCCTGTGAGCAGTTCTAAAACGACTTTCTAATGATGAAAACTAGATGGCAAGAGATAATGTGACAAACTTGTTTTATAAATTCAGTGGAAGATAAATCCAAGACTTTTTCTATTAGTTATTTTAATTTGTAACTGTAAATAATCATACATTTTACCATCTTCCAACACCCATTTATCATTACAAGAATATATAGATGTACATAATAAATTGGATAATTGTACTCATTTGACTTGTTAAATTTTTAACTGTTAAATTTTGAGTTACTTTTTCTAATTTAATTATAATATCACATAGGGTTACGATAGCGAAGTAGCATCTTATACTTCTGAAGCCTAAATCTATTGTCCAGCTCAGAGTATTCACAGCTGTAACTCACTTGTGATACCAGTGTACTTCTCGGGCACTGGAACTTCATACTTTCTGGAGAGAGATTCTACTTCTGCTCTACCACTACTATCATACTAGGAAAACCTTTCGCTACATTGGGGGCTCTTTCGCGGGATATTATTTTGTATCCTGGGCCACTATCTATGTATTCTTCTATCTTGAGCCACAAATAGTTTGTAAAAATAAATTTTTTTTTTTTTGGAAAAAATTCTAAAAACTTAGAAATTTGTTTGTAATAGTAGTACCATTGAGTACGAAGTAAATAGGAAACGCTCACAAGGTTTTAAGGATTTGTCTTGTTCAAAGTAATTAATTGATTTTAATTAAGTTAGTTTGTTAGTGAAGATAAAATTATATACCCTCTGGTAAGTAAGCATCATGGCTGAATTGGTGAAGTTTAGAGCTGCGATTATGCAGGAAGGAAAAGACTTGGGTATGACAGGAGATGCTCTAATTCGATATATCACAACTGAAGTGGATAAATATTTAGATAGAGAGACCAAAAGAATGGAAGTTGAGGCTGAAGCTAAGAAATTAGAGGCAGAAAGAGAGACCAAAAGAATGGAAGTTGAGGCTGAAGCTAAGAAATTAGAGGCAGAAAGAGAGACTAAAAGAATGGAAGTTGAGACTGAAGCTAAGAAATTAGAAGCAGAGAGAGAAGCCAAAAGACTGGAAAGAGAAGAAAAGAGACTAATTTTGGAAGCTGAAGAAAGAAGGTTACAAAGAGCGCATGAGTTAAGTTTAAAGGAACTTGAACTCCAGGGAGCAGCTAGCAATCATGGTGCTAGCTCACCTCACTCTGAGAGTAGCTCCAACCATAGCGCGGCAAATGGAGCCATGAGTTTCCACCTGGATCCATTTATTGAAAAAGAGGACGCCATTGAGTCGTACCTGGATAGATATGAGAGACTGGCCTCTACCTATGGATTGGAAAAGGAAAAATGGAGCCTTAAGCTATCTCAGGGGTTGAGGGGAGTTTCATACGATGTTTATTTAAAACTCTCAAAAGAAGACCAGGAAGATTATGAAATCTTAAAACAAGCTTTACTGGTCAGGTACGAAAAGAATTCTGAATCTTATAGAAAGAGATTCCGAACTGCTAAGCTACTTCCAGGAGAAAACTATCACCAGTTTTCTGCCAGATTGGAAACTTATCTGACAAAATGGATTAGCTTAGGAAAGTGTCAAGATATAAAAGAAATGGTCATGATGGAGCAACTGAGAGAATCCATGCCTCAAGAAATGAGAAAATTTCTTATGGAACAAGGAGCTGAGAGATTGGAAGATATTTTAACCATGGCTGAAAGATATCAAGCAGCTCAGTCAGAAGTATCAGGAAATAAGAAGAAGCAGGGTGAGAACTTCAAACCTTCACAAAACTTTACCAACTATGAACACAGGGACAATTCCAACAAGAACAAACACAGAACTGATTATAAAGACAAAAACCCTCTAGGATCAGAAAAGAAACCTCCAAGAAAGGAAGGAAAGTGGTGTAAATCTTGCCAAATGAGTAACCACAATACTGCGGAATGCAGACGGAAAAACCCTCCTCATCACGCTGCATGCCTTACAACAGAGAACAAGGGAAGGAAGGACCTGGCAGATAGTCAGAATGACCTCCATCATCCCCCTGTCTGTGAGGAAGTGACCTTGAATGGCACCCAAGTACTGTGCTTATATGATACAGGCTTGGACTTTGACTCAGTAGTGTGCTCTTCTCTGGTGAGTCCGGAACAGATAACCACAGAAACAGTGGAAATCAGAGGACCAGTCAAGGGAGCAGGAACCATGACACTGCCCATAGCCCGAATCAACATAAGATCTCGCTATGTGGAAGGAGAGATCAAAGCAGCAGTGATGGACAACCCTATCTACCCATTAATACTGGGATGTAGATATGTCTTTCTAGGAGAACCTATAAGACCCATAGTGATGGCAACAGTCCAGACCAGGGCAAGCTCTAAGAAAGAGGAGGACACTATCATCAATACTCATCCAGAAGAGATGAGAAAGGCTCAAACTGCTGACAGTACATTGAAGCCTTGCTTTGGCAAATTACCTAAAAGCCATAACCCTCCAGAGAAAGGAGACTTATATATGAAAAAAGGCCTACTATATAGAAAAGCTGGAACAGGACCAAAAGGACATGGACAGCTTGTAGTGCCAAAATCATACAGGGAGCAGGTTATGAAGCTAGGACATGCTATACCCTTCAGTGGACATATGGGAATAGGGGCCACTGGACAACGGATAGCCTGTCACTACTTTTGGCCAGGGATCACAGAGGACATAAAGAGGTATGTGAGATCCTGTCCAGAATGCCAAAGAGTAGCTCCTAAACATAGGACTGCACCAGCAACACTGGGAGAAATGCCCATCATGGGAACGCCCTTCGAACGTGTTGCCGTGGATATTGTTGGACCCCTCAGTAGGACCAAGAAGAGAAATGCATATATCTTAACCTTGGTCGATACTTGCTCTATGTGGGGAGAGGCAGTAGCAATGTCATCGATAGATTCGAAACATGTGGCAGAGGCACTGTTAACAATATTCACCCGATTAGGTTTCCCACATCAAATATTGACTGACAATGGTTCTCAGTTTAGGGGAAAGCTAACACAAGAAGTATTCAGGTTATTTCAAGCTAGACATTATCACTGTAGCCCGTACCACGCCCAAGGGAATGGTCAAGTAGAGCGGTTCAATGGCACGCTCATTTCAATCCTTAGAAAGTTGGCTAGTGAGAAACCTGAAACTTGGGACACATACTTACCCTCAGCACTATTTGCCTATAGGGAAGTCCCACATAACTCCACAGGATTGGCTCCAGCTACATTGTTGTTTGGACGACCAATCAAAGGTCCACTGGAAGCATTGTTGCGGACATGGACTGATGAAAAAGCAGAAGAAACCGTGACTTCTTCATACCAATACGTCAACGAGTTGACATCTCGATTGAAAACAAGTTGGAAACTGGCAAATGATAACTTGAGACAGGCCAGGAGGAAGCAGGCTGCTTACTACAATAAAACAGCAAAAGATAGGGAACTTGAGGTGGGAGAAAAGGTTCTGTTACTGTTGCCCAGCAGCAATAATAAATTGCAAATTGGATGGCAGGGACCCTACGTCATATTGGAAAAACTTTCCCGGACCAACTATAAGATTGACAAGAAAGGAAAGGAGAAGGTGTATCATGTCAACCTTCTTAAAAAGTATTATGACAGGGAAGCATCAGAAGTTGCCCATATCATGACCCTGGCCATTGCAACAGAAATGCAGGATGAACCAATTTCCTCCATGGAATACCCCCTATCAACTACGGAAAGCTATGCTCAGGTTAATGTGAGTGAACATTTAACTCTTGAGCAGAGGAAAAAGGTTCAGGAGGTGTTAGAAATCCATGCTGATGTACTCACAGATAAGCCGGGGTGTACTAATCTGTTAGAGTATGACATGACGATTACTGACCCTACACCAGTTTGTATGCGGACATACCCTATACCTTATGCTAAAGGACAGGCACTCAAGGATGAGATTGATTATCTCTTAAAAGAGAAAATTATTTCAAAGTCTGAATCTCCCTACAGCTCAAGTGTGGTGCTATTAAGGAAGCCTAGTGGTGAACACAGGTTATGCATTGATTATAGGAAACTAAATGCTATCACTGAATCTCAGGTAGACCCATTACCTGACACCAATCAGTTGTTTGCTACATTGAGTAAGGCTCGGTATTTTTCAAAAGTAGATCTAAGCAAGGGATACTACCAAATACCAGTGAAACCAGAAGTTAGGAAACTGTTAGCCTTTAGTACACCGGATGGACATTACGAGTTCAATGTACTCCCATTTGGTTTAAAGAATGCTCCAAGTATCTTCACCAGAATGATGAGGAAATTGTTGGAACCATTACAAAATCCTCATATCACCAACTTCATGGATGATATTCTGATTGCTACCACTACATTCGAGGAACACGTAGTAGCACTCTCCATGTTGTTAGGTAGATTAAGAGAAACGGGATTGACAGCACGCCCAACTAAGTGTCATATTGGATGTGAGACATTGGAATTTTTAGGTCACACTATCTCTACAGGGCAAATGTCTCCGGACCCAAAGAATGTAGAGAAAATGAGAAAAGCACCAAGACCACAAACTAAGAAGGATGTAAGATCCTTTGTGTCACTGTGCGGGTTTTATCAGAAATATATACCCCATTTTAACTCATTGTGCGCGCCATTAACCGACTTAACCAAAAAAGGTCAGCCGGATAAAATACAATGGACTGTGGAGTGTGAACAGGCTTATACAGAGTTGAAAAATAAGCTGACAAATAAACCTATCCTTGCCCTTCCCGATCTCACACAAGAATTCGTACTAAGAACGGATGCTAGCAATGTAGGCATCGGAGCAACATTACTACAGCGGGCAGACACACCGCCACATATGCTATTACCAGTAGCTTTTGCCAGTAGAAAGTTAAATACAGCTGAGAGAAATTATTCTACCGTTGAACGTGAATGCCTCGCTTTGGTCTGGTCGATCAACAAATTCGCCCCTTTTCTTTACGGGAAACACTTCATTGTGGAAAGTGATCACCAGCCTTTGATGTTTTTAGCAGTGTCTAAAAAATTAAATTCACGACTTTTAAGGTGGAGTTTACTGTTATCTCCATATTCGTTCAATGTGAGATACATACCAGGACGGGACAATCTTGGACCCGATTTTTTAAGTAGGCATCCTATCAAAGGAGATATAGAGAAACAGAAAATTAAGGAGGAACTGCAGCATGTGTTACCAAAAAGTTAACCGTGCAGGCACTGTTTTAAAGAAGAGGGCTCTGTAGCGAGATTTGGTAAACACTTGCTTGGTTGTAGCGCGACACGCCCACGCGACACCCACACACACCAGCGCAAGGTCAGCGCTGCGGTCTTTCTTTGAAGTTGGTAGACAGCGGAAATGTGACTTACGGTTAAAAGCCATACAGTATTACTGAAGAATGAGGAAATAGCTATATAGGAATGTATGGCCGACTTTAAAAGTTTGCATTTACTGGACATTAAATTATTCACTACAGGAGAACGCATGGTTGGAATAATATTAAATAAATATAACTCAACAAAGGAGATAGGCTAGGAATTATATCCAAAAGGATATTATTCAAATATAAATAGTTTTAAAGATAATTAATATTTTTCACCTTCATCACATCGGCTAAAAGTTAGCTAATAATCTTTAAAAATTTATTACACTAACAAGCCTCAACGGAATTGTATAAAACTTATATGTAATGAAAGCCCCATATGGGGAAAAGGAAATGATATATAGGAAGGAAGGAAGGAGATAAGTGTGTGAGTGACAGAAGAGAAAAACGAGTACAGGAAAAGCACAGATTGTTTCAAATAGCTTCAAAACAGGAGATGAAACTAAAATCTTTTGGGGAATTTGGGAGCTGCTTTCTCGTACGCGCGAGAGACTGAAATATAAGGACAGAGCGGCGCATTGTAAATCACACACCAAATCCAGAAGCCAGAGTGAGAAACTGGAGGACAGCCTCTGCAAGAAAAGTTCTATTTTCACGCTGCATGCAGGGCAGATTAAGTTAAGCCAATACAGTCTCACCGTGAGCTTATTAATCCTAAGAGGGTATGTAAGTTTATTAAAAATATATGTATTACTAATATCATTTTATTTCAGATTTTATTTCTGATTGATTGTAGCAGATATAATAAAAAAGGGAATGACGCTAACCAGAGATAACCTTCACCGGCATTGTCAGGAAGCATAACCATTAATTGGTTAGCCAAATATATTATGGCTAATTCTTGCCTGGAAGCTTACGACATACCAGCAAGTACATAAGTGACTTGACATCCATAAGTGGAAGGCAAAGGTTATATCGTACCCATGTATCATAACATGTGATTTATTCATGTATATTGTTAATTCTGCACCTTATACATTATCTTATCATGCTATCTCTGTAATATACTACCATGATTCATTCATTTACATACAAACACTGAAGACATGGTCGCATCATGAACAGCAGAGGGTGGTGAGATTGTTAGAACAATGGCCACCTATTACTTCTTGTTCCAGGTTTTTATGATCAATGTTTATGATCATTCCTGATCGAGAAACTAAAGACTTGAAGAAGTTGATCCAGCTCACTGAAGCCTAGAGGTCAACCAAACTTCAACACCTTAGTCCCCCGTAGTTATAGGGCGGGCTGAAGGAAAGTCTTCCGTACTCCAGTGTGTCGGAGGAACCTCGAGCAGACGTGGATAAAGTTGAGTTTATATATTTCCATCCAACAAATCCTGTGAGCAGTTCTAAAACGACTTTCTAATGATGAAAACTAGATGGCAAGAGATAATGTGACAAACTTGTTTTATAAATTCAGTGGAAGATAAATCCAAGACTTTTTCTATTAGTTATTTTAATTTGTAACTGTAAATAATCATACATTTTACCATCTTCCAACACCCATTTATCATTACAAGAATATATAGATGTACATAATAAATTGGATAATTGTACTCATTTGACTTGTTAAATTTTTAACTGTTAAATTTTGAGTTACTTTTTCTAATTTAATTATAATATCACATAGGGTTACGATAGCGAAGTAGCATCTTATACTTCTGAAGCCTAAATCTATTGTCCAGCTCAGAGTATTCACAGCTGTAACTCACTTGTGATACCAGTGTACTTCTCGGGCACTGGAACTTCATACTTTCTGGAGAGAGATTCTACTTCTGCTCTACCACTACTATCATACTAGGAAAACCTTTCGCTACAGAGAGCAGCCGTCAAAACTGTTGACATAAAAATAAGAACAACAGTGACCAATTCACACAATGAAGACCAATGCTGTAGTATATAATGCCCGCGTCACCAGCACATTTCTATATGGCAGCGAGACAAGGACAAACTATGCTTAGCGGGAAAAAGGATTAATAACTTCCACCTACGGCGTCTACGCCACATCCTTTGTATTTCGTGAAAGGATAAAGTGACAAATGTCGAGGTGCTGTCACATGCTGGCCTTCAAAGCTCGTATACACTGCTTAGATAACACAGACTACGCTGGCTTGGCCACGTCCACTTCATGGAGGATAGTTGCGTCCCTAAAGATATTTTCTAAGCACAACTGGCAGATGGAAAAAGAACAGCTGGGAGACAGCAGCTGAGGTTCAGAGATGTGTGCACATGAATGCACTGGGCATAAGTGCAATAATCTTGGAAGACGACGCTGCCGATCGTTGCTCATACGGCGCTACCTCAGATTGGGTGAAATGAAGCTTTTACACCAAGCAAAAGAGAGGAAAAAAAACCTTAAGGAACACCAGGAGAAATAAGCAGTTGAGGGCTGTCACATCAGGGGCGCATTATTTCCATAGCCAGTTAGGAGTGAAGGAGGCTATTATTTTAATTATCGAACAATTCAGTGATCATAATACTCAAAACAAAAGCAAAAAAAATAATAACCCCGCTTACAAAATCACCCAGTAAGGTTGAATATGTGACCAAATACTAGCAATGCACCTTCACCGTTACGGGAGAAAATGTGCGCCTGGATTTGCTGCATACTTTATAAGAACAGCATTGGTCTGAATCTACCGCGTTGATATATCAAAATCAATCACTGGCTGCCGCCACTGCTCTCCGGGCAAACCCATATGTGCTCAGTCTCCATAAGCAACTGTCAAAGGGTACGAGTTCTGACTGTTCCTATAGTGTTCCTGTTGAAGTATTATTTGTTGTAGTCCACCACAGGGTAGCAGTGGTGATTATTGTTCACCAAAAAATGTTGAAAGTAATATTGGCCACCCAGAAATGTAGAAGTAGAATTGGCCACAAAATGTTGGTGTAATATTTGGTAGTCACCAAGTGTGGTGGTAATATACTTCTGTAGACACCAGGGGATGTTGAAGGCTGTATCGAAGGGTGTCTCGTGTCTGGTAGGTTGTCTGATGTGTTGATAGTACATGAAGGTCCACACAGGACTACAGTACACAGGTCACAAGGACGTCACTTTGACTCACAACGAGGAAAGTCAGTAATGGTAACAGCTGGTGACGTTTCATGCATTTATTCACGACACAGGACAGTAGACGTTCATCAGCATATACAAAGTCAGTACAGTTGACATTCAAAAATCCGGCCATCGATAATCCGGTTCCTTCAGATTTCCGGCATGGATTTCGGAGCGCATTTTTAAATTTACCGCGTTGGCGCGCCACTGTTTTCTGGAGCAGTTTATGTTTTGATGCAGCTGTTGGGTCTTGCTTGCACGTGTTAACAGGCATTCCTGCTCATTCCTTCTCATTTTATCATTTATTTGCTGCTGTTTAGCCCCATTATGGATTCAGCAAATAAAAGAAGTGGTGTAAAACGTAAACATCGTGCATTGTCGATCGCAGATAAAGTGTACAGGTAGTCATTTTCTGTTAAATATATACAGAATATATAACCATAAAAAATCCGGTATTTAAAAAAATCCGGCACTCCTCAGGTCCGGAGGTTGCCGGATTTTTGAATGTCTACTGTACGATCTTGACGACATATAGCATAGCAATGGTGAATAATATAATTTGTATCAATACATCAGAAAACGACTGTAGATATAATCAGATGCTGAAACCATCATCCTTTTCTACTACAGCCGAGATATATATATGTAGGGGAGTAAACCAACTCTCCCTTTCTGACCCCCAGCAAGACATACATATCTTCTGGAGTACATCAAGCAATGTCCTCTAAGTTCCTTTAATAGCAAAGGTGTCAAACCTTGACTGACGTGATACCGCCGGAGCACAGAGTTCAACCAGCAGATAGCCCTTGGGGCATGCACCAACCCGATGCATAGAAGACAGGGTGATTCGTGAGCTGTAACTTCTTAAGGTAGTAGACTCTTTCCCGCCCAGTGGGGAAAGTTAGTAAGCAGCCTACAAAATGTCAATCATAACAACTGGCCACAAATAATATCATGAAGAGCAATGACCTTTCTTCCGAAATAATCACCACAACTGACACGCCTCCAGGCGCTTAGAATCACAAAGGGGAAAATCATCTTTAGATAAACTAACAACTCGAGAAGACATCCATATTCCCCGACAAATGATCACGGACGCTGAAAAAGCGTCTCACTCTGATCAGAACTCTTGTTAGACTCCTGGAACGGAAGTCTTTCTCAAGCAACCTTAAATTCGACACATGCGCAGAAGCGCTTGACCCCTGAGTTCAACTCAAATGGGCCGATGTTGGACACATACCAAGCAAAGATACTTGACCAAAACGAGCCTTTTATGGTCAGAGAATAAACCTCAACTCAGGCTACAAACATTCCGAGAACAGATGACATATTCTAGCCATATAAGGAAACAACCAGACATGGGTCTAATAATAAACCGACGGTCAGGTTAAGACACAAGAAAAGGTAACAACAATTGTAAAATGTAACCTCCGCTAATCAAGAGTTATGCACCTTGGATTACAAAATTAAAGTGTACAATCAAGACAGGTAAATACATATATTGCCTCAGAAAAATCTGTGCGTAACAGACTACCGCACCCCCCGGGGAAAAAAATGAAACATTTTTCAAAAAAATCCGAGAGCAAGATCAAACAGGCTCCTAATGCACGAATGATGCGCGGATAAACGTATCACCAAAAAAGTATAATGCCTAGTGTGAGGCTAGCTCGACGCATGGAGCGTCAGGTGAGACTATATCTCAAATCCTTAGAGAAAGTATTTCCCTAAGTATACATATATTCCAGGGAGGTGCCACCAACATACACCACAATGCTGGCAACATTATAATGTAATCAAAATTATATACATACAAATTTATCTGACATTAAATATATTATCATAGGATTAAACAATGGAATGTCATCAAAACAGCGGTGTCATATCATAATATACCGCATTATAGAGATATAATCATTTAACAGTCAAACATTACATTATGTAAACATGTAATAATATTATGCCATAATGCTGTATACATAATATTAACTAAGTCGATGATCCCAGCAGACCAGGTCATATACTACGTGGGCACATCTACAGAGTTGTTCCAAAGGTAAGTAAGTACTTCCTACTACGTCATGGTAGACACAATTTACAGCATCTCGCACACATCAATGATTTGCTGCGAACATATAAATAACACAATTCTATATGATAAATGTTAGATTTTCTAATACAGTAATCAAAATACATTCTTGACTATAAATTGTGGCCATTAGAACTTTTGGCCCTTATATTGCTAACCTAGCCTTCTTTAGTTATACCAAAATCGGTAACAGAAAAAGGAAATCACATAGTAGAATGTTATAAATTCTCATAAAGTGAGAATAGATGTGCTGATATATAATTATAGTAGAGACATGTTATAAATCTCGACGTCTATCAGGAAATATAGGACAGAAAAGTCAAGTGGAATCATGTGGGCATCTGGACAAAATGTCTGCCATCACATTATCCGAACCTCGGATAGCTCGCACCGTGAAATGAAATGGTTGAAGAGCAATGGCATAGCTGTCGTGGTCGAGTTGGAGTGTAGAGTATTTGTCGAGTTGGACAACAGTAGTGAAATCGAGAAGGGATAGTGGACTGACAGAGTTATAGATTACACTTTAGATAAGGTGTAAATAGGAGATGGACTTGAGATAACCTGGAAGAAGATTTATTCAAATGATCTCTCTCTCCAAGCCTCAACTCACTTATGTCTGTCTAAGCATCTCCTGCTCTCACTCTTTTCTCTTATCATACATAGAGATTCTAGTAAAGAGCTAAAAATACAAATATGGATGAAAGGTCGTGAACAGCGTATTAATAAAGGTGTAAACTTTATTAAAGAAGAAAAAGCATGGATGTCGTGAAATATTCTAATCCACATATATAAATTATCAGGTAAATGTAAAGCCTAACACATAAATTCAATAAAAGGAAAGAAGAATGGTAAAGAACAGTGCTGTCACAATGACTGTACTCGAAATCCCCCTTGTTTTCTAATTCGTCTGCAAATTGTAACGTTTCACGTTGATAGTAAAAGCCTACTGCTTCAATACCCGCTTTCTACGATAAAACATGTGCTGCATTTCTAAGAAAAACCTTGAGATACGCAAGTTGACCTAGATTTAAAATTCCATTCATGTCTTTTTATACACTACGTTACCTAAAACGAAAGACAGATGGACTAAAGATAGAACGAAGGGAGGGCTGAAAGCAGGGACGCAGGCAATACTACCACAGTCGCGCGATACACAATTACTACCATCACGCGTGTAAGGCCACAAGCACTAGCTTTTTTTCAAATCGACAGTGATAAACAACACTACCCATACCAGAGTTAGGTTTTAAAATCCTGAAAAACGCTTATTAGGAAATATGACATTATACTGGTTTACGTTTGAAAACATTACAGTACCCAGACACCACATCGTATTCGAAGTAAACAGGAGGTAGAAGAAAGTGCATATTTTGAACGCAGCCACTTAGCTCCTTTAAATTTGTATATTTGGGTTCCTTAGGACTTGCTGACAAAGAATATGTTAAACGTTATGCAAATAGTCTAGGAATTACCAAATTATAGCCAAAAGAAATAGTGAGGGATGTCAGACAACACCCAAATCAGAATCGCTCAGTGGCAGATTTTCACCCCACCATTGTACGGGAAATGGGTCTCCATGTTAAATCCGATTTGATTGGAGCGCAAGAAATGTAAGGCTAAACACGATTAGTCGGGCTATAAATACTATCCTGTGTTGTCAGGGGAAACGTGAGTAGGAGTACTTTTTTTGAAAAGCTGTGTAAACATGGCACGATTGGTTAGACCTGCCAATATAGTCAATTAGAAGCGTCAGGTCACCACCACATTTGCAAATAAACTTACTACAGAACCAATGCGTTGAGCACCAGTGCATATTTTTCTAAATAAAAGCCTGGGACATCGGCAGATCGAAATTGTGCTATATTCAGTGCCAGTCAACGTAATTCTGTATTATTTCCATGAATTGTGGTAAGCTTGAAATATTTGATATCTTTTTAATGAAAATTGAATGTAGATTGATAATTTATGTCTGTATATATGTGTGGTTCAGTAGTGAACATGAGGTAAAGCCTATATAGTGCTCCAGCCTGAACAGAAGGTGTCGGAGGAAAGTAAAACTACATGGAATTGCCAAACAGTACACTGACACCTATATTATTGACTAGAAAGAAATAATGCTGGAATTGCAGAGGCGTAATAACCATTAGGGAGGAATATACTGGTGAAAATTGTTTCAGATGAAGATAGCAGTTGGCCTACCGCTCTGAACTCAGTGTTTGTTATGTATTGTGCTCAGTGTAGAAATAGAGTATAAATTAGTTCTGAAGTAGGAGGTACAACCTTCTTGTTTCAGGGACTGTGGTCCTAAAGTTATTGAGCAGCACCTGGTCAGAGCTTTGCTGAATCCAGAGGGGACAGCATACTCGTTGGTCCATATAGCAAACAGTGAGGTGTTTCCAGAACACAGGGGAGCAATCGAGCAGAGGAGTCTTTTCCTGCCGCCATCACGAAAGATAAGCCTATGTGGCCAGCGGAGCTCAACATTATGTAACCCCATCTTAAACTGACATTGTATAAAAATAAGAGGGGAGATTAATTGTTTTAATGAACGGAACTGAGAACATCTCCAATACTAGTTCCAACAGAAACAAACACATGAAGTCATGATGACAAATAACAACATAGCTTGAAAAAACAAAACCAGTATTACCTCATATTACTACTACACAACTGACACACATAGGATAATATTAATAAAATATGTCACTACAAGATTCATATTGATAAATTCTGTACATATAACTTGTAATTAAAATTGATTGTGATTCCTGGTTCACTTTGTATTTGAATCAGGACACATATATATTAGTGACAGTAATTAATACATATTTATATTTGAAAATTTACCAGTGCCTCATTTAAGAATAGTCTTATAGAGTGTTAAATGTGTGTGAGTGTCACAGTGTTGTCACGTGTGGTGGAATAAATTAAATTGTTTATCTGTCTGTTGTTGTTGTGACTTAAACTTCATCATATACATACCCTAGACATTCAACGTAGTCATCACAATATTCCAGAATAATTCTGACTGAGGTATAAATATGTGGTAGCAAGTAAGGTCATCTGTAATACACTACCCTTATTAGATACAGATACCTTCACAGCTGATCTCAGTCAGTAAACTAAGTCCCCTATAAATATTTATAATATCCCACTTTACCATAATGGAATTAATGCATATCATCACAACAACATAAAATTACATCAATAATCATCAATAACCAAAATATGCAAAATACACCAACAACCACACACACACACCACCATTCATAAAACCTGTAGAACACAGAGAGTTTAAATAACTGAGTGTCAGTCCGTCCGCTTTCGGGACCATATGAAATAGCTCCAGTAAGTGGTTTTTTCGTACATATCCTCCATGGGTGATGGAATTAACCTGAATAAAATCACTGTATAGGCGCTATCATTGGTGATTCCTCCCTAATTGCGCGAGGTGGTCTGGAACTCTGTCCATAGATGGCTGCTCATACGTGCGAGGTTTTAAGTATCCAGAAAATACACCAGAAGAAGTCACTTGAGGACAAAAAAGTCCCAGGCGCGCTTATCCGGCGCAAAGCTCCGCTTGGCTGTAAATCCTGTTTAAACTGGTTTGGCTGTGGTTTGCTGAATGCCCCGTTTAGGCACAAAAAAGGCGGGTGATATGGAATTCTGCTATAGGCATGCTGGGCGGGTTTGATATTCTGGAAGCCACGATGCTCTGGCTGGTAATCCAATAGGCGAGTAGAGAGCTACTACTGCATTTGGCGATTCCAGATTTGGCGTTGGCTCCGTTGCACTGCGTGAGCTTAACTTGGCGTTGACAAAAAGGGGTTTTGATTCAGGAACGGGGTTGACGATTTGTGACGCTAGCGGTATTCAGAGACCCTCTGGATCGAAGAGAATATTTCGTTCTTCGCCTGACTGGAATCTGCTCTAGCGATTCGGTCTCCCTGAAACTGAGACCCAAAAAGAGACACCCTTTTACTTCAAGCAAATAATAAATCACACTAACTTTATACAGAAAGTTTCGCTCCACTATGGGATTAAATTTATTGTAGTTATTGCTGTGATAGTTTAGGGCTGTCTTTAACCATGTCTCCTGTTCCTTAAAAATATCAATTATCAACACGCGCCCGCATAGGCTTAATATCTTTTGTACACCCATGTAACTGTCATTAAATGTTCTGACAGCAAAATCTCCTCCTCTTCTCCCAATCTCAACATACAGGAAACCTAACCTGTAGTTACAGTTAAAAGAATATGCTTATTCATCTTACAACATTAAATGAATTTACATAAACAGATTACAGCATTTGACATTACACAAATAAATCGTATGTCCCCTTTGGAAAATATATTAGCATTCCACAAAATGAGTACCAAGAAAATGCAATGTTCTTGCTATAATAATACAGTTGTGGCTAAATCATAAGATATAATTATATCTATGCCTGGTGACTGCTTTCTGTGAAAGTTATGGACTAGTGCCTAGCCACACAAGTAAGCATAAAATGATCCTCCCTTGCCACTGGAAATATCTATCAAAAGGAATAAGTGACTATCTCCTATAATCCAGAGTTATTACCTGCATCTCACTATTCAGTTTTAAAGTGAACAATCCACACCTGACATTATCTTACAGAAATGACAGTTAATTTTTGCTGACTCTTAACCCAATGGTAAGCATTCGTGGACTGATTCTACGCCTAATATCTGTTATTGTAAGTTTAACATTTAACCCATGATAAACCGTAACAGTTTAAGCACCACTTAATAGGCCGTAGACAGCGCTACCTTATCGCTGAATAAATTACTAGGAGAAGTCCTCAGAAATAAATTCACTTCCCTAACAGATATATATAAAAGCTAACATGAATCTAATATTATAATTATAAGATATGCCAACTCACCCCGAAAATGACTAGAACATAGGCAAACACATTCTAGGACTGTGTTAAAGTTTGCCTTATCTCATGATGGTCATCTACGGGCCAGGAAAATTTACGAATGTCTTTGTCTATTAAAACCAGTCTACTCTTATAGATCACAAGGGACGCTCCCCCCGGACGCATGGCCTGCATATTTCTACAGAAGTTCGGCGAAAGACGTAATCTAGAGTAAGACAAAAGAAATCGTGCGAAAGTTCCCCAGGTAGAGAAATGCATAACCTTATGCTCTATCTTGTCTAAGGGCAAAAACCCAAAGACTGACCGCGGGTTTGTCTCCCCCTGTTTCCAGGATGCATAATATTATGATCCGAAGCAGCGTTCTGGAAGCCAAACACAGGGACCCTTTCGCTCGTGATCAAAGGCTTTAAACGTAAGAGATATTCCCCTGGTCAGACCAGGTGCGGCTTAGATAATATTATCGTTCGCTGACCGCTACAGGCCGGAACGTAACCAAACCTCGGGTGGGGTTTGAAAAGGTGAAAAAGTTTGGCCACGAAGGTAGAAAATGAAAGAAAAAGAAAATACAAAAGGACGAGGAAAACCAGGACATTTAAAAAGTAATCAAATTATGGACAAGATTGTAAAATAGATTATCGGTCACGTGACAAGTGCACCCCCCCCCCCCTTTTAAAGTTCGAGGAATACGGACAAAAATGACAGTAATTTGTCTTTTCCATCGATGTCCGTTACATGTCATAAGAACCTTCTATAATCATAACCAAAATCGTATCCAATTTCTGTCAGTACTGTATGACTAGCTCCGAGTTCATTTCTTTTCTTCCCTCTGTCTAATAGACGTTCAGCGAATGGAATTTTGCGAGGCCAGTCGGCGCTGACGCCCTTTGTTTCCGTGTGAACCTGATCTTCGTTACACCATTCGCTGTGCCTGTTTATGGTCCGGAAAATTATCCGCACCTGTTGTGGTTTTCGGCCCTGCCTGAACTCACTGGCCACAGCGTAGATAATCCGCCTGTTATGTGCAGTGTAATCATTGATGGGCTCAGGCTGCTTATGTATATATTTACCTGTCACGGGCGTGGCCTTGAATAACCCTCTATAGCTGCGGTCTATCGGGTTTTTTCGCGCGCGTGTAACCCTAGTTGGTAAATAAAACCATTCGTTGGCCGAAGAAATGTTAGCATTTTTCTTCTGCCCTTCTACACCTACTCCCCTGTTTCGGTGGGAGCATTGATCAATCTTCAGACCTGTGCCCTCTAAAGGTGGATCTGGAGCTTTCCTTGCCTTGCCAGTCACAACTCTGGCTTGGTCAACGGAAATGATCAAGTTGCTCGGTAATGGCCTGGCGGAGGCGACTACTTTGCTGTCCATCAGTGGGGTTGCGACCACTGGAATAATGCGATTTGAATGAGAGAACTCAGCTGCCTGAAGCAGAGAGTAATCGATCGCATTCTGGGGTTCTACTAAATCATAACAGATCTCCGTAGCTTCTATCCGTGTAGAAAGATAGGCAATATCTGCGAGTTGCAGAGTTTGTTGAGTCGCTTTACCATTACTAGCATGACGTGAGCCAAGGCTCTCAACAATGGCTCCTTGTACAGTAGTAAGGCAGCTTTTCTCACTGTCTTCTGCCCTGAGAAGTGTGAGAGACTCAAATGGAATACCAGGGATCCCTTCGCCTGGAACCCTGTGTCCACCATAAACGTCAACTTCTCCCTCCCCTGAGGAAGTTACTGGCGTCAGTTGAACTTTGTCCTGCAATGCGAGATCCACTTCCTGGTTGACAGGCCCCGCAGACTGCATGCAAAAGACTGGACGGTTTGAGATCCCGTTAGATCGCGAAGTGCCCGAGAAAAAACTCTCGGTGTCTTTTTCCAAAGTTCCTTGGAACGGTTTGGAAAGTTTACCCCTTTTAGCAGGCGACTTATTCTTGCACCTTTTAAGCTCAGGGTGATAAGAGGAGCGGCACCTCCTTTCTACGATCGTTGAGTTGGAGGGATGCTCCTCTGCATATGGTTTTTCGCTGTCCAGCCGGGAATCTTGCGAAATATAACGTGATAGGGTGTGGCTCCCTTTTCTCGACGTCACGTGTCGGTTAGGTGCTGCTCGGTCTGGAGCGTGAGAGGCTCGGGGTTCGCCGCTTGCCAGACGGGAACAATCCGTATTACAATGCTTGTTAGCACCTCTCTCACCTTTGTGCAGTTTCCATGCCTGGGAACGTTGCGTAATTTTCCCCGTGGCCTTAGGTCTGCTATCCCGACGTAAATTCTTTCCTTGTTCGGGCTTCGGATCCAAGTCCAAAGGAAAGTCAATTTTCTGGAGTTGGGGTTCGGTTTTAGCAGGCAAGTTTTCTTTCATGGGCGCAAGGTTTGCAGGGGCGTTGACCGTTAAGGGCACAGTAGAAGGGGAATTAGAGTGACTACATTTAGTATCTGTTTCCATCCTCCGAATTTGGCTATCCAGTTCATTCATTCTGATTTGGTGTAGCCTGTCCCTTTCTTGTCGCTCTATTTCCAATTGCTTATCCCGTTCTTGTTGCTCCATTTCCAATTTCTTGTCCCGTTCTTGTCTTTGCTTTTCCCTTTGCTTCTCATCTTCTATCACTTCTTCTACATACTGTCGGGTGAATGCTTCACTCTCCCCAGTTTGTTTACAGGACCATGCCAAGATTAAACGGCTGTCAAACCAATTGTCTACCTCGTATTGATCCTGCAGGCTTACTGCAAATTCTAGAAAGGGCTGGATTTCGCTATCCTTATACTCCATGTACTTAGCTACCTCGAGGGCAATCCTATGCACTTTATCTAGATCGGCCATTATATCAGGGTGAGCAAACACTATAGAAGAATAGAACCTAGAGATCTTAGTTACCTAGTCCACTAGGTGCTGATTAACTTAATAATCAATAAAATCTAGGCTAGCCTGGGAACTTTAAAAAACAAGAAAGTTTGTAGCTACTCTGATCGACAAGCACAAACCCCAAAAAACTCCAAAAAATGTAAGTGATGTAAAACTTATTACTATCACTTCACCCCAGTTCTGTCAGTACTAAGCTATTGAGAGGATTGGTTACTATCATCCGAATGAACACCCTCCCTTGGTACAGATGCGAGCTAGTAACTGACTATCTGTAGCTTCTTATCTCAGATTAAAGAGCTACTCCTGAAAAAAATATTAACCCTTAAAAAAATTTTTTTCTGACTTTTACAACAATAGTCGTCAGATTTGTCAACCAAAAACTCAGCAGTGATACCATCAACCTTTACCAGCTGTCTCATGTGTAGCATGAACAATAAATGTAACTTAATATTTATGATTGCTGTGGAGAAAAACGCTGTTCCGACTTCCTCCAAAAGAAATAGTTCGATATGTCTAGGGGAAAGAAATTCCTATAATCTGCCGAACACTAAACTCTAAGAATCAAGATAGAATCTTGTGAGAGATTCCTACCAGACTGCAACCTCATCAGTTGCGATTGCTGCAGATGTAGTTCAAATTCCGCGGCGAGACCCCATTTGTCGTACTAGATGGGCTCTAGAATCTCGGACGGGCTCCCATTTGTCGTGGTTGAGTTGGAGTGTAGAGTATTTGTCGAGTTGGACAACAGTAGTGAAATCGACAAGGGATAGTGGACTGACAGAGTTATAGATTACACTTTAGATAAGGTGTAAATAGGAGATGGACTTGAGACAACCTGGAAGAAGATTTATTCAAATGATCTCTCTCTCCAAGCCTCAACTCACTTATGTCTGTCTAAGCATCTCCTGCTCTCACTCTTTTCTCTTATCATACATAGAGATTCTAGTAAAGAGCTAAAAATACAAATATGGATGGAAAGGTCGTGAACAGCGTATTAATAAAGGTGTAAACTTTATTAAAGAAGAAAAAGCATGGAATTAATGCATATCATCACAACAACATAAAATTACATCAATAATCATCAATAACCAAAATATGCAAAATACACCAACAACCACACACACACCACCATTCATAAAACCTGTAGAACACAGAGAGATGAAATAACTGAGTGTCAGTCCGTCCGCTTTCGGGACCATATGAAATAGCTCCAGTAAGTGGTTTTTTCGTACATATCCTCCATGGGTGATGGAATTAACCTGAATAAAATCACTGTATAGGCGCTATCATTGGTGATTCCTCCCTAATTGCGCGAGGTGGTCTGGAACTCTGTCCATAGATGGCTGCTCATACGTGCGAGGTTTTAAGTATCCAGAAAATACACCAGAAGAAGTCACTTGAGGACAAAAAAGTCCCAGGCGCGCTTATCCGGCGCAAGGCTCCGCTTGGCTGTAAATCCTGTTTAAACTGGTTTGGCTGTGGTTTGCTGAGTGCCCCGTTTAGGCACAAAAAAGGCGGGTGATATGGAATTCTGCTATAGGCATGCTGGGCGGGTTTGATATTCTGGAAGCCGCAATGCTCTGGCTGGTAATCCAATAGGCGAGTAGAGAGCTACTACTGCATTTGGCGATTCCAGATTTTGCGTTGGCTCCGTTGCACTGCGTGAGCTTAACTTGGCGTTGACAAAAAGGGGTTTTGATTCAGGAACGGGGTTGACGATTCGTGACGCTAGCGGTATTCAGAAACCCTCTAGATCGAAGAGAATATTTCGTTCTTCGCCTGACTGGAATCTGCTCTAGCGATTCGGTCTCCCTGAAACTGAGACCCAAAAAGAGACACCCTTTTACTTCAAGCAAATAATAAATCACACTAACTTTATACAGAAAGTTTCGCTCCACTATGGGATTAAATTTATTGTAGTTATTGCTATGATAGTTTAGGGCTGTCTTTAACCATGTCTCCTGTTCCTTAAAAATATCAATTATCAACACGCGCCCGCATAGGCTTAATATCTTTTGTACACCCATGTAACTGTCATTAAATGTTCTGACAGCAAAATCTCCTCCTCTTCTCCCAATCTCAACATACAGGAAACCTAACCTGTAGTTACAGTTAAAAGAATATGCTTATTCATCTTACAACATTAAATGAATTTACATAAACAGATTACAGCATTTGACATTACACAAATAAATCGTATGTCCCCTTTGGAAAATATATTAGCATTCCACAAAATGAGTACAAAGAAAATGCAATGTTCTTGCTATAATAATACAGTTGTGGCTAAATCATAAGATATAATTATATCTATGCCTGGTGACTGCTTTCAGTGAAAGTTATAGACTAGTGCCTAGCCACACAAGTAAGCATAAAATGATCCTCCCTTGCCACTAGAAATATCTATCAAAAGGAATAAGTGACTATCTCCTATAATCCAGAGTTATTACCTGCATCTCACTATTCAGTTTTAAAGTGAACAATCCACACCTGACATTATCTTACAGAAATGACAGTTAATTTTTGCTGACTCTTAACCCAATGGTAAGCATTCGTGGACTGATTCTACGCCTAATATCTGTTATTGTAAGTTTAACATTTAACCCATGATAAACCGTAACAGTTTAAGCACCACTTAATAGGCCGTAGACAGCGCTACCTTATCACTGAATAAATTACTAGGAGAAGTCCTCAGAAATAAATTCACTTCCCTAACAGATATATATAAAAGCTAACATGAATCTAATATTATAATTATAAGATATGTCAACTCACCCCGAAAATGACTAGAACATAGGCAAACACATTCTAGTACTGTGTTAAAGTTTGCCTTATCTCATGATGGTCATCTACGGGCCAGGAAAATTTACGAATGTCTTTGTCTATTAAAACCAGTCTACTCTTATAGATCACAAGGGACGCCCCCCCCGGACACCTGGCCTGCATATTTCTACAGAAGTTCGGCGAAAGACGTAATCTAGAGTAAGACAAAAGAAATCGTGCGAAAGTTCCCCAGGTAGAGAAATGCATAACATTATGCTCTATCTTGTCTAAGGGCAAAAACCCAAAGACTGACCGCGGGTTTGTCTCCCCCTGTTTCCAGGATGCATAATATTATGATCCGAAGCAGCGTTCTGGAAGCCAAACACAGGGACCCTTTCGCTCGTGATCAAAGGCTTTAAACGTAAGAGATATTCCCCTGGTCAGACCAGGTGCGGCTTAGATAATATTATCGTTCGCTGACCGCTACAGGCCGGAACGTAACCAAACCTCGGGTGGGGTTTGAGAAGGTGAAAAAGTTTGGCCACGAAGGTAGAAAATGAAAGAAAAAGAAAATACAAAATGACGAGGAAAACCAGGACATTTAAAAAGTAATCAAATTATGGACAAGATGGTAAAATAGATTATCGGTCACGTGACAAGTGCCCCCCCCCCCCCTTTTAAAGTTCGAGGAATACGGACAAAAATGACAGTAATTTATCTTTTCCATCCCGGTCCCTTACATGTCGTAAGAAACTTCTATAATCATAACCAAAATCGTATCCAATTTCTGTCAGTACTGTATGACTAGCTCCGAGTTCATTTCTTTTCTTCCCTCTGTCTAATAGACGTTCAGCGAATGGAATTTTGCGAGGCCAGTCGGCGCTGACGCCCTTCGTTTCCGTGTGAACCTGATCTTGGTTACACCATTCGCTGTGCCTGTTTATGGTCCGGAAAATTATCCGCACCTGTTGTGGTTTTCGGCCCTGCCTGAACTCACTGGCCACTGCGTAGATAATCCGCCTGTTATGTGCAGTGTAATCATTGATGGGCTCAGGCTGCTTATGTATATATTTACCTGTCACGGGCGTGGCCTTGAATAACCCTCTATAGCTGCAGTCTATCGGGTTTTTTCGCGCGCGTGTAACCCTAGTTGGTAAATAAAGCCGTTCGTTGGCCGAAGAAATGCTAGCATTTTTCTTCTGCCTCTCCACACCTACTCCCCTGTTTCGGTGGGAGCATTGATCAATCTTCAGACCTGTGCCGTCTAAAGGTGGATCTGGAGCTTTCCTTGCCTTGCCAGTCACAACTCTGGCTTGGTCAACGGAAATGATCAAGTTGCTCTGTAATGGCCTGGCGGAGGCGACTACTTTGCTGTCCATCAGTGGGGTTGAGACCACTGGAATAATGCGATTTGAATGAGAGAACTCAGCTGCCTGAAGCAGAGAGTAATCGATCGCATTCTGGGGTTCTACTAAATCATAACAGATCTCCGTAGCTTCTATCCGTGTAGAAAGATAGGCAATATCTGCGAGTTGCAGAGTTTGTTGAGTCGCTTTACCATTACTAGCATGACGTGAGCCAAGGCTCTCAACAATGGCTCCTTGTACAGTAGTAAGGCAGCTTTTCTCACTGTCTTCTGCCCTGAGAAGTGTGAGAGACTCAAATGGAATACCAGGGATCCCTTCGCCTGGAACCCTGTGTCCACCATAAACGTCAACTTTGCCCTCCCCTGAGGAAGTTACTGGCGTCAGTTGAACTTTGTCCTGCAATGCGAGATCCACTTCCTGGTTGACAGGCCCCGCAGACTGCATGCAAAAGACTGGACGGTTTGAGATCCCGTTAGATCGCGAAGTGCCCGAGAAAAAACTCTCGGTGTGTTTTTCCAAAGTTCCTTGGAACGGTTTGGAAAGTTTACCCCTTTTAGCAGGCGACTTATTCTTGCACCTTTTAAGCTCAGGGTGATAAGAGGAGCGGCACCTCCTTTCTACGATCGTTGAGTTGGAGGGATGCGCCTCTGCATATGGTTTTTCGCTGTCCGGCCGGGAATCTTGCGAAATATAACGTGATAGGGTGTGGCTCCCTTTTCTCGACGTCACGTGTCGGTTAGGTGCTGCTCGGTCTGGAGCGTGAGAGGCTCGGGGTTCGCCGCTTGCCAGACGGGAACAATCCGTATTACAATGCTTGTTAGCACCTCTCTCACCTTTGTGCAGTTTCCATGCCTGGGAACGTTGCGTAATTTTCCCCGTGGCCTTAGGTCTGCTATCCCGACGTAAATTCTTTCCTTGTTCGGGCTTCGGATCCAAGTCCAAAGGAAAGTCAATTTTCTGGAGTTGGGGTTCGGTTTTAGCAGGCAAGTTTTCTTTCATGGGCGCAAGGTTTGCAGGGGCGTTGACCGTTAAGGGCACAGTAGAAGGGGAATTAGAGTGACTACATTTAGTATCTGTTTCCATCCTCCGAATTTGGCTATCCAGTTCATTCATTCTGATTTGGTGTAGCCTGTCCCTTTCTTGTCGCTCTATTTCCAATTGCTTATCCCGTTCTTGTTGCTCCATTTCCAATTTCTTGTCCCGTTCTTGTCTTTGCTTTTCCCTTTGCTTCTCATCTTCTATCACTTCTTCTACATACTGTCGGGTGAATGCTTCACTCTCCCCAGTTTGTTTACAGGACCATGCCAAGATTAAACGGCTGTCAAACCAATTGTCTACCTCGTATTGATCCTGCAGGCTTACTGCAAATTCTAGAAAGGGCTGGATTTCGCTATCCTTGTACTCCATGTACTTAGCTACCTCGAGGGCAATCCTATGCACTTTATCTAGATCGGCCATTATATCAGGGTGAGCAAACACTATAGAAGAATAGAACCTAGAGATCTTAGTTACCTAGTCCACTAGGTGCTGATTAACTTAATAATCAATAAAATCTAGGCTAGCCTGGGAACTTTAAAAAACAAGAAAGTTTGTAGCTACTCTGATCGACAAGCACAAACCCCAAAAAACTCCAAAAAATGTAAGTGATGTAAAACTTATTACTATCACTTCACCCCAGTTCTGTCAGTACTAAGCTATTGAGAGGATTGGTTACTATCATCCGAATGAACACCCTCCCTTGGTACAGATGCAAGCTAGTAACTGACTATCTGTAGCTTCTTATCTCAGATTAAAGAGCTACTCCTGAAAAAAATATTAACCCTTAAAAAAAAATTTTCTGACTTTTACAACAATAGTCGTCAGATTTGTCAACCAAAAACTCAGCAGTGATACCATCAACCTTTACCAGCTGTCTCATGTGTAGCATGAACAATAAATGTAACAATATTTATGATTGCTGTGGAGAAAAACGCTGTTCCGACTTCCTCCAAAAGAAATAGTTCGATATGTCTAGGGGAAAGAAATTCCTATAATCTGCCGAACACTAAACTCTAAGAATCAAGATAGAATCTTGTGAGAGATTCCTACCAGACTGCAACCTCATCTGTTGCGATTGCTGCAGATGTAGTTCAAATTCCGCGGCGAGACCCCATTTGTCGTACTAGATGGGCTCTAGAATCTCGGACGGGCTCCCATTTGTCGTGGTCGAGTTGGAGTGTAGAGTATTTGTCGAGTTGGACAACAGTAGTGAAATCGAGAAGGGATAGTGGACTGACAGAGTTATAGATTACACTTTAGATAAGGTGTAAATAGGAGATGGACTTGAGACAACCTGGAAGAAGATTTATTCAAATGATCTCTCTCTCCAAGCCTCAACTCACTTATGTCTGTCTAAGCATCTCCTGCTCTCACTCTTTTCTCTTATCATACATAGAGATTCTAGTAAAGAGCTAAAAATACAAATATGGATGGAAAGGTCGTGAACAGCGTATTAATAAAGGTGTAAACTTTATTAAAGAAGAAAAAGCATGGAATTAATGCATATCATCACAACAACATAAAATTACATCAATAATCATCAATAACCAAAATATGCAAAATACACCAACAACCACACACACACCACCATTCATAAAACCTGTAGAACACAGAGAGATGAAATAACTGAGTGTCAGTCCGTCCGCTTTCGGGACCATATGAAATAGCTCCAGTAAGTGGTTTTTTCGTACATATCCTCCATGGGTGATGGAATTAACCTGAATAAAATCACTGTATAGGCGCTATCATTGGTGATTCCTCCCTAATTGCGCGAGGTGGTCTGGAACTCTGTCCATAGATGGCTGCTCATACGTGCGAGGTTTTAAGTATCCAGAAAATACACCAGAAGAAGTCACTTGAGGACAAAAAGTCCCAGGCGCGCTTATCCGGCGCAAGGCTCCGCTTGGCTGTAAATCCTGTTTAAACTGGTTTGGCTGTGGTTTGCTGAGTGCCCCGTTTAGGCACAAAAAAGGCGGGTGATATGGAATTCTGCTATAGGCATGCTGGGCGGGTTTGATATTCTGGAAGCCGCAATGCTCTGGCTGGTAATCCAATAGGCGAGTAGAGAACTACTACTGCATTTGGCGATTCCAGATTTTGCGTTGGCTCCGTTGCACTGCGTGAGCTTAACTTGGCGTTGACAAAAAGGGGTTTTGATTCAGGAACGGGGTTGACGATTCGTGACGCTAGCGGTATTCAGAAACCCTCTAGATCGAAGAGAATATTTCGTTCTTCGCCTGACTGGAATCTGCTCTAGCGATTCGGTCTCCCTGAAACTGAGACCCAAAAAGAGACACCCTTTTACTTCAAGCAAATAATAAATCACACTAACTTTATACAGAAAGTTTCGCTCCACTATGGGATTAAATTTATTGTAGTTATTGCTATGATAGTTTAGGGCTGTCTTTAACCATGTCTCCTGTTCCTTAAAAATATCAATTATCAACACGCGCCCGCATAGGCTTAATATCTTTTGTACACCCATGTAACTGTCATTAAATGTTCTGACAGCAAAATCTCCTCCTCTTCTCCCAATCTCAACATACAGGAAACCTAACCTGTAGTTACAGTTAAAAGAATATGCTTATTCATCTTACAACATTAAATGAATTTACATAAACAGATTACAGCATTTGACATTACACAAATAAATCGTATGTCCCCTTTGGAAAATATATTAGCATTCCACAAAATGAGTACAAAGAAAATGCAATGTTCTTGCTATAATAATACAGTTGTGGCTAAATCATAAGATATAATTATATCTATGCCTGGTGACTGCTTTCAGTGAAAGTTATAGACTAGTGCCTAGCCACACAAGTAAGCATAAAATGATCCTCCCTTGCCACTAGAAATATCTATCAAAAGGAATAAGTGACTATCTCCTATAATCCAGAGTTATTACCTGCATCTCACTATTCAGTTTTAAAGTGAACAATCCACACCTGACATTATCTTACAGAAATGACAGTTAAATTTTGCTGACTCTTAACCCAATGGTAAGCATTCGTGGACTGATTCTACGCCTAATATCTGTTATTGTAAGTTTAACATTTAACCCATGATAAACCGTAACAGTTTAAGCACCACTTAATAGGCCGTAGACAGCGCTACCTTATCACTGAATAAATTACTAGGAGAAGTCCTCAGAAATAAATTCACTTCCCTAACAGATATATATAAAAGCTAACATGAATCTAATATTATAATTATAAGATATGTCAACTCACCCCGAAAATGACTAGAACATAGGCAAACACATTCTAGTACTGTGTTAAAGTTTGCCTTATCTCATGATGGTCATCTACGGGCCAGGAAAATTTACGAATGTCTTTGTCTATTAAAACCAGTCTACTCTTATAGATCACAAGGGACGCCCCCCCCAGACACCTGGCCTGCATATATCTACAGAAGTTCGGCGAAAGACGTAATCTAGAGTAAGACAAAAGAAATCGTGCGAAAGTTCCCCAGGTAGAGAAATGCATAACCTTATGCTCTATCTTGTCTAAGGGCAAAAACCCAAAGACTGACCGCGGGTTTGTCTCCCCCTGTTTCCAGGATGGATAATATTATGATCCGAAGCAACGTTCTGGAAGCCAAACACAGGGACCCTTTCGCTCGTGATCAAAGGCTTTAAACGTAAGAGATATTCCCCTGGTCAGACCAGGTGCGGCTTAGATAATATTATCGCTCGCTGACCGCTACAGGCCGGAACGTAACCAAACCTCGGGTGGGGTTTGAGAAGGTGAAAAAATTTGGCCACGAAGGTAGAAAATGAAAGAAAAAGAAAATACAAAATGACGAGGAAAACCAGGACATTTAAAAAGTAATCAAATTATGGACAAGATTGTAAAATAGATTATCGGTCACGTGACAAGTGCCCCCCCTTTTAAAGTTCGAGGAATGCGGACAAAAATGACAGTAATTTATCTTCTCCATCGATGTCCGTTACATGTCATAAGAACCTTCTATAATCATAACCAAAATCGTATCCAATTTCTGTCAGTACTGTATGATTAGCTCCGAGTTCATTTCTTTTCTTCCCTCTGTCTAATAGACGTTCAGCGAATGGGATTTTGCGAGACCAGTCGGCGCTGACGCCCTTCGTTTCCGTGTGAACCTGATCTTGGTTACACCATTCGCTGTGCCTGTTTATGGTCCGGAAAATTATCCGCACCTGTTGTGGTTTTCGGCACTGCCTGAACTCACTGGCCACTGCGTAGATAATCCGCCTGTTATGTGCAGTGTAATCATTGATGGGCTCAGGCTGCTTATGTATATATTTACCTGTCACGGGCGTGGCCTTGAATAACCCTCTATAGCTGCAGTCTATCGGGTTTTTTCGCGCGCGTGTAACCCTAGTTGGTAAATAAAGCCGTTCGTTGGCCGAAGAAATGTTAGCATTTTTCTTCTGCCCTTCCACACCTACTCCCCTGTTTCGGTGGGAGCATTGATCAATCTTCAGACCTGTGCCCTCTAAAGGTGGATCTGGAGCTTTCCTTGCCTTGCCAGTCACAACTCTGGCTTGGTCAACGGAAATGATCAAGTTGCTCGGTAATGGCCTGGCGGAGGCGACTACTTTGCTGTCCATCAGTGGGGTTGCGACCACTGGAATAATGCGATTTGAATGAGAGAACTCAGCTGCCTGAAGCAGAGAGTAATCGATCGCATTCTGGGGTTCTACTAAATCATAACAGATCTCCGTAGCTTCTATCCGTGTAGAAAGATAGGCAATATCTGCGAGTTGCAGAGTTTGTTGAGTCGCTTTACCATTACTAGCATGACGTGAGCCAAGGCTCTCAACAATGGCTCCTTGTACAGTAGTAAGGCAGCTTTTCTCACTGTCTTCTGCCCTGAGAAGTGTGAGAGACTCAAATGGAATACCAGGGATCCCTTCGCCTGGAACCCTGTGTCAACCATAAACGTCAACTTCTCCCTCCCCTGAGGAAGTTACTGGCGTCAGTTGAACTTTGTCCTGCAATGCGAGATCCACTTCCTGGTTGACAGGCCCCGCAGACTGCATGCAAAAGACTGGACGGTTTGAGATCCCGTTAGATCGCGAAGTGAGCGAGAAAAAACTCTCGGTGTCTTTTTCCAAAGTTCCTTGGAACGGTTTGGAAAGTTTACCCCTTTTAGCAGGCGACTTATTCTTGCACCTTTTAAGCTCAGGGTGATTTTTTTTTTTTTTTTTTTTTTTTCCTTAACCAGCGGCACTTGGCCTTTCAGCCTTTCGGCCCAATGACATGTCATTGCGAGGCTGGGGAACCTGAGGACTTTCCTACCAACCCGGTCAGGAGCTTCGCTCCTTCCCATCCACAGAGGGTTTATCACAGGAGCCGTTCAGGTTATTCAGTCAAATTTCCGGCCGTAAACATTCCTTCAAACGCTGACGCCCGGGTTTGAACCATGAACACCTGGTCGCCAGTACAACGCCGAAGCCATTACACTAGCGCGGCTCCCAAAGCTCAGGGTGATAAGAGGAGCGGCACCTCCTTTCTACGATCGTTGAGTTGGAGGGATGCGCCTCTGCATATGGTTTTTCGCTGTCCGGCCGGGAATCTTGCGAAATATAACGTGATAGGGTGTGGCTCCCTTTTCTCGACGTCACATGTCGGTTGGGTGCTGCTCGGTCTGGAGCGTGAGAGGCTCGGGGTTCGCCGCTTGCCAGACGGGAACAATCCGTATTACAATGCTTGTTAGCACCTCTCTCACCTTTGTGCAGTTTCCATGCCTGGGAACGTTGCGTAATTTTCCCCGTGGCCTTAGGTCTGCTATCCCGACGTAAATTCTTTCCTTGTTCGGGCTTCGGATCCAAGTCCAAAGGAAAGTCAATTTTCTGGAGTTGGGGTTCGGTTTTAGCAGGCAAGTTTTCTTTTATGGGCGCAAGGTTTGCAGGGGCGTTGACCGTTAAGGGCACAGTAGAAGGGGAATTAGAGTGACTACATTTAGTATCTGTTTCCATCCTCCGAATTTGGCTATCTAGTTCATTCATTCTGATTTGGTGTAGCCTGTCCCTTTCTTGTCGCTCTATTTCCAATTGCTTATCCCGTTCTTGTTGCTCCATTTCCAATTTCTTGTCCCGTTCTTGTCTTTGCTTTTCCCTTTGCTTCTCATCTTCTATCACTTCTTCTACATACTGTCGGGTGAATGCTTCACTCTCCCCAGTTTGTTTACAGGACCATGCCAAGATTAAACGGCTGTCAAACCAATTGTCTACCTCGTATTGATCCTGCAGGCTTACTGCAAATTCTAGAAAAGGCTGGATTTCGCTATCCTTGTACTCCATGTACTTAGCTACCTCGAGGGCAATCCTATGCACTTTATCTAGATCGGCCATTATATCAGGGTGAGCAAACACTATAGAAGAATAGAACCTAGAGATCTTAGTTACCTAGTCCACTAGGTGCTGATTAACTTAATAATCAATAAAATCTAGGCTAGCCTGGGAACTTTAAAAAACAAGAAAGTTTGTAGCTACTCTGATCGACAAGCACAAACCCCAAAAAACTCCAAAAAATGTAAGTGATGTAAAACTTATTACTATCACTTCACCCCAGTTCTGTCAGTACTAAGCTATTGAGAGGATTGGTTACTATCATCCGAATGAACACCCTCCCTTGGTACAGATGCGAGCTAGTAACTGACTATCTGTAGCTTCTTATCTCAGATTAAAGAGCTACTCCTGAAAAAAATATTAACCCTTTAAAAAAAAAAATTTCTGACTTTTACAACAATAGTCGTCAGATTTGTCAACCAAAAACTCAGCAGTGATACCATCAACCTTTACCAGCTGTCTCATGTGTAGCATGAACAATAAATGTAACTTAATATTTATGATTGCTGTGGAGAAAAACGCTGTTCCGACTTCCTCCAAAAGAAATAGTTCGATATGTCTAAGGGAAAGAAATTCATATAATCTGCCGAACACTAAACTCTAAGAATCAAGATAGAATCTTGTGAGAGATTCCTACCAGACTGCAACCTCATCTGTTGCGATTGCTGCAGATGTAGTTCAAATTCCGCGGCGAGACCCCATTTGTCGTACTAGATGGGCTCTAGAATCTCGGACGGGCTCCCATTTGTCGTGGTCGAGTTGGAGTGTAGAGTATTTGTCGAGTTGGACAACAGTAGTGAAATCGAGAAGGGATAGTGGACTGACAGAGTTATAGATTACACTTTAGATAAGGTGTAAATAGGAGATGGACTTGAGACAACCTGGAAGAAGATTTATTCAAATGATCTCTCTCTCCAAGCCTCAACTCACTTATGTCTGTCTAAGCATCTCCTGCTCTCACTCTTTTCTCTTATCATACATAGAGATTCTAGTAAAGAGCTAAAAATACAAATATGGATGGAAAGGTCGTGAACAGCGTATTAATAAAGGTGTAAACTTTATTAAAGAAGAAAAAGCATGGAATTAATGCATATCATCACAACAACATAAAATTACATCAATAATCATCAATAACCAAAATATGCAAAATACACCAACAACCACACACACACCACCATTCATAAAACCTGTAGAACACAGAGAGATGAAATAACTGAGTGTCAGTCCGTCCGCTTTCGGGACCATATGAAATAGCTCCAGTAAGTGGTTTTTTCGTACATATCCTCCATGGGTGATGGAATTAACCTGAATAAAATCACTGTATAGGCGCTATCATTGGTGATTCCTCCCTAATTGCGCGAGGTGGTCTGGAACTCTGTCCATAGATGGCTGCTCATACGTGCGAGGTTTTAAGTATCCAGAAAATACACCAGAAGAAGTCACTTGAGGACAAAAAAAGTCCCAGGCGCGCTTATCCGGCGCAAGGCTCCGCTTGGCTGTAAATCCTGTTTAAACTGGTTTGGCTGTGGTTTGCTGAGTGCCCCGTTTAGGCACAAAAAAGGCGGGTGATATGGAATTCTGCTATAGGCATGCTGGGCGGGTTTGATATTCTGGAAGCCGCGATGCTCTGGCTGGTAATCCAATAGGCGAGTAGAGAGCTACTACTGCATTTGGCGATTCCAGATTTTGCGTTGGCTCCGTTGCACTGCGTGAGCTTAACTTGGCGTTGACAAAAAAGGGTTTTGATTCAGGAACGGGGTTGACGATTCGTGACGCTAGCGGTATTCAGAAGCCCTCTAGATCGAAGAGAATATTTCGTTCTTCGCCTGACTGGAATCTGCTCTAGCGATTCGGTCTCCCTGAAACTGAGACCCAAAAAGAGACACCCTTTTACTTCAAGCAAATAATAAATCACACTAACTTTATACAGAAAGTTTCGCTCCACTATGGGATTAAATTTATTGTAGTTATTGCTATGATAGTTTAGGGCTGTCTTTAACCATGTCTCCTGTTCCTTAAAAATATCAATTATCAACACGCGCCCGCATAGGCTTAATATCTTTTGTACACCCATGTAACTGTCATTAAATGTTCTGACAGCAAAATCTCCTCCTCTTCTCCCAATCTCAACATACAGGAAACCTAACCTGTAGTTACAGTTAAATGAATATGCTTATTCATCTTACAACATTAAATGAATTTACATAAACAGATTACAGCATTTGACATTACACAAATAAATCGTATGTCCCCTTTGGAAAATATATTAGCATTCCACAAAATGAGTACAAGAAAATGCAATGTTCTTGCTATAATAATACAGTTGTGGCTAAATCATAAGATATAATTATATCTATGCCTGGTGACTGCTTTCTGTGAAAGTTATAGACTAGTGCCTAGCCACACAAGTAAGCATAAAATGATCCTCCCTTGCCACTAGAAATATCTATCAAAAGGAATAAGTGACTATCTCCTATAATCCAGAGTTATTACCTGCATCTCACTATTCAGTTTTAAAGTGAACAATCCACACCTGACATTATCTTACAGAAATGACAGTTAATTTTTGCTGACTCTTAACCCAATGGTAAGCATTCGTGGACTGATTCTACGCCTAATATCTGTTATTGTAAGTTTAACATTTAACCCATGATAAACCGTAACAGTTTAAGCACCACTTAATAAGCCGTAGACAGCGCTACCTTATCACTGAATAAATTACTAGGAGAAGTCCTCAGAAATAAATTCACTTCCCTAACAGATATATATAAAAGCTAACATGAATCTAATTTTATAATTATAAGATATGCCAACTCACCCTGAAAATGACTAGAACATAGGCAAACACATTCTAGGACTGTGTTAAAGTTTGCCTTATCTCATGATGGTCATCTACGGGCCAGGAAAATTTACGAATGTCTTTGTCTATTAAAACCAGTCTACTCTTATAGATCACAAGGGACCCCCCCCCCCCCCCCCCCCCCGGGACACCTGGCCTGCATATTTCTACAGAAGTTCGGCGAAAGACGTAATCTAGAGTAAGACAAAAGAAATCGTGCGAAAGTTCCCCAGGTAGAGAAATGCATAACCTTATGCTCTATCTTGTCTAAGGGCAAAAACACAAAGACTGACCGCGGGTTTGTCTCCCCCTGTTTCCAGGATGCATAATATTATGATCCGAAGCAGCGTTCTGGAAGCCAAACACAGGGATCCTTTCGCTCGTGATCAAAGGCTTTAAACGTAAGAGATATTCCCCTGGTCAGACCAGGTGCGGCTTAGATAATATTATCGTTCGCTGACCGCTACAGGCCGGAACGTAACCAAACCTCGGGTGGGGTTTGAGAAGGTGAAAAAGTTTGGCCACGAAGGTAGAAAATGAAAGAAAAAGAAAATACAAAATGACGAGGAAAACCAGGACATTTAAAAAGTAATCAAATTATGGACAAGATGGTAAAATAGATTATCGGTCACGTGACAATAGCGAGTGGATCTCGAGCTCTTCAAGTTTTTACTGTGAATAGCAGTAAGAGCTTTCTGGTCGGTTTCCACAATGAAATGCGCGCCCAGAAGGAATCTTTGTAACTTGAGAATTGACCAAACCATAGCCAACAATTCACGGTCTAAAACCGAGCAATTCCTCTCTGCCGCATTTAGTTTCCTAGAGATATACATCACCGGATGCAGAGTATCTGAATACTCTTGCATTAGTGCTGCCCCAATCCCAGTAGATGAGGCGTCACTTCGAAGAACAAAAGTCTTCTCAATAGTAGGTAACCTTAAGATAGGTGGAGATGAAAATAAAGTTTTAATCTGGTCCAATGAGGATTGGCATTCTTGAGACCAGCGGATCAGATTAGGCGATCCTTTCTTCAACAAGGTTGAAAGAGGTGCCATAATGGAGGACAGATTCGGAATGAATCGTCCGTAAAATTGTATCAAACCTAAGAGACTACGTACTTGTTTTTTCGTCTTAGGGACAGAAATGTTTAGTATTTTGGAAATATTGTGGTCCTCTGTCTTTAACAGACCATGACCAACCCGGTGACCAAGGAAAGAAATTTCACTAAATCCTATAAAGGCTTTAGAGGGTTTTGCAGTCAAATTATACTCGCGAAGAGTAGACAGCAATTCGTATAAACCCAAATAGTGATCTTCCCAGGAATCACTGAAGAGACAGATATCGTCTAAGTATGCTATGCCATCTGTACGATATGAGAGTATTCGACGCATCATGTGTACGAAAGTAGCAGGGGCGTTCATAAGGCCGAAAGGCATGAAATTCCATTGAAATAAACCCCTGGGTGTAGAAAAAGCAGTAAGAGGTTTGGCACGTTTGGTTAAAGGAACTTGCCAATAACCTTTTGATAAGTCGAGTTTGGTAAAGAATCTAGAATTAGAAAGTTTGTTTAGTAGCTCTTCTAATGAAGGCATAGGTTCAGCATCGAACTTCGTAACTTGGTTCAATTTGCGATAATCAACGCAAAGACGTATGTTATTGTCTTTCTTTCGAACAATTACCATGGACGAAGAGTATGCTGAAGTGGATGGTTCAATTATTTTCAATTGTATCATTTCATCCAATTCTTTTTCGACTTGTGATTGAAAATGGATAGGTATAGGATAGGGTCTGACTCTAATAGGATTATGGTAAGTAAGTATTATGTCATGTTCAATGACATGTGTGTGTCCAGGAATGTCGGTAAGGACATCCTGAAACGTTTGTAACATCGAAGAGACTTGTCGGTGTTCCTCAGCGGAAAGACTAGGAGAAACAGTAACGTTTTCCCAAGATTCCGTAGAATGAAGTGGGATCACAGGAAGAGGAAGATTGACATCTGAAAAAGTAGTTTCCTCATCCTGTATAACCGACAGGGATGAGTAATGACCATGAGGTACTGGAGAATCGTCCGTCGCCTAAAAAATAGGCTTCAAATAGTCCGGTCGTTCAAGAAATTCCGTGAGCATATTTATATGGAAAGTTTTATGCTTCCCATCAATATCGACAACATAGTCGACATCGGAAATTTTTGAGACTATCGTATACGGACCTTTCCATGCAATAAGAAGTCTGTTCTCCCTAGAAGGGAGTAGAACGAGTGCTTTGTCACCTGGACAAAGTTGTCGTAGACATCTATTCTTTTTTGCAAATTGCCTTGCCTTTTCTTTAGCAAATTTAGAAGAAGAAGTTGCTAGTTTGCATGCCTCGATGATCTTTTGCCTCAGAGCAATGACATACTCATATGAAGATTGTGTGTCATCGCTAATATTGTCAGCAGTGATAAGATCGTGGAGCAAAGACATAGGGCCGCGCGGTCGCGCGCCGAAGACAAGTTCAAAAGGAGAAAACCCTGTGTGTTCATTGGGAACATCTCTATAAGCAAAGAGAGCCGCGGGTAAAACCCTGTCCCAATCCCGAGGATGATCCTCAGTTATCTTCCTAAGTAAAGTCTTGAGTGTTCTATTCAAACGCTCAACTAACCCATTCGACATGGGGTGATAAATACTGCTGAAAGACCTTTTAATATGCAGAGTCGACATTACCTGCGACATAGTGTCTGATATAAGTTGAGTACCATGGTCTGACAATATTTCTCTGGGGAATCCCAAACGAGAAAATATCAGCCAAAGTGCGTCTGCAATATCGGCAGTGGAGATGCTCTTAAGAGAGATAGCCTCTGGCCAACGTGTGCACATGTCGACACATGTAAGGATAAACTGATGTCCTCTGGCGGACTTGATCTTAAAAGGACCAATAATATCTATTGCCATTTTCTGAAACGGCCGAATAGGAATGTCTGCAGCCTGGATAGGCGCTGCATGTCGTGGTCCTCTAGATTTGACCTCTTGACATATTTTGCAAGATCGGCAGTAAATACGTATGTCCTTGCTCACAAATGGCCAAAAGAAAGCCGCAAGAACTCTCGACTTTGTACGGGAAAAACCCCTATGTCCAGCACATTGCGAGTCATGAGCATGTTGCAATATCTGTAATCTCATGCTCTTAGGCACAAGAATTTGTGAATGTGCAGACGCCGTCGAGTCTTGTACCATACGCACAAGTACGCCGTTCTTCATAGTAATCCAAGATTTTCGATTTGTATTCTGATTTGGATCACCTTTTTTTTGCTAGAATGAAGAATTTTTTTAAAGAAGGATCTTCTTCTTGCAATTTTATAAATGAGTCACGTGAAATAACCAAGTGACTATCTTGGCTATGTACTTCATTATTATCAGTTAATGAAGTTTGAGGTATCTGACGAGCCTGTGCTCTTGTGACCACAGCATTGGTAGCTTGAATATTTTGTTCTTCCCAAGCAGCAATTTGCTGCGGAGTACATTCCCTAACTCCGTGAATACGACCGATAATAAGATCCGCAATAGGATTTGCTAGAAGACACGCGTGCACATCTCCCGTAAAAAAGGGAGTAGCAATGTGAATTATGGCAGTAGGATACTTTTTCAAAGTGCCACCAAATGTGACACATTTGATCACTTTTGTGTGGCACAGGATGGATCTACAAGAGATTGCTTAACTCCAATAGTAGTGCATCAAGAATCAAAAAGGACTGAGACTGGATTATTATTTACTAGACCTTTATGTAGGATAAGAGATCCTCTCCCGTCATGCGCAACTGCAGCAGGAAGAGCGGGAAGAGGATGACCACAGCTCAAGGTAGTTACAGTAGTCGGTTCGAACAAAGTAGTGCATTGGGGGCATTCATTTGCCCTCCCAAAGTCAAAGGCAGAACACGTGACAGCGCTAGAGTTTTTATTATCATAAGCCTGTTTACAGGCTCCCTGAGATTCTTGCTGTACAGCGTTTGCTTGCTGATATCTCTTTTTTATGTTGAGATCTACCGCGACTATTATTGCCTCTGCAGTTATCATTGTATTCTCTATTGTAACTGTTATCCTGGTTTGAATCCCAGTTTCCATAATTATCATTATCATTTCCACATTGATGAAAACATCTATTAGTTTGGTTTTGAGGTCTCCGCGAAGAATAGTTTTGATAGCCTCTATTATAACCACCTTTGCGAAAATGTTTATAATTATTGGGTACAGAATAACGAGGACTGTCAGCCCGTCTCCAGTTCTTCGAAGAAGAACCACTATGCGATTGATTGCCCTGATTCTGAGCATAATTACGGTTACTTTTCCTGTTAAAATTTTGTTGAGTACCCTGAAATTTACGAAAGAAGTTTGGGCCATATGGTGCTGCCGAAGCAACTGGCAAACCTTCTTTCACTTTAGAGTTGCTAATGGTTACATGAGGGTGCGCAGTGACATATTGGCAACAGTATTCTTCCATTTCTTTTATGTTTTTAGGCCTACGCTCATGAAGGAAAGCAAGAAAAGACTCATTGACAGAAGACATAACTTTGTCTCTAAGTAGTAAGTCCATAAGTGCTTCAAATGTATGTTCTGTCTTAGACAGCTCTACCCAACGTGTAAACGTGAGACGTACTTTTGCCATAAATTCAGAGAATTCTACTCCAGTTTCTGGTAACATATTCTTGAATTGAAGACGATAACCGTCTTCGTTAAGTTGGTATTTCTTTAATAAGGCCGCCTTGACAACCTCATAATTGTTCTTGTCAGGTTCATCTACCATGCTTAGCATACTCAGAGCTTCACCTTTAAGTATATTTGACAATTGATCAACACATAGTGATTTATCTATATTATGTGTTTTACATGACCGTTAAAATCTGTCCAGATAGAACGTTATATCGTCACTGGAAGCATTGAAAGCCGGTAGTTTAATCTTGAAAGTACTATCATTAGACTTATCAGAAGATGACACCTTATTTGCATCATTAGCATTACCCATGTTCATCAACTTCAACTTCTCTAACTCCATAATAATAATAATAATAAATTCTTTAAGCGCCAAACACGGCGCATAAGGCAGAAACCAGTGCTCTCCAGGTTGTTCGTTGTGACGCCACTCCTCTTAGCTCTTGCACATTATTTAGGCCCAACGTTCTTCCTTCTCTTATTATTGTTCTTCTGAGTGTTTCTTTTGGTCTTCCTTTTTTCCGCTTACCCTCAGGAACCCAAGTGAGCGCCTGTAGTGGTATTCTGTTGTTTTGCATTCGTAGGACATGACCGATATATGACCATCGTCTTTTCCTTATATAGTCGGAGACATATTTCTGCCTAGAGTCTTCTCTTATTTGTCGATTAGTCTTGAATTCTTTCCAACTGATGTTCATGAGTTTTCTAAGACATTTGTTCTCGAATGTATTCAGCTTGTTCTCCAATGATTTTGTTATTTTCCAACTCTCACAGCCGTATGTTAACACTGAGATAACATTTGAATTAAACAGACGAAGCTTGGTATGTATATTCAATGATCGTAATTTCCAAATGTTAGATAATCTATTGAAGGCGCTAGCTGCCAAAGCAATTCTAGTATGGATTTCTCTTGTTGTGTCACCATCCTGAGTCATTTTACTGCCTAAATAATTGAAACTTTCAACTTTCTGTAGTTTTTCCCCGTTCAAGATGATATCAAAGGTCTCGTTAGAAAAGTTCATAGCTTTAGTTTTAGAGGCATTTATTTGGAGACCAATTTTAACCGAGAGATGACACAAATTATTTATTGCTTCTTGGGATTGTCTTGGTGTTGAACTTAAGAATGCTACATCATCTGCGAAATCCAGGTCCCCCAGGAATTTTCCATTTGTCCATTTTATACCCAATTGTTCATTGTGGGTATAGTTTCTCATAACCCAATCAATAGCTATTCCAAAAAGTAGTGGTGACATAATACAGCCTTGTTTCACCCCTGTTTCTACTGTAAACCATTCTGTATTCCCTTTATTTGTTCTAACACAACATCTTGCATTGTCATATAGCGCTTTGATTATATTCACATATTTTGTTGGAAAACCATAGATTGTAAGTATCTTCCACAATGATGGGCGGTGTAGACTATCAAAGGCTTTTTGAAAATCGACGAAGGTGATAATAAGTGGCGATTGCCTTTCCACTGATTCTTCTATAATTGTTCTTAGTGTGAATATTTGATCAATACATGATCGTTTCGGCCTGAAACCCGCTTGTTCTTCTCTGATCTTTTCGTCAGCATGCAATTTAAGTCTTTCTAACATCATGCAACATAATAATTTTCCAGGTACTGATAATAGAGATATACCACGCCAGTTATTACAGTCTGATAGATCACCTTTCTTCGGTAACTTTACAATAATACTGTCTTTCCATTGTTGTGGTGGTTGTTCTTCTCTCCATACTTCATTTATAATATCTAAAATTCTCAAGAGGTTGTTGTCATTAACTGCTTTAATCATTTCCCCTGAAATTTCGTCAACTCCAGCAGCTTTAAAATTTTTTAATCTTTTAACGGCTTGTTTGATCTCGTCCAGCGTGAATTCATCGCAAGTTATTGGCAAGGTGGTTGTGGATGTTTCATTATTAAAATCAGGTGTTACTGTTGGTGGTGGTCTGTTTAGCACCTCCATGAAGTGCTCAGCCCATCTCTTCATTTGTTCTTTTTCTGTTGGTATTGAATTCCCTAATTTACCTTTAACAGGTGTTTCCATAGCAGTAGGCTGGTGACATAGTTGTTTTGTAATTTGATAAAGGCACCTACTATTACCAGTTCTTGCAGCATTTTCAGCTTCTACGGCCAGTTCATTGATGAAATGTCTTTTATCTCTTCGAGTTTTTGTCTTCACTTCTTTATTTAACAAGTTATAAGTTAGTTTGCAAGATTCAACTGCATTATGTGTACTTGCCGCTAGTAGTTTAAGTTTTGCTGTTTTCCTTTCTTGTATTTTATCCCAAGTATCTTCTCTCATCCATTTTTTCTTTTTATGTACTAGGTATCCGGTGGTCGCTACAGCTGCTTCTGTCATTGCTGTTCTCAGTTGTTCCCATTTAGTATCGATTGTCTTGGTGGTGATATCGTTGTCAATTTTGCCTAAAGCATCGAAATAGTTGTTCATTTTGACATTATATTCCTTCTTTATATCATTTGATTGCAGTCTGTGTACATCTATTCTTCTATTTTTATTCGGTTGGTATAACTTCTTCAGTTTAATTCTCATTTTAGCTATGCAGAGGTTATGATCGCTTCCGATCTCTGCACCTCTGTATGCTCTGACGTCTTGAACTGATGAGCGAAATTTAGCGCTTATGCAGAAGTGATCTATCTGGTTCTTAGTTCTGCCATCAGGTGAATTCCATGTTATCTTGTGGATATTCTTATGTGGAAAGATGGTGTCTGCCACAACGAGGTTTGATATTTCACAAAGTTCTAGAAGTCTTTCGCCATTTTGATTCATACAGCCTATGCCATGAGTACCGAGATATCTTTGTACTCCATCGTTGTTGTCACCTACTTTGGCGTTAAAATCACCCATGACTGCTATTATGTCATGCTTGGGTATTGTGTTGATGGTACTTAGAAGTGCTTCATAGAAGTCATCTTTTGTGGTATCAAGAGCGTCGTTAGTTGGTGCATAACATTGTACAATTGAGAGCTTGAAAAATCGTGTCTGAAATCTAGCTAATATTAGCCTCTCATTGATAGGTACCCAGCTGATAAGCGATGCTGCTGCTTTCTGTGTCATTAGGATGGCTACTCCCTCTGTGTGACGATTATCATTACTACCAGAGTATATAATTTGCTTTTTTTCTTCTGAAATATATTTTATGCCCTTCCCCGTCCATCTACACTCGCTGACACCCAATAAGTCCAACTTATAATTATCCATTTCTTTAATTACTTCTTCCAATTTTCCGTCTTGATACATAGTTCTTACATTCCAGTATCCAATTTTAGAAATCTCCTTAGCCCCCAAGATATTAGAGTGAGTCATGTTTACTGTCGAGCCTGGTTCTGTTTCGGTAACAATAGCTTGTTTTACGATAGTGAATTGTTAACTCACTGATCAACCCTCCGATCCAACCGACCGATTCGAGGGTTTCGAGGTCAGTTATAGGAAAATATCTACACCACTAGATACTCTGGTGTATCTTTTATTCTATAATTTAACATAACATGGTGATATCCATCGAAATATACACATTCCTGATGTTTTTCTTTCGGCGTCTAAGGTGAGAAACGAATTTCACCTCCATCTTGGAAGGGTAGATAACTCTTCGTGTTCCATTTTTGCTTTTTCTCTTCTCTCTTCAGCCTCTATTTCTAGTCTTTTATTTTCAGCCTCTTTTTCTAGTCATTTATTTTCAGCCTCTATTTCTAGTTTTTTATTTTCAGCCTCTTTTTCTAGTCTTTTATTTTCAGCCTCTTTTTCTAGTCTTTTATTTTCAGCCTCTTTTTCTAGTCTTTTATTTTCAGCCTCTTTTTCTAGTCTTTTATTTTCAGCCTCTTTTTCTAGTCTTTTATTTTCAGTCTCTATTTGTAGCTGGATATTCCTCTCTTCAGCTTGTCTTTGAAACTTTTTCTCTTCAGCCTCAGCTTCTCTTTTTTGTTTTTCCATTTCCATCTGGAATCTCCTTTCATCCACCTGCATCTGCAATTTTTTTTGTTCAGCTTCTATTTCCATTCTCTTTTCTTCCGACTGTAATGCCTTGGCATATTGAACAGTCGCAAATTCTTCCAACTTATCACCAGTCTTGCCAAGGGATTTCCCTTGCTCAATAAAGTACTCAAGTGTAGACATAATGTCTAATAATATGAGTCCAAAACCTGAAATAATAAATTATCTTATTCTAACCTTAATGGTAACAAGTCTTAAATAAAGCACTTGTATAATCACATTATATGATCCCAATATCTGTGGGAGACAAGTCTTTTGCAAAAGAACTTGTATAGTCAATTGTATTATAATAACACCACCAGTCAATTATTATAAGTGCACTACACAGCTAATAGTGCATGACCAAATATGTCTATCAATAGTGCATGACTAAATATATCTATTAACAGCGTATGTCAACAAACAATATAGACAAAGGACAATCATAAGAGACAATATGAAAACATTTGCAGAAATCAACTAAATCAACAAGAAAAACTAAAGAAAGAATATCACAGAGCCTGTGATGATAACTGCGAAAAAAATTAAACAAAACAAATGACGTCACAATGTATAAACAAAAAGGGTGTATAGAACTGAATGATAGAAAAGAGGAGGCGAACAAATACAAACAAATCAATTCAAAACTAAAGAACAGAAAAAATATTACAAAAAACGACGAAGAAAAAAGCACACCTCGTCACAACTAAACAAATATAGCAACTATTGTCGCTAGAAATTTCGCTATGGGAAATTTGCATACTCCCTAAAGAAAACGCTCTCAATAGAAAACCTCTGTCATGTGGTATATTCTAAAGGAGTCACCGCCCAACCTGAATCCCGCTAAAATATAAACACATATAAACAACATGTAACATATAAACATATAACAAAAAGGATATGAAAACACAGAAGACTCAGTTAACACAACATAAGGGCAAAGTTCAAAAACAAAATAGGCCACTTATCTTATGTCAATCCTATCGTCAACACGGCAAAGAACAGGTGGTAATCAGCATTCTAAAGATAGATGATCCAACGCTGATCAAACATCTGGACTTGCTTCACAAAACTGTAAAGACGACTGACACGGAACTTGACCTTCTGATATAGTAAAGCAGTAACTTGATGCGATCGGTACTTGACCTTCTTAAAGCAGTTACTCGATTGAATCGGCACTTGATCTTCTTACGTTGAAAACTGCAAAGTCGGCAATCTATCAGGCAGCGCCGGGTACTTTCAGCTTACCGGTACAGTACACATATTACTCTGTCACGTCACAATGTTGATTGCAGGGAAACTGTAGTATGCTGACCTAGTTATCTTGAAGGCATGAGGCGAGAACAGTTCACCGAAACTTGACCTCCGAATGATGAATTGGTTATGGACCCCGTAAGTGCTGGTTACCAGACGAAACCAGCTGGCCACCAAAAATATTGAAGTATTATTTGTTGTAGTCCACCACAGGGTAGCAGTGGTGATTATTGTTCACCAAAACATGTTGAAAGTAATATTGGCCACCCAGAAATGTAGAAGTAGAATTGGCCACAAAATGTTGGTGTAATATTTGGTAGTCACCAAGTGTGGTGGTAATATACTTCTGTAGACACCAGGGGATGTTGAAGGCTGTATGGAAGGGTGTCTCGTGTCTGGTAGGTTGTCTGATGTGTTGATAGTACATGAAGGTCCACACAGGACTACAGTACACAGGTCACAAGGACGTCACTGTGACTCACAACGAGGAAAGTCAGTAATGGTAACAGCTGGTGACGTTTCATGCATTTATTCACGACACAGGACAGTAGACGTTCATCAGCATATACAAAGTCAGTAATGGCAATGGTGAATAATATAATTGGTATCAATACATCAGAAAACGACTGTAGATATAATCAGGTGCTGAAACCATCATCCTTTTCTACTACAGCCGAGATATATATATATATATATATGTAGGAGAGTAAACCAACTCTCCCTTTCTGTCCCCCAGCAAGATAGATATATCTTCTGGAGTACATCAGGCAATGTCCTCTAAGTTCCTTTAATAGCAAAGGTGTCAAACCTTGACTGACGTGATACCGCCGGAGCACAGAGTTCAACCAACAGATAGCCCTTGGGGCATGCACCAACCCGATGCATAGAAGACAGGGTGATTCGTGAGCTGTAACTTCTTAAGGTAGTAGACTCTTTCCCGCCCAGTGGGGAAAGTTAGTAAGCAGCCTACAAAATGTCAATCATAACAACTGGCGACAAATAATATCATGAAGAGCAATTACCTTTCTTCCGAAATAATCACCACAACTCACACGCCTCCAGGCGCTTAGAATCACAAAGGGGAAAATCATCTTTAGATAAACTAACAACTCGAGAGGACATCCAAATTCCCCGACAAATGATCACGGACGCTGAAAAAGCGTCTCACTCTGATCAGAACTCTTGTTAGACTCCTGGAACGGAAGTCTTTCTCAAGCAACCTTAAATTCGACACATGCGCAGAAGCGCTTGACCCCTGAGTTCAACTCAAATGGGCCGATGTTGGACACATACCAAGCAAAGATACTTGACCAAAACGAGCCTTTTATGGTCAGAGAATAAACCTCAACTCAGGTTACAAACATTCCAAGAACAGATGACATATTCTAGCCATATTAGAAAACAACCAGACATGGGTCTAATAATAAACCGACGGTCAGGTTAAGACACAAGAGAAGGTAACAACAATTGTAAAATGTAACCTCCGCTAATCAAGAGTTATGCACCTTGGATTACAAAATTAAAGTGTACAATCAAGACAGGTAAATACATATATTGCCTCAGAAAAATCTGTGCGTAACAGTTCCTGATGCTTTCTCTCATACGCCCATCTCTGTAATACGTTGGATGCCAAATTGTAGCCTTGTTGATTCACCGACTGCAGGGTTGTTCTCTAACAGTCTTTAGTATCTCATATCAATGCTCCCACAATAGGTGCAGCCGAGGCTAGTCCGTCAGTTGTTTCGTTGCAGCGTACTCATGTATGACCAGGATAGTAGGTCCACACCAGTTTCTAAAAGTTTGTGACATCTTTGTATGTTCTGTATTCATGTCGTAGCCATCCATTTTGAACCTTCCAAAGCATTGATTGAACGTCCGTCACAATAACTGTACTGGTTAATTAAATTCTAGACAGCCACCTGCAGTTGTCTCTGTGGTATTCTACCTTAGTCCTCTAAATGAACTAATGCTAGACTCTTGTCGTTCTTAACATTTATTACACATAGAGATACAAACATGTCTAACATCTCATAACGGCCATTCTTCCAAGTCCCGTAACTCTTCCTCTCATATCTAAATACTCGTATATCTCTCAAATGTTGGATAGGACACTACATTCTCTCACTTTCTTGAATAACAAAAACACACTGAAACTCAAACTATTCTACAAACATCCCTGTTGACAGACAGAGTCACTGTCAATACAAAACATAGTCATTGAGACGTCTTGGGACATTTCGGTGTCCAGGCGGTGGTCTGCCTGTATGCGGTAATTGCCTGTTGTTGTCCATGGTGACGTCAGCTGGTTCTGTGGCAGTTGGTGGCAACTCAGGACTGATAATGTCATCTAAGTAATCATCATCTGGCTGTGATTTCGTTTTGGCTGCTCTGGCCAGGTTTTCGTTGACCTTCTTGAAAAACGAGACATTTCTTGTCACAACTCTGCCTTCACCTGAAGCACTTATCATGTTTCCCCCGATTTTAGTAATCTGGTAAGGTTCTGGATTAAACCTTGGAGTTGATTTGCTGTTTTGTTCTTGTCGTACTAAAACAAAATCTCCTACTTTCAGATGAGACGGCTGTGATCGTAGTCTACGGTCTGTATGTTGATTCATTTTGTATTTTGCATCTTTTCTCTGCACATCTGATGAGGCTGGTTGACTCTCTTTGGTTTCAACTGTTGGAATCTTAATCGAGACCGCTCTTTGAAATATGAGCTCATATGGTGATTTGCTTGTTGACATATGAGTTGCCCTATAATTTCTAAGGAAAGCATACGGCTGTTGTCTCCAACACTTTCCTTCAGCTGTGGCTGTTTGAATGACCTTCTTGAGGTTTCTCTTCATCCTTTTTCCCCCCCCCCCCCCCCCCTACCCGTTTGCCCGTGGCCAGTAAGGTGTGATTCTACTGTGTCTGCATCCAACATGGTACAGAAAAGTCATGTCTTGGCTGTTAAATGGTGAACCATTATCTGTTTTTAGAGTTTCAGGAATTCCAAATGTGGAAAATATCTTGTCAGTCACAGGAATGACAGTTCTTGCTGATGTGGAATTAATGATTTCAACAACTGGAAATCTTGAATATTCATCTACCATGACAAGAATATACTGTCCACATGGCAATGGTCCACACAAATCTACAGAGACCTCTGTCCATGGAGCTTTTGGAAGCTCGGACATTTTCAAAGGTGTCATATGTGCTCCACCTTCAGTGCAAGCTTGACAAGCTAAACAATTTGCAACAGTCTCTTCAACCATTCTGTCTAATCTGGGGAACCAAATTTTCTCTCTAACCAAACATTTGGTCTTGACTATGCCTTGATGTTCTTCATGAGCCAAATCTACTGCTCTTCTTTCGAGTGTTCTAGGAATTACTATTCTTGAACTTCTCAGTAATAAATTGTCGTCAGTAAGTGTAAGTTCATTTCTAAATCTTTGGAAAATATTAAGATCTTCTCTGTTCATAAAGAATGTTATTCCATTTATTATTTCTGATTATAAACTGAACTGCTTGTAATAATGGGTCTTTCATGGTTTCTTCTTGTATTTCACTGAAATTCATAGCTTTTGTGACACTGTTCATGGCAAGGAATCTCACATATGTTTCTGTCTCTTCACTGTCTTTGTTCTCAGACTGTTCTTTTACTGGATGTCTTGACATATAACCAACAGGATTATTCTTTCCAGGCTTGTATACAACATTGAAATCGCACTGCTGCAGTCTTAAACCCCATCTTTCTATACGAGCAGGAGGGTTGGATGTTCTTTTTCCAAATATCAACTCCAATGCCTTGTGATCTGATGTGATGGTGAACTTGCTGCCATAAATGTATGTGAAAATATTCACAAGCCCACAATGTTGCTAAAACCTCTTTTTATGTCTGTGATTGTCTAGTTTCTGTATCTGACAGACCTCTGCTGCCAAAAGCTGCAACATATTCTTTGTTTCTGTCATCTCTTTGGGTTAGTATTTCCGCTAGACCGACTGGACTTGCATCTACTGAGATGAACGTCTTTCGGTTCCTATCAAAAGAGGATGTACCAGCACATTAGGATGTTGTTATGATTAAAATTCATAACGATTGTGCCTATTATAGGTTTAGCTCAACAGGGCTCTGTGTTTTTTTTATTTTATACGGGTCACTGATAAAGACGGGTGAGTGACGTCAAGCCGATATGCTTGGCTGGCTCACGTGAAACTAGAGGGGCAGAAGTGCGGGGGATATACGATTGTGTGTCATGGCGAGTGGACGTATGTGTTTGAGATCCTGCTTGTTAAAGTGTTTAAAAAGGGAGTTCTGTTATCACTAATACATCAAGATCTTTAGTGAGATGTATCTGGTCATCTAGTTATCTGTATTGACAAGAAGTATAATTGCTCAGTGTCGAGTGTTCATAGATATAAAATCATATTGAGAACTAAAGGACAGCCTTCCTGACATGGACTGACTGCCTACGGTATTTCGACTACTGCATATTATCTGCCATTATTTTTTGGCATGAACTGTGTTCTATGTGGAGCTGCGTGCAGTCTTAAATAAATTGTATATTGTCCATTTCGTCAGTTGTGACTCAAATAATTATGATTGGTGCTGGCTGGTTGCGGTGTCTAAGAGATTTGCTACCCTAGACGTCATCTTGGCCACAGGAACCACCCTGTTATTGCATACTAACATTAACATTAAAAAAGACACGTAACAGATGTATCAGCATATCTAATACTTTTGACTGAGTTACTGTCTATGCCCATGGTCTGTCTTTTCTTGTAAGCATTCTTAAAGGCTGACTGAGTGTTGCATAGTTTTGAATAAAACGTGAACAGTAATTGAACATTCTCATACTGGAGGTTGTTTTCACGTAAGCTCCGCTCTTTTAAGCAAAGACTCTGCTTTTTATTCTAACGGAGAAGCCCCATCCTGATTTCTCACCACTGAGTACAGACCCATCAGTGTATACAAAGGCATCATCATCCTTAGTACAGCCATTTATTAGTTGTTAATTTTCCAGCTCTGCTTTCCCATTGTTCCAAGATCTGCACTCTCTGCCAAGGGTGATGATGACTTGCTGGTAGTTCGTCCAGTTCTCACCCATCTGACTCCACTCTACCTTCTTGAATATCTTTTCGACTGTGGTCATGTTATGGAATACATTGATACAGCGATAAAAGCATCCATTATAAATATAAAAGTTAAAATAAAATGTAGGGATAAAATATATTTATGATACGATGCTGCTTCTTCACCCACGCCACAAGCGCGTTGATTTTGGTAGACCGTAACGTCGCTTTCTAGTGTCATTGAAAAAAAACTATTTATAACATGGGGACACGAAAGGCCTATTCGTTATGACGGGGTAAGAAAAGGAGGGAAGAGAAAAATGATGCCGTCTGCAAACGGGGTTTGAATCTAAGCCTAGCATACGCGCGAACTTGTAGTTAGTTGTTTGAAATACGACGAAAGTTAAAAAATGTTCGTCAATTGGGTCACGAAAACAGGCTTAGCTCTTATTGAGAATGACGTAATTCTACGTAATACGGACGATTCTCGTATTTAGCTTGAAAATAGCGGTAAAAGAAGTGAACGAGTGGTAGTTTATAGATTTCAAGACTAACATGGAAAAAAATATGAAATTCCTTATTAATAGGTTTAGAATCACAAAAATTAGCTAGTTTAAGAGCTTATCTTTTCCTGATAAATAATATGCTTTCAAATAAAAGGACGGACACATAACTCGGAAGTTATTGACAAAAGACTGATTGTTCGGTGCAGACTCGCAGACAGATGTTCGTTTTGCAGTCACTAGCGGTTACATTTTGACGCGTCCTTGAGTAAAAGCAGAAAAAGGGTCATGTGTTCTGTAGGAAAAGGGGTAGACACGGGGTATAAATTATGGGATAGCTCAAACTGAATATTGTGTTTTTTTTTAGTGTTGGGCCCAAACCAAGTCCATTTTTGGGGAATGCCAAGTTCGGACAGACCGACCGACAGAAATACACTACACTGTTAAGGATAGATTTGGGATGCAGATAAAATAGTGTGGCATGTTACTACACGCCAGCACATTTCCATTTTTATGTGAGGAACTGTGTTCGCCTGTAGACAAACTACGGTTTGCACGAAGCGTCCACCCGTGGTGAGCGAGGCGTTCACCCGTGTTGAGCGACGGTCAACTAGTGACGTTTTCTGTCACATGTCGTGGCGTTCAGTGTGTTAATTAATTGGGCTTCCGTCTTTGTGTTTGCGTCCAAGAGAGATGCAATTTTTCGAGCTCCGGGATAATGGAGAGTGATATAAATATATTCATTGTGGCATTATTGATTTTATGAGGCCGCCACGTTATGTGTAAGATGGTTCATAAAACTTATCTAGAAGTTCATACCATAAATTACTACAAGTAACTTTGAGATAATGAGGCAACTAATATTTTGTTTGGCCTGATTTCGTCTGCCGCATTACTTTGGTTTTCGTGGATTGCCCGAACCTTTAGTACAACGGCCAGGATTGAGTGGAGATGAGAGGAGTGTATTATTATTATATTATTGCCACTTAACGATGCCTAACGTTTGAACCTTATTGACGGACCAGGGATAATCTACTACGCTTATCCATTGCCATGTACTTTTGATGTACGTTATTGTGAAGTGACTTTATGTATTAAATGTCAACCATGTTTTCCCGTGGACATGTTCACCTGCCGGCTTTGTTATGTGTACTGACCATAATGTCCTGAATGAACACCTGCTATCATTTGTGTATACATGCATGATCCTCTAATTTATCCCACCGTAACACCATATAATTTGGTGGCCAGTGTGGTTTTGGATCGATACTTTCATCAGGATATGGTTTTCAAATTCACGTGAGCAAGTATACCTTCGTACTTTGCAAATCTACAGCTACCATTTAATCAGTATATTCGATCTTTACTCCTGTTCAGAGTGTTATTGTGAACACACCGCTTCGTGAACTCAGTCATTATCAACGGGTCCAGTTGGATAACGAACGCTGCCACTGCGCATGTCCAATGTTCCAGTTTCAATGTCCTATTCTTCGCTGTAACGTTCAAGATTACAATTTCAAGCCAACCAGTCTGCAAGTTTATTACGTGTTCCAGTCTACATCACAACGTTTGTAAGATTCTTTCAAATTTCAAGTCTATGCCACGGCGATGTCAAGTTATTTGTGCCAAGTCAACACAACGTTTCGGGGTCTACACAGTTTATGATGCTCATTTGACTGCGACCGTGTATTTGTTTACATTTGATCCGTGCTTCACTTGTATTGAGGGACAGTGTTGTTCCAGTGTTGACTCCTTTTTCCGGACTTGCATCTGATCGGATTACGATAAGATAAGTGCCTGTTAATACACTCTTGTATCTTTGCCGTGGTGTAAGCCTTTTTGTTACATCTGTGTTATTCGTTTTCTTGGTTTCTATGTCTTTGTACAAATCTGTTGTTAGCGAGACATGTCATTGTAAAATGACCGCTCAGCAGATATTTCTATAGGTTTTGCTTACATTTCTCAAGCAGGGAAATTTCCGGCACGAGTTTTCTCACCGACGTTTAGTTCACTGCCTGTTTAGTGTGACCTAATTTGGTTAGGTGTGCTGCTCCGTCCTTTTAGTTGTCAGTTTTTGTAGTGTGTTGGTTTTGTTTTCTTCTCCTTAGTTGACAACCATTCTGTTCGTAATGCTAGTCTAACCTTCTATCACTTGTTTACATTTATATATATTGTTACAGGTCTTGTCCTGTTTTTTTTAAGCAGTAAGTCTGTTCTATTTGTTGTTTTCTTCTTAGTTTCCCGTTTGCATTCTTTTTCGTTTACTTGCTGCTGTTATTACATTGTCTTGGTCACTTGTACTTGTCTTTTTGTTTAGTTCCATCAATTCTGTTCTTGTACATTATCATAATTTTTTTTCTCCTCTCTTTCTCGTTTCCCTCGTATCTTTACTACTGTTGGTCTGTCATACTATATTATTTTGTTATTGATTAGTAATATTAAGAATCTATTTGCATTGATAATATTGCAAAGCATAAAGCTAGTGAATTGCTTTGACGGACTAATTTAGATACATTTATTACATAATTTATAATATTGATAGTAAGATACTGAAGAAGTAAATAATGGAGTATCAGGAATTTATTACTATGGGCCAAGAATATGGTTACAAGGCGAAGGAATTAATGGACTTTGCCAAAGCGGAATTCAATGCCAAAGAAAATCAAGAAGCCCTAGAGAATAAGAGACAAAGAGATGCACGGTATGATGAGCGAGAGCTCAGAAAAGCAGAGCTACTTGCGGAAGAGAACAAAAGGATTGCAGAAGAGCAATTAGAAGAAAAAAAGTTGGAAAGACAATTAGAGGAGAAAAAGTTGCAACAAGCTGCTGAAGCAGCAAAACTTGCACATGAAAAAGAATTAGAAGAGAAAAAGTTGCAACAAGCTGCTGAAGCAGCAAAACTTGCACATGAAGAGAACAAGTTGCAACAAGCTGCTGAAGCAGCAAAACTTGCACATGAAGAAAAAATGGCGACTTTACGTATTGAAGAGCAAAGAGGGCAACATCAGAGTAGACAAAATGACGACCTTGAACATAGAGGTTCCTCTAGCAACCACAATAGCGGTTTTGTTAAATTTCGTTTGCCTGTGTTTAAGCCAGAAATAGACGACATTTCGTCCTTCTTACAACGCTATGAAAATGTTTGTGAAGAAAATAATCTTGATAGGTCTCATTGGTGTACAAGATTGATGGATTTCATGACTGGTGAATCCTTAACGGCCCTGTGCCAATTGGACGGGCCGAATAGACGCAATTATGATGCTGCTAAAACATTATTATTAAAACTTCATCAGTTAGACGCTGAAGGTTATCGTTTGAAATTCAAACATATGATTCCTGAAACTGGTAAAGATTTTACACAGTTTGTAGCTGCAACTCGACTAACATTTAATAGATGGATACAGCTTTCCGGCATTGAAGAGAATTATGAGGGCCTTAAGGACTTATTATTGCGAGACAAAATTTTGTCTTCTGTAAGCAGACAACTGCGAGAATATCTACAGGAAAGGAAGCCGTCGAGTTTGAGTTCAATGGAGGAATTATGTAGGCAATATTGTAATGCACATCCGGGAGTTTGTGTCAGTAACAACACTATTAAGGAATCTTTACCTGTTGCCGCAGCTACAACTTGGAAACATAACAATTATAGACAAAGATCCTATAGTTTTGATGGGAATTTCAAACCAAGCAAATTCAATAACTCACTACCATATAGAGGTAGACAACCATATAGGAACCATTCACCCCAAAACAGAGGTAATTTCCGACAAAACTCAGAAGAGAGAAGGAATGATAATTTTGGTAACTATAATAAGAATTGGAATAACTGGGGACCAAATAACCAAAATTGTTCACATCGGAATAGGTCACAAGACTATAGAAATCAAGAAAACAACAATAGAAACCAAAGATATAATGACAGGAGTCAAAAAAACTTTTCCTACGATCAGAGACATAGATCACGTTCTAGAAATACTGCATATTCGAACTACCATGCTAACTCAGCAAACACTGCCGCTACATCCGAGAGTGTGCAGGACAACAATGTTGTTAATCATTCAGCTTCATGTTGTTCGTTTGACTTTGATACTGCTTCACAGTGTCCAGATTGCCAAACTTTATTCCAGCCTAATGTGACTTCCTTGTTAAAATGTGGTCATCCGCTACCAGCATTTACTGCTTCATCAGCACATGATGGCACAGGGGTACTACAGCTTCATAGAGGCTTACTGAATGGCACTCAAGTTACAGTACTCCGTGATTATGGTTGCACGACTGTCGGAGTGAGACAGTCATTAGTACATCCGTCTCATGCAACGGGTGACTTTGTTAAATGTGTAACTTTTGGTGGGACAGTGGAATTTTATCCCACAGCCGTGGAGGATATTCACTCACCATTTTTTACAGGCAAGGTTAAAGTGTGTTTGTTAAGGAGCCCAATAGCGGATGTCACACTTGGTCGGATACATGGCAGCAATGATTGCTCACCCGAAGAAATTGTTCAATGGGAACGTCAAAATTTATCAACTGCTGCTGCAGTTACTACGCGTGCCCAGGCCAAGGCACCAAAGGAAAATGATGATACCGATCCTGGAACTCAGGACAATTTGCACGTTCACTCTGATATAGACAAACAATCCTTTATCAAACTTCAAAGAGAAGACAACTCTTTGAAGACATTCTTTAGATTAGTCAAAGATAATGATTACATTGATGATAGTTTGTCACCAAAACAGCGGTACACACTTATAAATGATGTATTGGTTAGGAATTTTAAAGATTCATCTTTAATCAGACATCAGGTGATGGTTCCCCAAAAACTTCGTCTGTACATTTTACAACATGCACACGATTCTCACTGTGCTGGCCATATGGGCTACTCTAGGACGCGTTCCAGAGTTTTGTCCTCTTTCTTTTGGCCGGGAATTTCTAGAGATACCTCCATATATTGTCGCTCTTGCGTTATTTGTCAAGAGGTAAAATCAAGAGGAGCCTATCATACGGCCCTGATTCAGGCGTGTGATATACCTGTACGCCCCTTTGAGAAAATGGCCGCAGATATTATCGGTCCTTTACCTGTTATGTCCGCTAGAGGACACAGGAATGTGCTCACATGTATCGACATGTGCACTCGATGGCCCGAGGCCATACCTCTTAAGAACATCACCACTAATGACGTTGCTGATGCCCTTTTCTTGATTTTTTCTAGACTGGGTTTTCCTCGAAAACTTCTTTCAGATCGAGGTACCCAATTTGTATCTGACACTATGACTGCTGTTATGAAACGCCTCAATATCGACAGGTCTCTCAGTGGTGTTTACCATGCGATGAGCAATGGCATGGTGGAACGTCTTAACCGGACGTTAAAGAAGTTATTAGGCAAGGTTACAGTGAAATATCCTCAAGATTGGGACAGGGTTTTACCCGCCGTACTGTTCGCATACCGTGAGGTAGCGAATGAACAGACCGGTTTCTCGCCTTTTGAGCTTGTGTTTGGAGCTCAACCTCGAGGTCCCATGTCACTTATTAAGGACCTACTCATAGACTCAGAGATGACTCAGGACATCCAGTCATCGTATGAATACGTCGTTAACCTCCGGCGTAACATTATAGATGCATGCCAACTGGCTACAGCTTCTTCCGAGGCTGCTAAAGCAAGATCACGCCAGTTCCAAAATCGCAATAGACGATAAAGCTTTTGTATTGCTTCCAAGGAAAGAAAATAGACTTTTAATTGCTTGGAATGGTCCATATAAAGTGTTGTCACACATTTCTGATGTTGACTATATCTTAGAGATAAAAGGGAAAAGGAAGACCTTCCACATAAACATGCTTAAGGAATTCCACACTAGACCGGAACATCTTCAAGCCATCTTTCAAGCAGTTGATGAGCACCCTAGACCTGCTACTCACTACTCTGCATTATCGGTAATTCAGGAAGAAGAATCGTCTTTTCCGGATGTTCCCATGAACTTACCTGTCTTTCCTCTTCAATCGACTGAGACATGGAAGGATGTCGCTATTTGTCCAGCTTTGTCTTCTGAACAACATTCCCAAGTCGCTAGTCTTCTACAATCTTTTCCAGATGTCCTCACAGACATCCCAGGTCGTACATCAGTCATTTCGCATGACATCATCCTTACAGATGATCGACCAATTCGTCTACGCCCCTATCCTGTCCCTATTCACTACCAGCACCAGCTTGAAGAAGAATTAAAACAAATGCTTAATTTAGGAATTATAGAACCTTCCAACGCCCCTTACTCATCACCTATGGTCATCGTTCGTAAGAAAGACAAGAATATCAGATTATGTGTAGATTACCGGAAGCTGAATAACATCACAGTCTTCGATGCTGAACCCTTACCCCTACTTGATAATTTTTTGTCTCGTCTCGCCAAGGCCCTTTTCTTTACTAAAATTGACCTTTCCAAGGGATACTGGCAAGTTCCCTTGACTGATAGAGCGAAACCACTCACTGCCTTTGCTACACAACGGGGTCTTTATCAGTGGAATGTGATGCCTTTCGGACTTATGAACGCCCCAGCTACGTTTGTCCGTATGATGAGAAAAATTCTCGCTCATTGGTCCGATATAATCACATACATAGATGACATATGTCTATTCAGTTCCACTTGGGAGGAACACTTCTTAGGTTTACATTCTCTTCTGGACACTTTACGTCTCTATCACCTAACAGCCAAACCCTCAAAGATCTTTATTGCCTTTGAGGAAATTTCATTCCTAGGACATAAGGTGGGTCACGGTTGTCTTCAGACCGTGCCACAGAATGTTTCCAAAATTCTAAAATTGTCCGTGCCCACTACTAAGAAGCAAGTTCGTAGTCTTCTCGGCTTAATTCAGTATTACAGTAAATTTATACCCAACTTGTCTTCCATCACGGCAGACCTCTCTGCCTTGTTAAAAAAAAGGCTTACCGAACCACGTGCACTGGACACCAGAGTGCCAGGCTGCGTTACATTATATTCAAAAAAGTTTTCTGTGCTACCAATTTTGAGGTTACCAGATACAAATCTGACTTATTATCTCCGCACAGATGCTAGTTCAAAAGGTATCGGCGCATCACTGATGCAAGAGTTCGAAGGAAAATTACATCCAACCCTCTACATATCCAGAAAGCTCAATGATGCGGAAAGGAAGTACCCAGTTATAGAAAGGGAGCTGCTGGCTGTTATCTGGGCGGTAGTCAAGCTGGAGCGGTATTTGTTGGGCGCCCCATTCATCATACAGTCAGACCAGAAATCCCTTTCCTCATTGAAGAAGGCGAATCACAAGAACCCGAAGCTAGCCCGGTTCGCCATCCTGCTTCAACCTTTTCAGTATGAAATCGAGGCAATACCAGGGTCTGCAAATGTGGTCGCAGATGCTTTATCGAGATGCCCACAGCTCGAACTTGAAGATTCATATTGATTTAGTTAATTGACTTTATATTATACATGTGTGAAGCCATGGTGTTTATCCACTACTAGTCACTATGACAAAGGACGATGAAGACACGAACACTAAATTCAAACCATTCATATTAACATTTGTGATTTACATGACTTTGAGATAATCATTATTCACTTTAACTAGTGGTACATTGAACAGTATTATACTACTTGCAGACATGAACAATTTCCAACTACGACATCATGTTATTATTCTGGAATGCACATTCACATTAATTAAGATTGCTATTTTAATGCTACAAATCTAGTCCTGACACGGATAGTTTGGAGTATGATTATATTATTGCAAGTTTGTTTTGGACATTACTTGTCTTGCCACAACGTACAAAAGGTACTTAGAGCAGAATAATTAAGTAATGGAATAATTGTGTTAATTAGTTATACTTGCATTCTTGTACTATTCTTTTTCCTCTCTTCTTTCTCTTTTTGTGAAATATTCATGTACTTTAGTTACATTAATGTCATATCGCATTGCTTCATATCTTATTTGATTTGTCATGGGTGAATTGCGTTTAAGCTTAATTTTAGGATTTTTGACAGCATTGTTACTTGGAGATATAACCTTCTAAATTATTTTTTTAAATTATTATTCATGCATTTTTGAATTTTTGATTTGGATTTTTGTTTTTATTTATTTTATATATCTCATACCATTTTCATATATGCATGCTATTTTTTTATATGTTTATTATAAACTCACATTGATCATACATTTATGTATTCTTTTGTTACATCATTAGAATATCGACTGTATATGACTTGTTACTTATTGACATATGACTGTTTATGACTGATGACAAATTCATCTAGCATGATCTTTAACAATAAGTTACATTATGCAGACTGACTGCGACTAGATTATTTTCGATATGGCTCAATATTTGTGAGATGATCAATTTTGGCCGATATTTCCGCATAGGAAATATTTGAATTGAAAAAAAAAAAAAACAAATAAATTTGTTTTTTTTTTACACCGCGAAGGGGGTGATATGTTAAGGATAGATTTGGGATGCAGATAAAATAGTGTGGCATGTTACTACACGCCAGCACATTTCCATTTTTATGTGAGGAACTGTGTTCGCCTGTAGACAAACTACGGTTTGCACGAAGCGTCCACCCGTGGTGAGCGAGGCGTTCACCTGTGTTGAGCGACGGTCAACTAGTGACGTTTTCTGTCACATGTCGTGGCGTTCAGTGTGTTAATTAATTGGGCTTCCGTCTTTGTGTTTGCGTCCAAGAGAGATGTAATTTTTCGAGCTCCGGGATAATGGAGAGTGATATAAATATATCCATTGTGGCATTATTGATTTTATGAGGCCGCCACGTTATGTGTAAGATGGTTCATAAAACTTATCTAGAAGTTCATACCATAAATTACTACAAGTAACTTTGAGATAATGAGGCAACTAATATTTTGTTTGGCCTGATTTCGTCTGCCGCATTACTTTGGTTTTCGTGGATTGCCCGAACCTTTAGTACAACGGCCAGTATTGAGTGGAAATGAGAGGAGTGTATTATTATTATATTATTGCCACTTAACGATGCCTAACGTTTGAACCTTATTGACGGACCAGGGATAATCTACTACGCTTATCCATTGCCATGTACTTTTGATGTACGTTATTGTGAAGTGACTTTATGTATTAAATGTCAACCATGTTTTCCCGTGGACCTGTTCACCTACCGGCTTTGTTATGTGTACTGACCATAATGTCCTGAATGAACACCTGCTATCATTTGCGTATACATGCATGATCCTCTAATTTATCCCACCGTAACATACACATTGGACCAAATTTGGACCTTAGTGTAAAATTTTGGATTTAAAAAGCTTGGCTTTCCTATCTGATTGGTCAACACAGTTAAGATTATTAGAAAATTGGACGGCTCGTTGCCATTTTGTTTAAGACTGTCCATAGAAGCAGATCGTTGATGCTGTGAAGTGTGACGTCCACTAAATATATATATATATATATAAATAATATAAGGAATACGGACGCCATAGTCCAGCCAGCAGCTCAGCTGAGTTTGTGCTATTTCAACGTACCTGTGTGTTTTCTTTTGAATTGTGGTAAGACAGAAATTATTAACCTTTTTATTTAACAATTCTGAGTGAGTGATACTGCCATATAATGAAAAATGATTACGACAAGTGAGTACTTATTCTAGGTCCCCAGCCAACTGTTACAGGGCCTAGAGGTTGAAATATAATATGATAAACTATCAGAAATGTAGAATACAGATGTTTCTTTTCAGGTGGTCAGGTGGAAACATATCACCCACCTTATTATATGGAAAGAAGAGATTAATGATAATATTTCAGATGCAGTGCCGGCCTTAGAGGAGAGGAATGTGAAACTAGTGCTACTTGATTACAGCATTAATGTAGATGTGCTGGGTCGGTCAGAGAGATCTGACCCTGTCTTTTATTTCAATGTATTTATGCTTGTAAACATGGTGGATTAGGTATTATGTTAAGACCTAGCCTAATTTTGTGGTTTCAGAGTTTCTTTGTCTGGCACTGTGCTAGTGCCAGATATTCTGAAGAGTACAACACTGTATGAAACGAGATGCCTACCATACTACCTCAGCGCATGTGAGGAGTGGGCCTAAGGAACAACTATCTTCAATCGTCACAGGCCAGATAAGTGTTATAGAACTGGCCTGCTGAGATTCATCAACGAGTACTAAATAATATAAACTCCATTGTGTAACTAATAAATTTTTCCACCATCAATCCTGTTAAGAGCAAATGAACACTGTTAAATAAAGGACTGGGTATGATGAAAATACCCCGACCCGACATCAAGCACTAGTTAATAAAGACTTTAGTTTTAGTACCATTATTAGCAAATTTAAATTATGTATATGTACAGGTCTTTCATGTGTTTACTTGATTATATGTTATTCTATTGAAATTAATTCATATTGAGTTGAAAGTCCTGACTAGAAGAAAACTAGGTTCAGGACAAAATAAATTTGAAAAAAATTGTAAATTACTAAATTTTAACCACAGTGTCAGTTGACTTAATCATAGAGATTAATATTAGTGTTTGTGTGTGTGTTTGTGTACTTAATTACCAGCACACCACATTTTCATTACCCTAGACAGTAGACGTAGCTATCAGACATACTAGTCAAGAATAAGTCTGATTGAGGTCGTAGGGTGGTAGTAGCAAGGTACTCTGTAAATTCACATAAACTGTTATCCTCAGGGACCTTCACAGCTGACCTCATTCAGTACACTGAGTAAACATAGCAACAACACTTAATAACATCAAAACCCACCACATATATTGGGGTCTCCGGGTCCGGGATTAAACTATTGGGGTATAAGTTTGTATAAATTCAACAGTGTCCCTAAAATTAAAAGTTATTCATAAGAAATATTTAAGGTGGAAAGTAAGAGTTGATGAATCTTCACAGCCAGTAGTAATTAATTAATTAGAGTGTCACTTTGGTAATTAGAGTTTTGTAATCTATCTTAGAACATTATTAGAGTTGTGTGATACAGGATGGCAGATCTAGCCAAATTCAGATCGGCTGCTGTGCTGACTGCTAAAGAAATGAATATGGAGGGTAAGGTTTTGATCCAATATGTAACTTCAGAATGTGACAAGTATATTGAAAGGGAAGATAGGAAGTTAGCAGAAGAAAGAAAATTACAGTTACAGTTTGAGGCTGACAAAGAACTTAAGAGGCTGCAGATTGAGGCTGACAAAGAGGCTAGGGCATTGGAGGCAGATAGGGAGGCTGAAATAAAGCGGCTCCAATTGGAAGAGAAGAAATTAGAAGCAGAGGAAGGAAGACAGGCTGCTGAAAGGGAAGCAGAAAAGGAGGAGAAGAGATTACAAAGGGAGCACGAGTTACGACTAACGGAGTTAGAATTTCAAGGCCATGCTCCTGAAAATGGTAACAGCCCTCATACCTCCGATGCCACTACCAGTCAGGGAGCCTCTAACTCAGCAATGGGGTTCCATTTAGACCATTTTGTAGAGAGGGACGATGATATTGAATCATTTTTATACAGATTTGAAGTTTTAGCCACCACCTATGGGTTGGAGAGGGAAAGGTGGAGCTTAAAGTTATCCCAGTGTCTTAGGGGAACATCTTACGAAGTGTTTGCAAAAATGAATAGAGACGACCAAGACTATTATGACAAGATAAAGCAGGCTCTGTTATTAAGATATGAAAAGAATGGTGAATTTTATCGTAAGAAGTTTAGAAATGCCAGGCTTTTGTCTGGGGAGACATACCACCAATTCTCTGCCAGACTGGAAACATATTTGGAGAAATGGACTGCTCTGGGGAAGACCCAAGATCTTAAAGAAATGATCATGATAGAGCAATTAAGAGAGTCCATGGCTCCAGACCTGAGAAAGTTTCTCATGGAACAAGGTGCAGAGAGGTTGGGTGAGGTATTGAATGTCGCTGAGAGGTATCAAGCAGCCCAGGCAGAGGTAGCTGGCACTAAAAAGAAACATATAGAGTATTTTAAGGCCACACAGCACTCTAATAAATTTGATACCAAAGAACAAGGTAACAAAGGTAAGACAAACTTTGATAGGCCACGAAATGATTATCGTGATAGAAACTCACAGTTCAATGACCAAAAATATAATGAAAGAAAACCTTTTAACCAAGGAAAGAGGTGGTGTAAATAGTGTAGGAAGGACAACCATAACACCGAAGTTTGTAAAAGGAAACCTTCTAACCTTGCTGCAATGAAATCGGGGAACCAGAGATTAAAGGTTAAACCTACTGGACAGCAGGAACCTTATCACCCCCCAGTTTGTGAGGATGTTGTTTGTAACGGGGTCACCATAAGGTGCCTATATGATACAGGTTTGGATTTTGATTCAGTTGTGAGTTCTAGCCTAGTGAACCCAGGTCAGTATACCACCGAAACAGTAGAAATACAAGGGGCAACTAAGGACATACCACTCATGACACTTCCCATCGCAAGGATAACTGTGAAAACTCGCTATGTGGAAGGAGAAATCAGAGCAGCAGTGATAGATGAACCAATCTACCCTCTGATAGTGGGGTGTAGATATGTCTTCTTGGGGAATCCCAAGAGACCTGTGATCATGGCGACAGTGCAGACCAGGTCACAGTCAAAGGAGGAAGAAGGTGAACCTATAAATGCTCATCCAGAGGAGATGAGGAAGGCGCAGGCTGAGGATAGGACACTCAAGCCATGTTTAAAAAAATTGCCCAAATGTCTCACACCTCCAAGCAAGGGAGATTATTATATGAAGAATAAACTGATTTATAGGAGGGCTGGAACTAGATCCAATGGTCAGGGACAGCTGGTACTTCCTAAAATGTATAGGGCAGAGGTAATAAGGAGCTTACATGTTGGAAAAGATGGGGACCATGAGAAAATAGGTACCATCATCCAAAAGGTGGCTCAAAAATATTATTGGCCAGATAAAATGGTTGACATTGAGAATTTTGTAGAAGCCTGTGGCATATTTCATGAGGGAACACCCACAAGTGGGGAAATTGATCAGGACCTAGAAACGCCACGGGGCAAACCTAGGACTGAAAATAAAAATAAATTTAAAAATGTAGACAAAATGGAATGGGAATCCCCTTTTCACACACAGTCTTCAATTGAATGTTTGAGAATGGCCACTATGCGACCAGTACAAAGAGAAATTCTACCCCAGAATAAGCCGACAATCCCTCGGTCGGAATTATGTGAACTGGAGGAAGATAAAAGAGAGAGAAGATCTCTCACAATGAACTTAAAGTGGGGAGAAAACCCCAGGAAGAAAAAAATTGGGAGTGGTAGATTCTTATGTGATGATAAAAGGGAAAAACGTCCTTACTATAAGGCTTCTAATGGTATGGAACATATGTCGGAAAAATGTAAGGTCCATATGTAACCTTGTTAAGGACGTGGACAGATGAGAAGGCAGAGGAAACTGTTACCTCATCATATAACTATGTGAACGAGCTGACCACTCGTCTGAAAGCTGGATGGAAACTGGCAAATGTTAATTTAAGACAAGCCAGGAAGAAACATGCAGCTTATTTTAATAAGAAAGCAAAGGACAGAGAATTAGCTGTGGGAGAGAAGGTGCTTATTTTACTACCCGGCAGCAATAATAAGTTGCAAATTGGATGGCAAGGTCCATATGCAGTTCTAGAGAAGGTGTCTAGAACAAATTATAAAATTGACAAAAAGGGGAAGGAGAAAATATATAATGTGAACCTTTTAAAGAAGTATCTGGACAGACAAATCCAGGAAGGCACCCCTTTACTGACCTTGGCTATCGCTACCGAAATGAAAAAGGAACCACTCACCTCACATGAATACCCCCTACACCCATGTCAGACAGCCGCACAGGTAAAAATCAGTAAGCACCTGACTAAAAATCAGAGGGAGAGAGTTCAACAGGTTCTGGAGGAACATACAGATGTGTTAACAGACAAACCGGGGCATACTAATTTGCTAGAATATGATATGAAGCTGGTAGACTCAACACCAATCTGTATGAGAGCCTATTCTGTTCCTTTCGCAAAGGAGAAAGCATTGAAAGAGGAGATAGATTATTTGTTGAAAGAAGGGATTATTTCTCACAGTGAATCTCCTTATAGCTCCAGTCGACCATCTCTGGAAAGACTAGTCCTGAAAAGGGTAAATAATATAAACAAGAAAATGGAGTTCATCGTCATCACTGACCCCTGGACACAATCAAAAATAAATTTTCAAACCGCAGTAACGAACAAAATACCGGTACTCTAGACGAAACTTCGTTGATCGGACTAACAAATCGACATATTATACCAACACTGCTGACCTTTTGTTTAATAAATCAGCTTCTCTGATGTCAACAAGCTAGCATCACAAGTACTCTTCTTGTTGTTCTAGTTTTGCGTTTCAGAAATCAGCTTCTGTCATGTCAACAAGTTAGCATCACAAGTAATCTCCTTCTTGTTCTATCCAGTCATTATAGTTGTCTCCCTGTAGGAAGCTGCACGAAAACGCCTCGTATAATCTTGCAAATAGTAGTTTCTATAGAATTTTAATAAAGAGATCTCCAACCCTAAGTATAGCCTCACGTTTACCACCTCTTGTGACATGCTTGACTGAGCAGTCGTCCCATTTTTTTCTGTGGGACCCTTGGGAACTATGGGTTGTCAAAACGCTTTGTGTAATTGTTGTAGGAGCTGATCGTGAGAAAACCTAGTGGAAATTTACTGAAAAAACAAACAAACAACTTTTTACTAATTAAAATGTTGCTGAATAAAACTGAACCACTGAACGACATTCATTTATATGTGCACTCGCGACTTGTCGGTTGTCTCAATATTGATACGTTGACAACAACACCAACAGCACATATCCACATACAATTATTCCATGGTTGTAAATCTTTCACTGATGATCTTAGAACGATCTCATGTGGGATATCATATCGCAATAGCTGTCTAAGCCTGATTTAGACACATTGCGTGACATACATCATTGTCTGCCAGAGCAGCTTTGCTAATGACCAGTGTCATGATAAAGGCCTGTAACATGTCTTTTTTCGGGAACTTTTTAGCAGACTGAAATGATTGAAAAAGTTGTTCCTAATCCTTTATTTTAGCCTTGTCTGTCTAAGGATTTGATATACACGATCCATCTGTAAGACTGTCAAGTCTGTAAATGTGTGTCATGTTTAGCCGCATGCTGCCACTCAACAAGCCTCTTTTATTGATCCTGATCTCTATTCGTATTTTAATGTTATCCTCTCACGGCTCATCTCACGCCTACTGCCAGGTTATTTCCACATCCAGAAATCGATCAGAGCTAATCAACCACCCCCCCCTCTCTCTCTCCCCCCCCCCCCCAAATATTCAACAAAATAAAACAGTAGTAATATGCCTGTCACGTTTCGGTTTTTTTTTTTTTTAAGTTTTCGAAGACCAACTTTAGGAAGCACCGACGTGACGTTACACTTGATGATTTTCCCATATATGGGCACGCTTGACGGCTGTTCATGCCATTTCCATGGCTGGTTCAATGACAAAAGGACATAAGATGTAGATATATTGTCGGTTATGACACTATCAGTTATATACTGCAAGGCTATGACACAAGAAAGTAAGGTGTACATAGATTGTTAGTGAGGATGAATACTGAAGGCGATGACAGAAGTAAGTAAAGTTTAAATAGATTGTTTGTGATAATGAATACTGCAAGGCTATGACTGAAGGACGCTATAATAAATACAACAGTCAACAAGATGTATGTGTAATGACACGTCACTATAATAAATATGACAGCCAACAAGATGTTGTATGTGTAATGACAGGACACTATAATAAATACAACAACCAACAAGATGTTGTATGTGTAATGACAGGTCACTATAATAAATATAACAACCAACAAGATGTTGTATGTGTAATGACAGGACACTATAATAAATATAACAGGAACAAGATGTTGTATGTGTAATGACAGGTCACTATAATAAATATAACAACCAACAAGATGTATGCGTAATGACAGGTCACTATAATAAATATAACAACCAATTAGATGTTGTATGTATAATGACAGGTCACTATAATAAACATAAGAGTCAACAAGATGTTGTATGTGTAATGATAGGACACTATAATGAATATAACAACCAACAAGATGTATGCGTAATGACAGGACACCATAATAAATATAACAACCAACAAGATGTATGTGTAATGACAGGACACTATAATAAATATAACAACCAACAAGATGTATGTGTAATGACAGGTCACTATAATAAATATAACAACCAATTAGATGTTGTATGTGTAATGACAGGTCACTATAATAAACATAAGAGTCAACAAGATGTTGTATGTGTAATGACAGGTCACTATAATAAATATAACAACCAACAAGATGTTGTATATGTAATGACAGGTCACTATAATAAATATAACAGTCAACAAGATGTATGTGTAATGACAGGTCACTATAATAAATATAACAGTCAACAAGATGTTGTATGTGTAATGACAGGTCACTATAATAAATATAATAACCAACAAGATTTTGTATGTGTAATGACATGTCAATATAATAAATATAACAACCAACAAGATGTTGTATGTGTAATGACAGGTCACTATAATACATATAACAGTCAACAAGATGTTGTATGTGTAATGACAGGTCACTATAATAAATATAACAGTCAACAAGATGTATGTGTAATGACAGGTCACTATAATAAATATAACAGTCAACAAGATGTTGTATGTGTAATGACAGGTCACTATAATAAATATAATAACCAACAAGATTTTGTATGTGTAATGACATGTCAATATAATAAATATAACAACCAACAAGATGTTGTATGTGTAATGACATGTCAATATAATAAATATAACAACCAACAAGATGTTGTATGTGTAATGACAGGTCACTATAATAAATATAACAGTCAACAAGATGTTGTATGTGTAATGACAGGTCACTATAATAAATATAACAACCAACAAGATGTATGTGTAATGACAGGTCACTATAATAAATATAACAGTCAACAAGATGTTGTATGTGTAATGACAGGTCACTATAATAAATATAACAGTCAACAAGATGTTGTATGTGTAATGACAGGTCACTATAATAAATATAACAACCAACAAGATGTATGTGTAATGACAGGTCACTATAATAAATATAACAACCAACAAGATGTTGTATGTGTAATGACAGGTCACTATAATACATATAACAGTCAACAAGATGTTGTATGTGTAATGACAGGACACTATAATAAATACAACAACCAACAAGATGTTGTATGTGTAATGACAGGTCACTATAATAAATATAACAGTCAACAAGATGTATGTGTAATGACAGGTCACTATAATAATTATAACAACCAACAAGATGTATGTGTAATGACAGGTCACTATAATAAATATAACAGTCAACAAGATGTTGTATGTGTAATGACAGGTCACTATAATAAATATAACAGTCAACAAGATGTTGTATGTGTAATGACAGGTCACTATAATAAATATAACAACCAACAAGATGTATGTGTAATGACAGGTCACTATAATAAATATAACAACCAACAAGATGTTGTATGTGTAATGACAGGTCACTATAATACATATAACAGTCAACAAGATGTTGTATGTGTAATGACAGGACACTATAATAAATACAACAACCAACAAGATGTTGTATGTGTAATGACAGGTCACTATAATAAATATAACAGTCAACAAGATGTTGTATTTGTAATGACAGGTCACTATAATAAATATAACAACCAACAAGATGTTGTATGTGTAATGACAGGTCTCTATAATAAATATAACAACCAACAAGATGTATGTGTAATGACAGGTCACTATAATAAATATAACAGTCAACAAGATGCTGTATGTGTAATGACAGGTCACTATAATAAATATAACAGTCAACAAGATATTGTATGTGTAATGACTGGACACTATAATAAATATAACAGTCAACAAGATGTTGTATGTGTTGTATGTGTAATGACATGTCACTATAATATATATAACAGTCAACAAGATATTGTATGTGTAATGACTGGACACAGGGGGTGTTTTACAGACGAGAGTTAATTCCGGGCTTCAATCCACAATCTCTCCCCAGCCCGGTACTCCGAATAGTTTTCATAATACCTGTATGTGCTGGGTGTTCTTGGGAAGGTTTTATGTCATGCATATATAAGCGGTCCAGTTCATAATTGTTGTGTGGTGAACTTATAAACACCAACGGGCTGATCACCCGTTTGCCAGTCACTTCGATTACGGAAACAACAGCAAATGGATTGATTTGCCGTTGCCCTAAAGACGCCAATAGGCGTGATGGGAAACAATGGCAAAGAAAACCTATCTGCTGTTGCCCTAAGACGCCACTAGGCGTAATGGCCACTGACTGCCTTGACGGTCGGTGGCTAAGGACGGAAGAAGAAGAAGAAGAAGAAGAACTTATAAACGTTACATTACATACTTGGTGTGGTGCACTAATAAACGTTACATTACAGAATTGTTTTGTGGTGCTTTATAAGCGTTGTACTACATAATTCTTGTGTGGTCCACTTATAAACGCTACATTACATTCTTTTTTCGTGATGAACTTATAAACGTTACGTTACATGATGCTTGTAGTGCACTTACAAACTTTACATTACAGAATTTGTGTAGTGCACTTATAAACGTTACATTACAGAATTTGTGCAGTACACTTATAAACGTTACATTACATAATAGTTTTGGTGTGAACTTATAAACGTTATACAGGTAGTTCTCTGTTTACGTGTGTTTAATTTACATGAATTCGAACTTACGCTCACCAATTTTCAGAGATGTTTGTTTTATTTACACGCCAAACTCGAAGTTACACGAACCGATATTTAGACATTTTTACAGTATTTTATCTGTGCGCCTACGGGACAGCGAGAGCAAGAGCAAGAGGATGTCAGTTCGAATGTTTCTTTGGGGGATTATAGTATGACATTGACTATTAAAGATGCACTTTCGCTCAACACCACGATTATAGTATGACATTGACTATTAAAGATGCACTTTCGCTCAACACCACGATATGGAATAAAGTTCCGCTGCGACGCATGAATAGTGTGTGGAAAAAAATGATGCCCTCACATCTGTCATGACTTTGAAGGCTTATACGTTGATGACAATAGTATCACATCTATTAATGACGGTGTCAGAATGGCGTCAAGAGCTGGTTTAGATGGATATGACGAAAATGAAATTGTAAATTGGCTTAAATCTCAGAAAGTACAACAGAGCAATGAAGAGTTGTTGGTGCTGGAGAAGATCAGCATGGATTGGAAGAAATAGAAGGCGCAGCTACCTGCACCAGCAGGCAACAATCACCAGGCCGACAACTTACAGTGAAACGATAACAGGAGGCCTTCCAACTTCTTCAGTCCTGCCTTATGATTTTTGAACAAGATGATCCTAACATGGAAAGGAGCTTTATGGTTAGGAGGAAAATGATAGAATGTGTGATAACTCTTCTTTTTCTTCTTGAGGGTAACTGTGTATACCAGGCATGCTGTAAAGTACTGCTTTCATTCTCCTCACGCAAACCAGTGGTGAATATGATGGAGGCTCCAGGGGGAGCAAAGGTCAACTCAACCGACGCAGGATTATGCAAATATGGAGTGTGAGTGTGAAGTCTGAGTTAAGCGAATGGTGGACTGTTCGTGTGTTGACCCGTATAAGGCACTCATTCACTCATTACGTTATGTCACCAATGCAGACCACTGTAGTCGTTTCAATAGTTTAATTGGACGCACACACTTGACAGGTTGCGTACAGATACAGGAACATGAGTCGACATAGACAGCATAATATTGATCAATGGACTACCGTCCTAAATTAGCATTCATGAAGAATAATCTGGTAATGGAACATCTGTAAACACCAAGATTTCCATAGTTTATAAACACAGTCAGTAGACCTTACTGACCGAGCATGTCAATTAAGCAATACTGTTCAAACTTGACTCCTAAACAGGATCTCTTTCTAGCGACGATTCCTTTAGGTAAATTACAGCAAATCTCTGTGAAGATAATGTTAATTTCTTTATAATAGTGATCTCTCAATCATCACCTGATAATAAGGAAGTTTTCCCGTTCTCTGCTAATGATTTACAATAAGTAGAATTCCAAAATCAATCGAATTCCACAATGGCTGCTGGTTCCCGGTTGAGCATCACTCACTATACGGGTGTATAGCCAAATCTTCAATCGAAGCTTTGTTCATCAACAATAAATGATTCTACAAGGATCAGCATATTCTGTCCTCATAGTTGCTGCAAATAAACATATTTAGTGCTGCTAGAGAATATGTCGCCCCGACATATTCATAGGTAAGTTCATGTAAACGTCTGCCCATCTTAAGCCTAGGAATGAACGAAGTCAGCAAAAGTACGTTTTTTTTACCTGGACATAAGAAATACACTAGCAAGCACAAAAACGCTCTCCCGGCGTTATAGAATCACAACTGGGGAACTCATGGACTAAACGATCCTGGAAGAAACTATCTTCGTCCCCAGAATAACTTAAAGAGATCACAAACTCTTGGGCATCTCTCCGACATGACTTCCCGCCCTAGGCCTTGACAACCGAAGAACCCTCTCACCTCTCTTCATCCGCCGAAAACACCTGACCCCCTTCAGTACAGTACAAGAACAAATAGTTCCACTTAAACATACTAAGATATCAAGATATAAGACATACTCGTCCTACATAGACAAGCACTACACATAGATTCGGACCATAGACATTCTGAAGCAAGAACAATCTATTCCTAACCAAACACAGAATAGATTCAAGTAAGTCTAAATTCCTCCGCCGAGTTCTATTTTTAAGAACGCTACAAAGAGCGATAACTCACAGAATGACTACTTATTGCCCAATCTGAGTTTCGTCCCTCAAGACCAAAACATGCATTCAAAGATGAATATATCTTCATCAGACAATTAAAACATTTTACATGGTATGCGTAATCCGTGCGCCAAAAAATATGTGCGCAACAGATTACCACACCCCCCGGGAAAAAAATGAAAATCATTTTTTTTTTCATCTGAGAGCAACATACAATAGGCTCCCAACGCATAAATACTGCGCAGATGAGAAATATCTGGAATTATTTAAGCCAGATTAATGCAAAATCTCAATCCCTCAGAGAAAGCATTTCTCTTAAGCATAAGTGTTTCCAGGGAGGTGTCACCAACGCATACTACTATACAATGATACAATGCATATAACAATTTAAGTTTAAGCATTCCAAGTACATGATTGACAAAAAGAAAAATCATCAACGAGTAATGGTGACTATATATCAATGAACGTAGTGTCATTACGAATTACAATGTGTATCTATTTTGATATAGAAAAGAAAAATCTGTTGTCGAGTTGGAAGTGTTAAGACGTCCAATACTCAACAGCTAAGTGGAATCATGTGGGCATCTAGACAGAATGTCTGCCATCACATTATCTGATCCACGGATAGCTCGTACCGAAAAATGAAAAGGTTGAAGAGCAATTGCATATCGAGTAGACCTCGAACTCTTCAAATTTTTACTCTGGATAGCTGTAAGAGCTTTCTGATCGGTTTCTACTATAAAATGTGCGCCTAGAAGGAATCTTTGTAATTTGAGAATTGACCATACCATAGCCAACAGTTCACGGTCTAAAACCGAATAATTCCTTTCTGCAGCATTAAGCTTTCTGGAAATATACATTACAGGATGCAGAGTTCCAGAGTATCTTGCATTAGTGCCGCTCCAATCCCAGTGGATGAAGCGTCACTACGAAGAACAAATGTCTTATCTTTAGTAGGCAACACTAAAATAGGTGCAGTAGAAAACATAGTTTTAATCTTATCCAAAGAGGATTGACATTCTTGAGTCCAATGGACTATATTAGGAGACCCTTTCTTTAGCAAGGTAGAAAGAGGTGCCATGATTGAGGACAGATTCGGAATGAATCGTCCATAGAATTGTATAAGACCTAAGAGACTTCGCACTTGCTTTTTAGTCTTAGGAATAGAAATGTTAAGTATTTTACTTGTATTATGGTCCTCTGTTTTTAGGAAACCATGGCCGACCCGGTGACCTAAAAAAGAAATTTCACTAAAACCAATGCAGGCTTTAGATGGTTTCGCTGTCAGGTTATACTCGCGTAGAGTAGATAGCAATTCAACTAACCCTGAATAGTGATCTTCCCAAGTATCGCTGAAAAGACAGATGTCGTCTATGTACGCAATGACATCTGACCGATAGGATAGAATTCTACGCATCATGCGTACGAATGTAGCTGGTGCGTTCATAAGGCCGAAAGGCATAAAATTCCATTGAAAAAGGCCTCTAGGTGTAGAAAAAGCAGTAAAAGGTTTGGCGCGTTCAGATAGAGGAACTTGCCAATATCCTTTAGACAAATCTAGTTTAGTGAAAAAATGCGATTTAGAAAGCTTAGTAAGTAGCTCTTCTAGTAAAGGCATAGGTTCAGCATCAAACTTCGTGACTTGATTCAATTTGCGATAGTCAACGCAAAGACGTATGTTATTGTCTTTTTTACGGACAATAACCATCGGCGAAGAATACGCAGAAGTGGATGGTTCAATTATTTTTAAATCTATCATCTCATCCAACTCCTTTTCAACCTGTGCTTGAAAATGTATAGGAATAGGATAAGGTCTGACTCTAATAGGATTATGGTCAGTTAGAATAATGTCATGTTCAATGACATGAGTTTGTCCAGGAATGTCAGTAAGGACATCCTGAAATGTTTGTAACATAGACGAAACTTGTCGCTGTTCTCCTAGAGATAAATCGGGAGAAACAGTAACATTTTTCCATGATTCACTAGAATGAAGTGGAATCATCGGAAGCGGAAGATTAACATCCGAAAAACTTGTTTCCTCATCCTGTATTACAGACAGTGATGAGTAATGACCATGTTGGACAGGTGAATCGTCCGTTGCCTGGAAAATAGGCTGTAAATAATCCGGACGTTCATGGAATTCCGTAAGCATATTGATGTGGAAGGTTTTACGCTTCCCATCAATATCGACAATGTAGTCAACATCGGAAATTTTCGAGATTATATCGTACGGACCTTTCCAAGAAATAAGTAGTCTGTTTTCCCTACAAGGTAGCAAAACAAATGCTTTGTCACCAGGACAAAGTTGTCGTAAGGTTCTTTTCTTATTGGCAAATTGTCTTGCTTTCTCCTTAGCAAACTCAGAAGAAGAAGTTGCCAATTTGCATGCTTCGATAATCTTTTGTCTTAGCGCGATGACATATTCGTAAGAAGATTTTGTGTCATCGGTAATATTATCAGCGGTTATGAGATCATGAAGCAAAGACATAGGGCCACGCGGTCGCGCGCCAAAGACAAGTTCAAAGGGAGAAAATCCTGTATGTTCATTGGGAACCTCTCTGTAAGCGAAGAGGGCCGCGGGTAAAACCCTATCCCAATCTTGAGGATGATCCTCAGTTATCTTCCCTAGTAAGTTTTTGAGTGTTCTATTAAGGCGTTCTACCATCCCATTCGACATTGGGTGATAGATACTGCTCAAAGATCTCTCTATCTGGAGAGTAGACATTACTTGAGACATGGTATCCGATATTAGTTGGGTGCCATGATCTGATAATATTTCTCCGGGAAATCCCAGACGAGAAAATATAAGCCAAAGAGCATCTGCAATGTCAGCAGTAGTAATGCTCTTCAGAGGGATAGCCTCTGGCCAACGTGTGCACATGTCCACACACGTTAAGATAAACTGATGTCCTCTAGCAGATTTGATCTTAAATGGACCAATGATGTCTATCGCCATTTTCTGAAATGGTCTAATAGGAATGTCTGCAGCCTGAATAGGTGCAGCATGGCGTGGACCTTTGGATTTGACTTCTTGACATATTTTACAAGATCGACAATAGATCCGTATGTCCTTGTTCACAAAAGGCCAAAAGAAAGCCGCAAGAACTCTTGACTTTGTACGGGAAAAACCCATATGTCCAGCACACTGAGAGTCGTGTGCGTGTTGTAATATTTTAACTCTCAAATTCTTGGGTACAAGAATCTGAGAATGACTTGACTTGTTGGAGTCTTGCACCATACGTACAAGTACGCCATTCTTCATTGTAATCCAAGATTTACTCTTTGAATCTTTATTCGGATCACCTTTTGTTGCAAGAGTGAAGAATTTCTTTAGAGTCGGATCCTCTTCTTGCTGCTTTATAAATGAGTCACGCGAAATTACCAAGGGATCATCTTGGTTATGCACTTCATTATCTTCAATAGATGAAGTTTCGGGCATATTGAGAGCTTGAGCTCTAGTGACTACAGCATTAGCAGTTTGAATATTTTGTTTTTCCCAAAAGGAAAATTGTTGTGGAGTGCATTCTTTGACTCCGTGAATACGACCGATGATAAGATCAGCGATCGGATTCGGCAGAAGACATGCGTGTACATCTCCTGTAAAGAAAGGAGTAGCGATCCTAATGATAGCAGTAGAGTATTTCTCTATGGTGCCGCCAAATGTTACACATTTGACTACTTTGCCTGTAGCACGAGAAGGATCTATGAGTGACTGCCTAACCCCAATTGTGGTGCATCCAGAATCAAAAAGCAATGAAACTGGATTGTCATTTACTAAACCTTTGTGTAAGACAAGAGAACCTCTTCCATCATGCGCGATTGACGCGGGAAGAGCGGGAAGAGGATGGCCACAAATTAAAGTGGACACCGTAGTTGGTTCGAATAATGTTTTGCATTGGGGGCACTGAGATGCTCTCCCAAAATCGAAAGCGGCACATGCCATATTGTTAGAGTCATCATTATCTTTATTTTGTTTATAGGCATCATGGGACTCTTGCTGTGCAGAGTTTGCATGATAATGAGATTTTTGTTTTTTATGTTGGGGTCTACCTCTGTTATTATTACCCCTGTAATTATCATTGTTTCCTCTATTGTAACCCCTATTTGGGTTTGAGTCATAATTCCCATGGTTACTATTATCATATTCATTATAATGAGTATCTCTGTAATTATGATCTTGTTGTCTCCATGATGGAAAACTAGGATAGTTTCTATAATGACTTCCTTTGCGGAAGTTCCTATAATTATGACCACCCCTGAATCGAGGGCTGTCGGCTCGTCTCCAGATATTCGAAGAAGAACCCTGAAATGATTGGTTACCTTGGTTCTGATAACTGTTATGGTTACCCTTTTTATTAAACCTGTTTTGAGGTCCTTGGAATTTGTGTGAGTAATTAGGGTTGTATGGTGTTGCTGATGCAACTGGCATACCTTCCTTAACCTTAGTATTGCTAATAGCTACATCTGGGTGTGCAGTGACGTATTGGGTACAATATTCTTGCATTTCTTTTAGTGTTTTAGGTTTCCGCTCATGTAGGAATTCAAGGAATGGTTTACTAATGCTTGACATAATCTTGTCCCTGAGCAATAAATCCATAAGTGCTTCATAAGTCTTTTCTGTTTTGGACAGGTTAATCCAACGATTAAATGTAAGACGTGTCCTTGCAATGAATTCTGAGAATTCTACCCCTGATTCAGGTACCATTCTTTTAAACAAAATACGGTAACCTTCCTCAGATAACTGGTATTTCTTTATCAAGGCTGCCCTAATAACCTCATAATTATCCTTGTCAGTTTCTTCAACCAAACTTAAACTCGTCAGAGAATCACCTTTTAAATTCTCAGACAACTGATTACCATATTGTGATTTCCCCACATTGGCCACCCAAACTATGTGGGGAAACAAGCCTTTAGTAAGGTCTTGTATAATCAACTGTGTACCAACCAATTACTAAAAATCATCAGTTGACTTTTTCTTATAAATTCATATGATCAAATATATTTTAAATAGTGTATGTCGATCAAGAACACAACAAAACAATTATACAAGAGAACAGGAAACATTTGCAGAAATCAAATAAATCAAATAGGAAAAATCAAAGAAAAATGATCACAGAATCTGTGATGATATCTGCAATAGAATGAACAAGACAAATAACGCCACAGTGTATAAACATAAATTGTGTATAAAACTGAAAGATACGAAAGGATAGACCTACAAATACAAACAAATCAAACAAACTAAGGAACACAAAATTATTAACAAAAACAACGAAGAAAAGAACACCTCATCACAACTAACCAAAAATAGCACCAGATGTTGCCAGCAAATTTCCAATCAAGAAAATTGCTCCCTATAGAACGCTAATATAAGCCCTATGTTACTTGGGAAATCTTATATTAGACACACGAATAATATGCAAACATTAAACATAAATACATATATACAAATAACATGTAAACATCAATTGCATAAATGCATACATTAATTAATTAAATGTGTTGTGGTTGGAATGCGTTGTAAAGTATGCTCAGTATAAATGGTACAGCTTTTTAATTCAACTAACTGCCATTTTTAATCAATTTCAATCTTTGATTTATTTCATTACACTGTTCTTAAATATTAAAGTTCAACACAATAGCAGAACATAAGAAGGTCCATCGATGAAAATAGGCTTCTAAGTTCAATACTTCTGCTAACACAGTTAACTTGCTTGTCAATGTTCTGTGTAATGCTGTGATGTTCACTTGTAAACAACTTGCCGTGCTACGCTGTCTATTATATGAAATAATGCCTGTACCGAGCAAAATGTCAACAGCGGTGACCTAGATACCGTTACACTTGTCATACCAGGTCAAGCTGACATCGACTGGATAGTTGTCCTATTGGTGTTGATGTGTGTCACATTCGGCCAAAATAAATGTTCGTGAAACACTAGGTGACTTCCACTTTGTAGACTGCGAAGGCTGGACCCAGGAAACTGGCCTACCACGTTGATAACTCTCCTTTTTCTTCTTGAGGGTAACTGTGTATACCAGGCATGCTGTAAAGTACTGCTTTCATTCTCCTCACGCAAACCAGTGGTGAATATGATGGAGGCTCCAGGGGGAGCAAAGGTCAACTCAACCGACGCAGGATTATGCAAATATGGAGTGTGAGTGTGAAGTCTGAGTTAAGCGAATGGTGGACTGTTCGTGTGTTGACCCGTATAAGGCACTCATTCACTCATTACGTTATGTCACCAATGCAGACCACTGTAGTCGTTTCAATAGTTTAATTGGACGCACACACTTGACAGGTTGGGTACAGATACAGGAACATGAGTCGACATAGACAGCATAATATTGATCAATGGACTACCGTCCTAAATTAGCATTCATGAAGAATAATCTGGTAATGGAACATCTGTAAACACCAAGATTTCCATAGTTTATAAATACAGTCAGTAGACCTTACTGACCGAGCATGTCAATTAAGCAATACTGTTCAAACTTGACTCCTAAACAGGATCTCTTTCTAGCGACGATTCCTTTAGGTAAATTACAGCAAATCTCTGTGAAGATAATGTTAATTTCTTTATAATAGTGATCTCTCAATCATCACCTGATAATAAGGAAGTTTTCCCGTTCTCTGCTAATGATTTACAATAAGTAGAATTCCAAAATCAATCGAATTCCACAATGGCTGCTGGTTCCGGCTGAGCATCACTCACTATACGGGTGTATAGCCAAATCTTCAATCGAAGCTTTGTTCATCAACAATAAATGATTCTACAAGGATCAGCATATTCTGTCCTCATAGTTGCTGCAAATAAACATATTTAGTGCTGCTAGAGAATATGTCGCCCCGACATATTCATAGGTAAGTTCATGTAAACGTCTGCCCATCTTAAGCCTAGGAATGAACGAAGTCAGCAAAAGTACGTTTTTTTTACCTGGACATAAGAAATACACTAGCAAGCACAAAAACGCTCTCCCGGCGTTATAGAATCACAACTGGGGAACTCATGGACTAAACGATCCTGGAAGAAACTATCTTCGTCCCCAGAATAACTTAAAGAGATCACAAACTCTTGGGCATCTCTCCGACATGACTTCCCGCCCTAGGCCTTGACAACCGAAGAACCCTCTGTCCTCTCTTCATCCGCCGAAAACACCTGACCCCCTTCAGTACAGTACAAGAACAAATAGTTCCACTTAAACATACTAAGATATCAAGATATAAGACATACTCGTCCTACATAGACAAGCACTACACATAGATTCGGGCCATAGACATTCTGAAGCAAGAACAATCTATTCCTAACCAAACACAGAATAGATTCAAGTAAGTCTAAATTCCTCCGCCGAGTTCTATTTTTAAGAACGCTACAAAGAGCGAAAACTCACAGAATGACTACTTATTGCCCAATCTGAGTTTCGTCCCTCAAGACCAAAACATGCATTCAAAGATGAATATATCTTCATCAGACAATTAAAACATTTTACATGGTATGCGTAATCCGTGCGTCAAAAAATATGTGCGCAACAATGTGCTGCTCCCTACCAAGAAATTCTCAGCGAGCAGAGAAAGTCACAAACTCCAACAACTGTGGACACCTTCTTCAGGAAACAATTCATTGCTGCTCGCCTGCTTCTCATTCACCACCCCACCTCTCGTTCAATTAGAAGCTGATAGAGATGAAGGAGGTTATGGTTCTGCCCGGGTGTCATTGTTTTTTAGTTTTTTTTTACATGCACTTAATATGTTCATTGTACATGTTCATTGTACGTGTTCATTGTACGTGTTCATTGTACGTGTTCATTGTACGTGTTCATTGTACGTGTTCATTGTACGTGTTCATTGTACGTGTTCATTGTACGTGTTCATTGTACGTGTTCATTGTGCGTGTTCATTGTGCGTGTTCATTGTACGTGTTCATTGTACGTGTTCATTGTACGTGTTCATTGTACGTGTTCATTGTACGTGTTCATTTAAATTATTTTGTACTACGTGTATTTATTTTTATTATTATGTGCAACTTTTGGTGGAACGTCTCCCGGCTCTTTGTTTCCCATGCTTGTCGTGGTAGCCGATCTTCTCCCATTCTGCAGACATAACCAAACCATCTTAGTTGGGACTGTTCTACTTGGGTCTGCAGGGGGAATGATTTTAGGCCTTGACGTATCGTCTGGTTGCGGACCATGTCTCTTCTTGTTACTTCAACCACTTCCTCAGATACCTCATTTCTGAGGTTTGGATCTGGCTTTTGTGGGTTGTAGTCATTGCCCATGACTCGCATCCATATGTCAAGACTGGGACATAGGTGGAGCGGTATACAGCCATCTTCGTTTTTCTTACCAACCTCTCTCTTGCTGAGGAATCCTCGATTTATGGCCTGAAAAAGTCTCCCAGCTGCTGCTTTTCGAGTGGCCAACTCTTCTTTGATGCCTCCCTTTCGGTCTATAATAGCTCCGAGGTATTTAAAGTGGTCAACCTGCTTCAGGACCTGTTCTCCCAGATTAATCTGATGTCTTCTCGTGATATCACCATGGATTTTGTTTTAGAGCTGCTTATGACCATCCCTTTCTTCTCCAGCTCTTCCTTCCAGCTCTTCCTTCCAGACTTGCAGGTTGGACTGGAGATGTGCCTATAGCAATCAGGGCAACATCATCAGCAAATGCTAGCTCTGAAATACAGACCTGTCTCATCTTCCAGTACCCCACTGAATACTTTCTTGTTCTCTCCTTACATGCCTTGATGACATCGCCCATGAGGAGTATGAAAAGATAAGGTGACAGGATATCACCTTGTCTTACACCAGTGGTGGTCTTGAACTCTTCTGAATTATGGTTTGCTGTCCTCACATACTGTTCCATTTACGCGATTTCTATTTACACGAGGGTCTCAGGAACGTATATATCGCGTAAACAATGAACTAAATGTGTTTTATATTTGCTTTGTAGTGCACTTATAAATGTTAGATGACATGCGTGTTTTCATGTGCAAATATAAACGTTAGATGACGTCGTTATTTTGTGGTGCACTTACAAACGTTACATGACGTAATTGTTTTGTAGTGCACTTTTACAAACGTTAGATGACGTAATTGTTTTGAATGATAATTAATCCCTTTGCAAACATTGTACTCCGTATTATTAGAACGTAGTATAACAATATGGCTTATGTGTGGGGGAGGAGGGGGTAGCTTCCAAGACTGAGCTCCCCAATAGCCACGACCCACTTGAATAGCCCACGCTGACAAACACTGATACCTAGACTAGTGGTGAAGAGTGCAGGATTTGATAAAATGACAGAAGTCATGAGGCTTTACGAGTTCTTCCCCCCCCCCCCCCCCCCCCCCCCAATTGCGAAGGAAGAAAGACAGCGACACAAAGAAAAGAGAGACAGTTGTCAAAAATAATCAATGCTATCTCTCATTAGAGCAATTTTTCCAGTGGAATTAAGTCCTGAAATAGTCGACAACTCTGGAGGCAGACATTGTGTTTAAAATTTATTTAAGCGCAAAATCGCTTCCCTTTTCAATGAAAAAAAGACACGAATACTGATCATTAAGTTGACATTTTGTTGAGTGGATGAGAGACAGAAGAAAATGTGTAAGGAGAGATAGAAGAAAATTTGTAACGAGAGATGGAAAAAAGTGTGTAAGGAGAGATGGAAGAAAATTTTTAAGGAAAGCTGAAAGAAATTGTGTATGGAGAGATGGACGAAATTTGTAAGGACAGATGGAAGAAACAGTGTGTAGAGAGAGATGGAAGAAACTGTGTAAGGAGAGATGGAAGAAACTGTATAAGGAGAGATGGAAGAAACTGTGTAAGGAGAGATGAAAGAAACTGTATAAGGAGAGATGAAAGAAACTGTGTAAGGAGAGATGAAAGAAACTGTGTAAGGAGAGATGGAAGAAACTGTATAAATTGATATGGAAGAAACTATGTAAGGAGAGATGGAAGAAACTGTGTAAGGAGCGATGGAAGAAACTGTGTAAGGAGAGATGGAAGAAACTGTGTAAGTAAAGATGGAAGAAACTGTGTAAGGAGAGATGAAAGAAACTGTGTAAGGAGAGATGGAAGAAACAGTGTAAGGAGAGATGGAAGAAACTATGTACGAAAAGATGGAAGAAACTGTGTAAGGAGAGGTGGAAGAAACTGTGTAAGGAGAGGTGGAAGAAACTGTGTAAGGAGAGATGGAAGAAACTGTGTAAGGAGAGGTGGAAGAAACTGTGTAAGGAGAGGTGGAAGAAACTGTGTAAGGAGAGGTGGAAGAAACTGTGTAAGGAGAGATGGAAGAAACTGTGTAAAGAGAGATGGAAGAAACTGTGTAAGGAGAGATGAAAGAAACTGTGTAAGTAGAGATGGAAGAAACTGTGTAAGGAGAGATGAAAGAAACTGTGTAAGGAGAGATGGAAGAAACTGTGTAGGAAGAGATGAAGGAAACTGTGTAAGTAGAGATGGAAGAAACTGTGTAAGGAGAGATGGAAGAAACTGTGTAAGGAGAGATGAAAGAAACTGTGTAAGGAGAGATGGAAGAAACTGTGTAAGAAGAGATGAAGGAAACTGTGTAAGTAGAGATGGAAGAAACTGTGTAAGGAGAGATGGAAGAAACTGTGTAAGGAGAGATGGAAGAAACTGTGTAAGGAGAGATGGAAGAAACTGTGTAAGGAGAGATGGAAGAAACTGTATAAGGAGAGGTGGAAGAAACTGTGTAAGGAGAGATAGAAGAAACTGTGTAAGGAGAGGCGGAAGAAACTGTGTAAGGAGAGGTGGAAGAAAATGTGTAAGAAGAGATTGAAGAAAATGTGTAAGAAGAGATGGAAGACGTAGTGATTGTGTTGAGATGCATTTTACTTAATAAAATTGTGTCACGTTTTGGTGAGATGCGCCCAGTTCAACCTAGACAACAGTTGCCGTTGGTTATGTTAGGGCGCTCGTCCAAAAAAGACTTTTTGGTTTGGTTTAATTTTTCTAAGTCGGTGTTAGCCCTGAAAAGGGTTGGTCCTGAGAAGGACCCTTAGTAGGTTCTCTCTGAAGTCGTTTTCCTGTTCCATATAATGTAGATTTTTTATTCAAAACATTTTGGTTTGAATTTTTTTTTTTTTTTTTTTTTTTGTGTAGGTTTTTTTTTTTTTTTTTTTTTTTAAATACCCCTTCTGGGGCTCAAAGTGAGGTCTATTGACTTTATTGAGTAAAATGTGTAAATTATGTGTGATCCAGGCCCTGGCTAAGACACTTTGATCTTAGTGTAGATAAGTAGTAATTTTTTTTAAGGACTTCTTCGACTGGTTAAATTTTGTATTTTGTTGAATTGTGTAGCAAATTTGTAGCAATTGGAATCCGCCGTGTAAAATTAATTGCATAAGGATTACATATTAATATTAACATAAATGCAACTCAAAACGAACAATTTTTTAATGTTTACTTTTAATACAAGTTTTTGTTAATAATTTTAAATTACATTGTAAAATAAAGAAAAGTAGGGTTGCTAATTTTATATAGCAACTAATATTTTTATCCTTTGAATTATTTTCCTAGAATCTGATAATCACATGATTTTAATTTATTTCCCTTGTTACAACAAAATTACGACCCCTACATGCATGTGAATATAATGAAAATATTTTAAATAATTTTTTTCTGTCACAATTAAAACGTTTGGCTATATTTATATACAGGGTGATTGAACAGTCGTTCCCTATTTGTAGATTTATATATCCTCACTTGTATAACCTCACTTGTATATCCTCACTTGTATATCCTCACTTGTATACCCTCACTTGTATACCCTCACTTGTATCTTGCAATTACTTGTATATTGTATTTATATATCATCATCATTATCAGACCTTTCAGCTCCACATGAAACATACGTCATCATCAGCAACAACAACAACAACAACAACAACAACAACAACATTCCAAAACTCTGGTCTCTCCATGTCCTCTTTATTCCTTGTCCTTTATCTTGCAAAGTCTGTCACATAAATATGTTGATGTGTATGCTTAAATGTGCCACTAAATATACACGTGCACGTGCCTGGATAAATGTACATGTGTGTAATACTGGTCGCGAAGCGTATATGTCTTCATTCATGTATGGAATGTGTTAGTGGCTGTATGTGTAACTAAGAGAGAGAGAGAGAGAAAGAGAGAGAGAGAGAGAGAGAGAGAGAGAGAGAGAGAGAGAGAGAGAGAGAGAGAGAGAGAGAGAGAGAGAGAGAGAGCGGCGAATGGCATGAAAGGAGCGAGAAAACGTGATGTTGAAGTGTCAGGAGCAGATACAATGATTTTCATGGATGTCCTGGGGGGTACTGAGCACTGTAATCACACACTTTTCTCGCGGTCATATTGAACCAGTACCGATCACTCTTACACATCCCATACAAACTGGACGCGGGGGGGGGGGGGGGGGGGCGCAGATATTGTCATGTGCAGTGTGCGTGTTTGAACTATTTATCTGACATTCATCTTGTTTCAGATAAACATAATCAAACTCTTTGTCGTGAAACATTCTAAATCCACATATATAAATTAAAAAGTAAATGTAAAGCCTAACACATAAATTCAATAAAAGGAAAGAGAAATGGTTAAAGACCCGTGCTTTCCAATAGCGTACGCCTGTGTTAATAGAACGTCATGCTAGTTGAACAATAAAAACCCTTGTTTTCTACTTCGTCTGCAAATTGTAACGTTTCACGTTGATAGTAAAGCCTTCTGCATCACTACACGCTTTCTACAATAAAACGTGTACTGCATTTCTAAGAAAACCTTGAGATACGCAAGCTGATTAATGACCTAAATTAATACTAGCATTAATTACACTACGTTAACATAAACGAAAGGACAGATGGACTTAGGATAGAAAGAGAGAGTGAGAGCTGAAAGCAGGAACGCATGCAACCCTAACACGCGTCTCGCGATATACAATTAATGCCACCCACCCCAAGCGTAAGGCCAGAGGCACTAACTTTTTTCAAATGGACAGTGATAAAAAACACTACCCATACGAGAGTTAGGTATAAAAACCTGAAAAATGCTTATTGGGAAACATGACATTATACTGGTTTACGTTTGAAAGCCTGACAGTACCCAGACATCACATCGTATCGAAGTGAACAGGAGGTAGAAGAAAATGCATATTTTGAACGCAGCCCCTTAGCCCCATTAAACTTATATATTTGGGTTCCTTAGGACTTGCTGACAAAGAATATGTTAAGTGTTACGCAAATAGTCTAGGAATTAACAAATTATAGCCAAAAGAAAATAGTGAGGGTGTCAGACAACACCAAAAAATAATCGCACAGTGGCATGTTTTGAACCCACTATTTTACGGGAAATGGGCCACCATGTAAAATCCTATTTGATTGGATAGAAATAAATGTAAGGCTAAACACGATTAGTCGGACTATAAATACTAATTCTTTGTTGTTAGGGAAACGGTAGTAAGGGTACTTTTTTTTGAAAAGCTGGGTAAACATGGCCCGATTGGTTAGACCCGCCAATATAGTCAATTAGGAGCGTCAGGTCAGTGCCACACTTTAAAATAAACTTACTAAGAAACAGTGCGTTGAGAGCCAGATCATATTTTTCTAAATAAAAGTCTGGGACAGAGGCAGATCGGAATTTGTGCCATTATTCATCGCCAGTCAACGTATCTGTGTATTATTTCCATGAATTGTGGGACTGTGGTCCTAGTTATTGAAGCAGCACCTGGTCTGGGTTTTGCTGAATCCAGAGGCTGACAGCATACTCCTGGGTCCAGATAGCGACCAGTGAGGTGTCTCCAGAACACAGTGAAGCAATCGAGCAGAGGAGTCTTTTCCTGCCGCCATCACGAAAGATAAGCTTCTGTGGCCAGAGTAGCTCAACATTATGTGCCCCCTCAAAAATTGACATTTTATCAAACACAGAGGGACAATTAATTGGTTCAAATGACAGGAACTGTGAACTTTTCCCAATACTATTTCCCCGATAATCAAACACTTGAAGTCATGATGAAAAACAACAACCAGGCTTGAACAAAACCAGTATTACCTCATATTACTACTGCACAAATTACACACATAGAATAATAATAATAAACTATGTCAATACAAAGTTCATATATATATAACTGTGTACATAATACTTGTAATTACATTTGATTGTGATTCCTGGTTCACTGTGTAGTTGAATCAGGATATCCATTATTGACAAGAATTAATACATATATTTTTTAAACTTAAACACTTGACTCATTTAAGATAGTCTTATAGAGTGTTATATGTGTGTGAGTGTCACAGTGTTGTAAAGTGTTGTGGAATAAATTAAATTGTTTATCTGTCTGTTGTTGTTGTGACTTACACTTCATCATTTTCATAACCCTAGACATTTAACGTAGTCATCACAATATTCCAGAATAATTCTGACTGAGGTATAAATGTGGTAGCAAGTAAGGTCATCTGTAATACACCACACTTAATAGATACAGATACCTTCACAGCTGATCTCAGTCAGTACACTAAGTCCCCTATAAATATTTATAACATCCCACTTTACCACATATATTGGGGTCCTGTCCGGGATTTTGAATCTTTCCCTATTATAAATATTGGGGGTAATTCACTTCAGGGAATAATAAAAATTAAAAAGGTATCCTTGGGTGAAAATAAATAACGTTGAGCTCTCAGTGCCTGTGGTTGTCATTGGATATTTAGTTAGAGATTGTATTGTTTAGTTAGACATTATATAAATTTACCTGTTAGAAAATGGCGGACCTGGCCAAATTTCGATCTGCTGCTGTGCAGACTGCGAAAGAGTTAGGAATGGACGGGCAAATTATGATTGCTTATGTCACTGCTGAATGTGACAAATATATTGAACGGGAAGAAAGAAGATTAGAAAAAGAGGCTGAAAGAAAGTTAGAGGCTGAAAAAGAAATTAAGAGGTTGCAGATTGAGGCTGAGGCTAAGAGGTTGCAGATTGAGGCTGAGGCTAAGGCATTGGAGGCAGATAGGGAGATTAAGAGGCTCCAATTAGAAGAACAAAAGGCAGAAAGAGAAGAAAAGAGATTAGCTGCAGAGAGGGCGGCAGAAAGAGAAGAAAAGACATTAGCTGCAGAGAGGGAAGCAGAAAAGGAGGAGAAGAGATTACAAAGGGAACATGAGTTACGACTAAGGGAGTTTGAGTTTCAAGGCCATGCTCCTGAAAATGGTGCCAGTCCCTTTACCTCTGATGCTACTGCTAGTCAGGGAGCCTCAACCTCAGCTATGAATTTTCATTTAGATCATTTCGTTGAGAAAGACGATGATATTGAGAGCTATCTAAATAGATATGAACTATTAGCTACCACATATGGGTTAGAGAGAGAAAGGTGGAGCTTAAAGTTATCTGAAGGGCTTCGTGGGGCAGCTTATGAAGTTTTTGCCAAAATGAGCAGAGGTGATCAGGAAAATTATGACATGCTAAAGCAGGCTCTTTTGTTAAGATATGAAAAGAACGCAGAATGTTATAGGAAAAAATTTAGGAATGCTAAACTACTGTCAGGTGAAACCTATCACCAGTTCTCTGCACGGTTAGAGACATACTTGGAGAAATGGACTTCTCTGGGGAAAACCCAAGATCTTAAGGAAATGGTCCTTATAGAACAATTAAGAGAGTCCATGGCTCCAGACCTGAGAAAGTTTCTCATGGAACAAGGTGCAGAGAGGCTGGGTGAGTTGCTAAATGTTGCTGAAAGGTATCAAGCAGCTCAGGCAGAGGTATCAGGTAATAAAAAGAAACAGGTGGATAATTTTAGGGCACCACAGAACTTTAATAAATTTGATCCTAGAGATCAAAACAAAGGTAAGCACCAGTTTGATAGGCCACGGTATGACAATAAAAATAAAACCCCACAATTCGATGAAAGGAAATATGATGAAAGAAAATCTTTCAACCAAGGAAAGAGATGGTGTAAAAATTGTAAGATGAACAATCATGACACTGACCATTGTAGAAGGAAACCTCCTCATTGTGCTGCTATGACATCTGGAAAAAAGGGAAAAAAGGTCAAACCTGCAGAACTACAGGAACCATACCACCCCCCAGTGTGTGAAGATGTCATCTGTAATGGTGTCACCATAAGGTGTTTATATGATACAGGTTTAGATTATGATTCCGTTGTGAGTTCTCACCTGGTGCAGGCGATCAATACACCACAGAAACAGTGGAGATTCAAACTGCAACCAAGGATGTAGCTACCATGACACTTCCCGTCGCCCGGATAAAGGTGAAAACGCGATATGTGGAAGGAATCATAAAAGCAGCAGTGATAAATGAGCCAATCTACCCTCTGATATTGGGGTGTAGATATGTCTTCTTGGGGAATCCCAAGAGACCTGTGATATTGGCAACAGTGCAGACCAGATCACAGTCTAAAAAGGAGGAGGATAATCCAATAAATACTCATCCAGATGAGATGAGGAAGGCACAGGCGGAGGACAAAACACTCAAGCCGTGTTTCAAGAAGTTGCCCAAATCTCATACACCTCCAGGCAAGGGAGAATTTTATATGAAGAACAAACTGATTTATAGGAAGGCTGGATCTGAATCCAATGGTCACGGACAGCTGGTCCTTCCCACTTCATATAGGACTAAAGTGTTGGAACTAGGGCATGCGATTCCCTTCAGTGGTCATATGGGGATCAGCGCAACAGGACAGCGAATAGCTTGTCACTATTTCTGGCCAGGAATAACTGAAGATATCAAACGATATGTAAAATCCTGTCCAGAGTGCCAACGAGTAGCACCTAAGCATTGGACTGCACCAGCAACTCTGGGGGAAATGCCCATAGTGGGAACACCCTTTGAGAGAGTTGCCGTGGATCTTGTGGGACCTCTCACCCGAACCAAGAGAAGGAACAGCTACATTCTGACTCTGGTGGACACTTGTTCTATGTGGGGAGAGGCGGTAGCCCTGTCATCGATTGATTCTAAGCATGTGGCAGAGGCATTACTCACAATTTTCACAAGGTTAGGCTTTCCCAATCAAATCTTGACTGATAATGGCTCTCAGTTCAAGGGGAAACTAACAGAAGAAGTTTTCAGGATCTTCCAGGCCAAACACTTCCATTGTAGTGTGTACCATCCCCAAGGGAACGGCCAAGTGGAAAGATTTAATGGCACGTTGATGTCGATCCTGAGAAAGTTGGCACACGAAAAACCAGATACATGGGACCAGTACCTTCACGCCGCCCTCTTTGCTTATCGGGAGGTACCCCATAGTTCAACCGGTATGGCCCCGGCAACATTATTGTTTGGAAGGCCAATAAAAGGTCCACTTGAAGCGCTGTTAAGAACGTGGACTGATGAAAAGGCAGAGGAAAATATTACATCCTCATACCAATATGTGAATGAGCTGACCACTCGTTTAAAAACTGGCTGGAAACTTGCCAATGAAAATTTGAGACAAGCCAGGAAGAAACATGCTGCCTATTATAACAGGAAAGCTAAAGACAGAGATTTGGCTGTGGGAGAGAAGGTACTGCTTCTTCTCCCGGTAGTCAGAATAAGTTACAAATTGGATGGCAAGGTCCATATACAGTTCTAGAGAAGGTGTCTAGAACCAATTATAAGATAGATAAGAAGGGGAAAGAAAAAATCTATCATGTGAATCTCCTGAAGAAATATTTGGAAAGAGAACATCAGGAAGAGACACACTTGTTGACCTTGTCCATCGCCATGGAGATGAAAAAGGAACCACTTTCATCATTTGAATATCCATTACACCCCTGTGAGACAGCGGCACAGGTGAAAATCAGTACACATTTAACGAAAAATCAGAAAGAGAGAGTGCAACAGGTTCTAGATAATCATACAGAGGTGTTAACAGACCGACCGGGGCATACAAACTTATTGGAATATGATATGAAACTGATAGACCCCACACCTGTCTGTATGAAACCCTATTCGATTCCTTTTGCTAAGGAGAAAGCTTTGAAGGAAGAGATAGACTATTTGTTGAAGGAAGGAATTATTTCACACAGTGAATCTTCGTATAGTTCCAGTGTTGTACTCTTAAGGAAACCCTCTGGAGAACATAGACTCTGTATAGATTACAGGAGACTGAATGCTATTACAGAAGGACAGGTGGATCCATTGCCGGATACAAATCAGTTGTTTGCCAGGCTAAATAAAGCTAAATATTTCTCAAAAGTGGATCTGAGTAAAGGATACTATCAGATTCCAGTAAAGCCTGAGGTTAGACCATACCTAGCTTTTAGTACCTCAGAGGGACACTATGAGTTTAACAGATTGCCATTTGGATTGAAGAATGCGCCTAGTGTCTTCTCTAGAATGATGAGAAAATTATTGGACCCTCTGAATAATCCATGCATCACAAATTTCATGGATGATATCCTTATAGCAACAGAAACATTTGAGGAACACATTGACTCTCTGAACATGCTGTTTAATCGACTTAGAGAAGCGAATTTAACAGCCCGACCAACCAAATGTTGCGTTGGATGTAAAGAATTAGAATTCTTGGGACACACAGTCCATCAGGGAAACATGACCCCTGACCCCAAGAATTTAGAGAAACTAAAGAAAGCCCCGAGACCACAAACCAAGAAAGACGTGAGATCCTTTGTCTCATTATGTGGTTTCTACCAAAAGTATATCAAAAACTTTAATTCCATATGTGCACCGTTAACTGATTTGACACGTAAAGGAAATCCAGATCGAATTACATGGACACCACAATGTGAATTGGCTTACCAGGAATTGAAGGAAAAGCTCACAAGCAAACCTATTTTGAAATTACCTGACTTAATATCGGGTTAGGTGCGACACTGCTACAGAAATCAGATGCATTGGATGGGGAATTAAGCCCAGTGGCATATGCTAGCAGAAAGTTGAATAAAGCTGAAACCAACTACTCAACTAGCGAAAAAGAATGTCTTGCAGTAATATGGGCGATAAAGAAATTCAATATTTATCTGTATGGGAAGGCATTTAAGTTGCAAACGGATCACAAACCCTTGTCGTTTCTAGCGCAGGCTAGACATGAAAATTCTAGATTACTCCGTTGGTCATTACTGATGCAGCCATTTGAGTTTAGCATAGAGTATATATCTGGAAAGACAAATCTGGGAGCGGATTTTTTAAGCCGCCATCCGTGTGATGAGAATCACCGTAAGCCCCAGAAATAATAATAAATTTCTCTATGTGTATATAGAATTATAGACTGACATATAACGTCTGTTTTAAGAGGGGAGAATTTGTCGTGAAACATTCTAAATCCACATATATAAATTAAAAGGTAAATGTAAAGCCTAACACATAAATTCAATAAAAGGAAAGAGAAATGGTAAAGACCCGTGCTTTCAATAGCGTACGCCTGTGTTAATAGAACGTCATGCTAGTTGAACAATAAAAACCCTTGTTTTCTACTTCGTCTGCAAATTGTAACGTTTCACGTTGATAGTAAAGCCTACTGCATCACTACACGCTTTCTACAATAAAACGTGTACTGCATTTCTAAGAAAACCTTGAGATACGCAAGCTGATTAATGACCTAAATTAATACTAGCATTAATTACACTACGTTAACATAAACGAAAGGACAGATGGACTTAGGATAGAAAGAGAGAGTGAGGGCTGAAAGCAGGAACGCATGCAACCCTAACACGCGTCTCGCGATATACAATTAATGCCACCCACCCCAAGCGTAAGGCCAGAGGCACTAACTTTTTTCAAATGGACAGTGATAAAAAACACTACCCATACGAGAGTTAGGTTTAAAAACCTGAAAAATGCTTATTGGGAAACATGACATTATACTGGTTTACGTTTGAAAGCCTGACAGTACCCAGACACCACATCGTATCGAAGTGAACAGGAGGTAGAAGAAAATGCATATTTTGAACGCAGCCCCTTAGCCCCATTAAACTTATATATTTGGGTTCCTTAGGACTTGCTGACAAAGAATATGTTAAGTGTTACGCAAATAGTCTAGGAATTAACAAATTATAGCCAAAAGAAAATAGTGAGGGTGTCAGACAACACCAAAAAATAATCGCACAGTGGCATGTTTTGAACCCACTATTTTACGGGAAATGGGCCACCATGTAAAATCCTATTTGATTGGATAGAAATAAATGTAAGGCTAAACACGATTAGTCGGACTATAAATACTAATTCTTTGTTGTTAGGGAAACGGTAGTAAGGGTACTTTTTTTTGAAAAGCTGGGTAAACATGGCCCGATTGGTTAGACCCGCCAATATAGTCAATTAGGAGCGTCAGGTCAGTGCCACACTTTAAAATAAACTTACTAAGAAACAGTGCGTTGAGAGCCAGATCATATTTTTCTAAATAAAAGTCTGGGACAGAGGCAGATCGGAATTTGTGCCATTATTCATCGCCAGTCAACGTATCTGTATTATTTCCATGAATTGTGGGACTGTGGTCCTAGTTATTGAAGCAGCACCTGGTCTGGGTTTTGCTGAATCCAGAGGCTGACAGCATACTCCTGGGTCCAGATAGCGACCAGTGAGGTGTCTCCAGAACACAGTGAAGCAATCGAGCAGAGGAGTCTTTTCCTGCCGCCATCACGAAAGATAAGCTTCTGTGGCCAGAGTAGCTCAACATTATGTGCCCCCTCAAAAATTGACATTTTATCAAACACAGAGGGACAATTAATTAGTTCAAATGACAGGAACTGTGAACTTTTCCCAATACTATTTCCCCGATAATCAAACACTTGAAGTCATGATGAAAAACAACAACCAGGCTTGAACAAAACCAGTATTATCTCATATTACTACTGCACAAATTACACACATAGAATAATAATAATAAACTATGTCAATACAAAGTTCATATATATATAACCTGTGTACATAATACTTGTAATTACATTTGATTGTGATTCCTGGTTCACTGTGTAGTTCAATCAGGATATCCATTATTGACAAGAATTAATACATATATTTTTTAAACTTAAACACTTGACTCATTTAAGATAGTCTTATAGATTGTTATATGTGTGTGAGTGTCACAGTGTTGTAAAGTGTTGTGGAATAAATTAAATTGTTTATCTGTTTGTTGTTGTTGTGACTTACACTTCATCATTTTCATAACCCTAGACATTTAACGTAGTCATCACAATATTCCAAAATAATTCTGACTGAGGTATAAATGTGGTAGCAAGTAAGGTCATCTGTAATACACCACACTTAATAGATACAGATACCTTCACAGCTGATCTCAGTCAGTACACTAAGTCCCCTATAAATATTTATAACATCACATTTTACCACACTCTTTGACATCAGAAACCGCTGCAACAGACAAGCGCCAATGGCTTCAATACTCTGACCTGTAGCACTATCCAGGTGCTGTGATCAGTTTAGCAGTAAATACAGTTTTAGTATTATATGTAAAATACAGTGAAAAAGTCTGGACATGACAATCACAGTATTCAAGAAATAAATGACGTCATTTGCAGTCCACAACGACATGACCACACGAGGAAACTGATGGATCAATTGTTGACCACATGACCACACGAGGAAACTGATGGATCAGTTGTTGACCACATGACCACACGAGGAAACTGATGGATCAGTTGTTCACCACATGACCACACGAGGAAACTGATGGATCAATTGTTGACCACATGACCACACGAGGAAACTGATGGATCAGTTGTTGACCACATGACCACACGAGGAAACTGGTGGATCAGTTGTTGACCACATGACAACACGAGGAAACTGATGGATCAGTTGTTGACCACATGACCACACGAGGAGACTGGTGGATCAGTTGTTGACCACATGACCACACGAGGAAACTGATGGATCAGTTGTTGACCACATGACCACACGAGGAAACTGGTGGATCAGTTGTTGACCACATGACCACACGAGAAAACTGGTGGATCAGTTGTTGACCACATGACCACACGAGGAAACTGGTGGGTCAGTTGTTGACCACATGACCACACGAGGAAACTGGTGGATCAGTTGTTGACCACATGACCACACGAGGAAACTGATGGATCAGTTGTTGACCACATGATCACACGAGGAAACTGGTGGATCAGTTGTTGACCACATGACCACACGAGGAAACTGATGGATCAGTTGTTGACCACATGACCACACGAGGAAACTGGTGGATCAGTTGTTCACCACATGACCACACGAGGAAACTGATGGATCAGTTGTTCACCACATTACCACACGAGGAGACTGGTGGATCAGTTGTTGACCACATGACCACACGAGGAAACTGTTGGATCAGTTGTTGATCACATGACCACACGAGGAAACTGGTGGGTCAGTTCTTGACCACATGACCACACGAGGAAACTGGTGGATCAGTTGTTGACCACATGACCACACGAGGAAACTGATGGATCAGTTGTTGACCACATGACCACATGAGGAAACTGGTGGATCAGTTGTTGACCACATGATTACACGAGGAAACTGATGGATCAATTGTTCACCAGACGTGAAGAATAGATGAGATCAAGTTTAGCAAAATTACGGCTCCGTAATAACCGATAGATTCCATTTTTTTTAAACACAGATAAATGTCTGAAATGGGTCGTAACTCTGGAAATCACAGAGTACAAACAACAGACGACACGTATTGTATAAAAACAAAAATAAAAAACAGGCATTGAATTGATCTCTCGAAATGATGGCTTCTTAAAAAAAAAAACAACAGGAAAGAAACACTGTTACAAAAGCTGACTAAATATTGACTCATTGAAACCATTAGGCCTATATAGTATAGACGGGATACCATAACGTTCAACGCAAACAAGGTGGACAATGTTCAATTTTTTGTCATGAAAAGGAGAACAAGGGAGGACAATATAGTGAAAAAGTAGGACAAAAAGTAGGACATATTTATTTCAATAAATAAATGACAGTGAAACTTATTTTTGACATATCAGACAATAAGTTCATCAAATGACCTTGATGTCGTGTTTGTTTATATATTTCTGATGATAAAAGTCATCTTTAACAAAACTGGATTACTTTTTTAAATACACATAACACGCATAACATTCTTTTATAATTATACCAAGTAAATGCAATTAAATTTCGTTGATTTTGAAAAGGCTTTTGACAGCATACATAGGGACAGTTTATGGAAAATACTAAGGGCTTATGAAATTCCAAGCTGCATAGTGTCAATCATAAAAAGCCTCTATGCCAACTTTACGTTTAGTGTTGGGCAGAGCAACCTAACCTTCGAGGTGAAGACAGGAGTACGACAGGGATGCCCCTTATCAACCACTCTATTTTTAGCAGTCATAGACTGGGTGATGCGCCAGACAACACAGGGCAGTCCAAGAGGAATAAGATGGACTACATTTTCTACATTGGAAGATCTGGAATATGCAGATGACATTGCACTACTAGCACATTCACATCAACACATCCAGGAAAAAACGGATAGACTTAATAAGTATAGCCAGCAGGTGGGCTTGAACATCAATTTAAAGAAGTCTGAGGTCATGACGCTCAATGTGAGCAACCCTGAGCCCATATCAGTAAGGAATCAGCAACTGGTACAGACAGATACCTTCACATACCTAGGAAGCATAGTAACACCAGACGGTGGGGCAGGCAAAGACATCAGCATCAGAATGAATAAGGCAAGAACAGCCTTCTTTGCCTAAACAACATGTGGAAGTCCTCCCAATACAGCACAAGCACACAATTAAGATTATACCAGAGCTGTGTGCTTTCTGTGCTTCTCTATGGTGCAGAATGCTGGAGAGTTACAGAAAAGGAAATGTCGAAATTGTCCTCTTTTCACACAACATGCCTAAGAAAAATTCACCGAATCTTTTGGCCGAATACCATCACCAACCAAGATCTGCTTACTCGTAGCAAGCAAGAGGACATGCACACCATCATAGCTGGCAGACGCTGGAGCTAGGTTGGTCATGTCCTCAGAAGAGACCCCGATGTCATCACAAGAACAGCTATGCTTTGGACCCCTGAAGGAAAACGAAAGAGAGGCCGACCAAAAACAACTTGGCGGAGGACTGTGGAGGCTGAGATGCAAAGAATGAACCAAAGTTGGGGCACTGTACGAAGGATGGCCACCGACTGTGCAAAGTGGAATCAATTTGTTGTTGCCCTACAAGACGCCACTAGGCGTGATGGCCACTGACTGCTTTGACGGTCGGTGGTTAAGGATCTAAGAAGAAGAAGAAGAAGAAGAAGAAGTAAATGCAACACATTTCTCCGAGGATGTCATACTTTAAACAAGTGCTTCAGTTAGACATTTTGAAATAGTTTCTGCTGCTTAGTTTAGTGTATTCTCCACCTTATTGTGTTTGGTAAGCCACCAACTGTTCAGTGAAAATACTGAATTAAAATATTTTACCCGAGCCATCTTTGTTCACATCGCTGTTGTCTTCTTAAACACATGGAATAAATTCACTAAATGCTGTCATGATGGACAGGTTTAACTCCATCCACTGTCTGAGACACCTACTCTAGTAGGAGAACTGCTTACAGGGGATACACGTGAACCTAACAACAACAGAGAACATATACGAGAGTATAACTCAGCAGTGGCGTTTGCATCAATTGGCTCAGAGATTAAATCACCGCCTGGAAATGGTCCATACTATTTTAGAATACACCCCCAGATTTACCATTTGGTCTCACCGCTATTAGGCGATGGAAGAAGTGATGCAACTTTAAGTTTGCCTACACCCTGTTTTTCACACACACAAGACCCTGTACAACAATTCTATAGTGACATTAACTTCAACATTGTTACAGCTCAGCAACACCAAGACAGAGCAATACTAAGTGTTACAAATGAGAAACTGAACAACAAAGTGTTAGACCGTATTCCTGGAGAAGAGACTTTACAAAAGTGTGGATACTGTAGCAAGCGATGAACCACGTGACCATCTGGCATATCCTGAAGAATTCCTCAACATCTTAATACCAACAGGAATGCCTCCTCACGAGCTAAAACTGAAAGTAGGTGCTGTAATCATGCTACTATTTAATCTTATGTCATCAAAGGGACTCTGCAATGGAACAAGATTAATAATTACGCGTTTACATAGACACATTGTAGAGGCTCGCGTAATAGATGGATTGAACTTAGATACTGTTCTCATACCGCACATACCTCTTATTCCATCATACAAATATGCCTTTCAAATTCAATAGAAAACAGTTTCCTATACGTTTAGCATTTTTCATGACTATCAACAAGTCACAGGGACAGACTTTTGAAAGATTATGCTTATTCCTTTCGAAACCTGTATTCAGTCACGGGCAACTATATGTTGGTCTCTCAAGAGTTAGATCAATGGACTCGTGTTGTATCTGAGAAGAATGAAGTTTTTAATTGTGTATATAATAAAATTTATGAATGAATACACACAATGTGCTGATATTTAATCAATAACCTTTAAGATATGATGATGATGGCGTATTTTACGCCTGGTACAACTAGTATGCCATTAATGTTTAATTAATTTTTGATTAAATAAAAAAATTATTTGTAACTTGCAATAGAACACGAGGTTTTAATGATGTAGTAAAATGAGAGGTTATTGATGTTACTACACTAAGGGTAAACAAAGTGAGATCCAGCTGTGTAAGTTACCTGAGTCTAATTGATGATGATGATGATTCTCAGGGTCCCTATCCGCTACCTCTCTGTGTAAAATAATCTCTGTGGTGTTGTGTGGCAAGTATCTAGGGTAATGTATCTATTGTGCTGTATGAACAATGTCAAACATAACTTTAACTCAATAAAAGTGAAGTAAGTAAGACTGTTGGTAAATTTATATTAGTATATTACAATTTTTTTATTTTCCTGTACCTCAATTCTTTTGGGACAAGAATGTTTTCAAATCAAGAAAATTTTTATTTAAAACATATAAATCAATAAAGAGGTCCCTTTGTCTATAACTGGTGTATTAAAGGGTCACTGGTTGTGTATCCCACAGTCTGATTTAATACTTTGTATAACTAATAGTTAATATGTGAGGGTCTGTTGGTATCATCACGCCCACAGGAATTTCTGTTCTGGTTGTAGAAATTGTTAGAATGAGTTAACATATACCCATGTAAAGGGACTTGATCTGACAGCCTGTCTGAGGTGGATGACTGTAGACTATGCAAGGTCAACACAAGAGTTGACTTCTGACCACAGATGCAGCATGCAGCTTTACTGATGCTTCGATGTACACAAGATGCTGCCTGCACCAGGTTTCCTGCCACCACTAAGTAATAGGCAATATAACCCCGAAAAAGAAGGATATTCCCTCCCTTTTATATGCTGGCTATAACAATTCCACAACTAATCAATACTACGATTACCTGGGGTCAGTCACGTGTGCGAACCATTTGCACCAGACCCTATGTTCTTTGACTTCACACCGTCCTGTGTTTACATTCTTCTTCCCATATGGCTGCAACGCCCCTGTCACCTTAATCATTGATTGTCCTCTCTAAAATCAGCTGGGGTATACAATTTTCTTCTTGTGACCTGTTAAATCTTTTGTTCCAACATCCTAGGTATGTTTTCATGTGTCATTAGAACACTGTGGCACTGCAGAAGATTGCTAGTGGCCTCTGGACTTACAGTCGTAAGATATTTTGGCAATATTCAAACACAAATTAGTTTCACTTCCCTCTAAGTCTGCTTAGGCATTTCCTATTTAGGGTGTCGTAACCTCTTCCAACATTTTAACCATTCGCGTTTTAAGCTACCACTTCACCAGTATAAACTGAACTCAACGATAAAACGGAGCCAACAATAATTGGTATGCCAGTGTGGTCTGGAAGTAATTTCAAAGGAACGTACCCATCCAAATTATCGTTTGAAAAGAAGATTTTAACTTTCAAGTCACCAACATCTCGAACTTGGAACCCAGTGGGATGAGAAATCAGATTCAACTTACGTTTACCAAGGTCAAGGTCTTCAATCAACCTCCACGTCAAGTTTCACAGTGACTGATTACTTGGAGATCATCTCTTCATCATTATTGCGTGCGAGCTGTAATCTAGAGAAGCAGAACGAAGTATTTTATCTGTAGACGTACATCCACGGAGACGAGGCACATTGATTTTTTACCTGCACGCGAGATGAGTATAACGTGTTTCCGTTGTACACTTTATTACGCTTAGTTGTGCCTTCCGTGATATGTCCACATTCATATTTTTCGTGTTAAGTGTTATATGTTGTGTATTCTTCGTGGGAGGTTGGGAATGGCGACTTAGGACGGGAAATTACCAGTTTCACCACAGGTCCGTCTTAAGTGTTCTGTAGGACATTATTTTGCAGACTTCCCGCAGTGGAATGTTCCTATGCGTGAGCATAGAAGGATCTTTGGTCCACTGTGTCTGGTAGTCTGTGACACCTGACTGTTTTAGCTGTTTCGTCAAGTTTTAATTGTTGTTTTTGGTAGTTATTTTTACTTGTACCTTATTTTCATGATGTATTTTGTATGTGATTATTGTCCATCTTACCTGACTGTCGTTCAGTTTTTTTACAAAGCATATGTTTTTACACTGTGTTGTCAATTGTCTTGTGCATTATTGGATCGTAGATGTCATCGTAATTTTTTACGACATTCTATTTTAGTTCCACATTTTATTTTATTTGATTTCTACGACTGTAGTCATTTGTCTTGATTATCGTGTCGTGTCAGTATTGTGCTATTGTCTGTCACGTTATTGCTTTCACACCATTTCATGTTATAAATTACATTATTAATTATTAATATTATTGCCTATTATATAAATTGATTTTACCGTTCTAGAACAGGAACGAAAACCACTAGTTGTAGTAACAATTTTAAGTAGTATTATTACATAATAAAATTGAATAATGGCTACCTTAGACTATTTCATTAAGCAAGCAAAAGCTCTTCAGATGGCTCCTGAGGAAGCAAAAGCATTTGCACTTGCAGAATATAAGAAAGCTCAAGAAATAGAAGCTGATCAGAGAAGGTTAGAAACTTTACGTTTGGAAAATTTGAAATTTGAGGCAGATCAAAAAAGGATTGAGGCTGAGGAGAATGAAAAGAAGAGGAAATTTATAGCTGAGGAAGAGGAGAAAAAAATGAGATTAACTGCTGAGGAGGATGAAAAGAAGAGGAAATTTATAGCTGAGGAAGAGGAGAAAAAAATGAGATTAGCCGCTGAATTAGAAGAGAAACGATTTCAGCGAGAGGCAGAACAGAAGCAAAGGGAGGCTGAAGATAGACTTAAAAAGGAAATGAAAGACAGAAGATTAATAGCTGGAAAAGAAATGGAAATTAAACAAAAAGAAATGGAAGAAAAAAGATTAATAGCTGAAAAAGAAATGGAAGTTAAACAAAAAGAAATGCAAGAAAGAAGATTAATAGCTGAACAAAACACAAAACGACTTCAGCTTGAGATGGAAGAGAATGAAAGAAAACGACAGCATGAACTGAAATTAGCAGAGTCAGAATATGAGAGACTTAGGTTAACTCAGGAAGCTAATTCTCAGAGAACTTTTGAAAGCCAAACTTCATCCAGACATGATAATTTTAAGGAAATTCACCTTAAATTACCAAAATTTAATCCCCCGTCTGATGACGTGATATTCTTCCTAGATAGGTTTGAGGCCACTTGTGTGTCTTATAACGTGGATAAAGCTCTATACTGTACATATTTATCCAGATTACTTACAGGGGACGCATTAGCAGTTTATCATACCACCAGCATTGGTGAGAAAAATGACTATAATGCTCTTAGAGCGGCACTTCTGCAAAAATTCCAAATGACAGAAGACCAATATCGATCAAGATTTCATACATTACTACCTCAATCTAGCAGAAATTTTAGTGATTTTCTGTCACAAATACGACTAACATTAGAAAGATGGATCGAATTATCCAAAATTGAAAAGTCGTATGAAGGTCTCTTCGATTTACTGATGCGCGATAAGGTACTTTCGTCTGTAAATCCTACATTTCTCGCATTTTTACACGAACGGAAACCTTTATCTATGAAAGACTTAGAACAGCATGCTAAAAATTTTTGCACTGCTCACCCAAACATGGATCTAAGTAATGCACAGATTAAGAATGAATTGCCTGTTGCTTTTGCAGCACAACAAAACAATTTTTCACGCAATCGTTCTTTTAGTGCTGACAGATATGTCAATAAGGGAAATAATGACAATTTTAACAATGGTAATTTTTACAAAGGGAAGCAATTTCAACAATCTGCTCCATTTAATGTTTCTTGGAACCAGGCTCACAGATCGCGAGATTTTGGTAACAATAATTTTAAAAATAATCAAGGACATTATAATAAACAAAACTGGAGATCAAGATCTCAGGGTCCGCAAAACAAACAATTTTTTGGAAATAAACCATTTTACCAACATCATAACGATAATTATACAAATTATCGGACTCATCCAAATTTTAACTCTAGCAGAAACTACAATTATGGCAATTTTAATGACAAAAATCAAAATCGATCGCGTCGACGAGATAGATCGTTGAGTAATACGAATAGACATTCTAATGTCGCTTTTAGTGATACACAGGCTAACATTGAACAGGGTAAAGGAGCTGAAACTCATAATGCTATGTGTTGTTCTCTTGATTGTACCCAAGTCAAAGATTGTTCAGAATGCTCTACTCTTTTCCAGCCCAGGGCGATCACGACGCTGCGTTGCGGACATACCTTGCCTAGTCTACCTGCAGTCTGTACGGCCACTGCTGCGTCAGTACACCAGGGACAGGGCTCTCTTAAGTTTAACAAGGGATTTGTCAACAATATTTCATGCTCTCTCCTATTTGACTCAGGTTGCAGCACAGTCGGCGTCCGGACTTCGCTGATCAACCCAAGTTGTGCCACGGGCCGGGTTGTCAAGTGTGTAACGTTTGGTGGCACAATTGAAACATTTGCCACTGCTATTATTGATCTTAATACACCATTTTTTTCAGGAAAGATTCAAGCTTGTCTCCTTCCGAATCCAATTTGTGATTTAATACTTGGTCGCATACATGGTATTAAAGAGTGTACACCACAGCAAATTGCTGAATGGGAAGAGCGACATATTCAAACTGCAAATGCAGTAGTGACTAGAGCGCAAGCTACTAATATGTCGCATGATACACCTATGGAACCTACAGTTCATACCACTTGTGATGATGATGCTCCTATTTCACGGGAGTTGTTTGCAACATTGCAAAAGAATGATGATTCATTAAAAAAATTTTTTCAGTATGTGAACAAAAATAATACCAGCAACAAACTTGCAAAATCTAGACATGATTTTATACTTAAAAATGGGATTTTGGTTAGAGTAATACGAGAAAAGGATTCATCCTTATGTTCTCAGATTATAGTCCCATCCTGTATGAGATCTCGTATATTACGACATGCGCATGACTCGCAATGTGCGGGCCATATGGGTTTTTCGCGTACCAAATCCAGAGTGCTTTCGGCATTCTACTGGCCAGGCGTCCATAAGGACATCACTCTCTATTGTCGGTCCTGTTTGATATGTCAAGAAGTTAAGGTACGGGGTCCATTTCATGCGGCTCCTATTCAAGCTGCGGACATCCCGATTAGACCATTTGATAAAATGGCTATAGACATTATTGGTCCTATGCTACCATCTGCTAGAGGGCATACGCATATTCTTACGTGCATTGATATGTGCACTCGCTGGCCTGAAGCCATCCCTCTCAAGAACACTTCATCTGCCAGTGTAGCAGAGGCATTGATGTTAATCTTCTCACGCATTGGTTTTCCACGGAAAATCTTGTCGGATCATGGGGTTCAGTTCATTTCTGAATCCATGTCTCAAGTTATGAAGACATTAGGTATAGACAGATCTCTAAGTTCTATTTATCATCCGATGTCAAATGGGTTAATTGAGCGTCTAAATAGGACACTCAAGCAGTTGTTGGGTAAGATGACTCAAGACCATCCCCAAGACTGGGATCGGGTCCTACCCGCTTGTCTCTTTGCGTATCGCGAAGTACAAAATCAAGCAACGGGGTTTTCTCCATTTCAACTTGTTTTCGGCATGCAACCACGCGGTCCGATGTCGTTAATCCACGACTTATTGGTTGACGAGAATATTGAAGAGGAAACTCAATCCTCTTATGAGTATGTGATCTCTCTGAGAAAGAGAATCATAGATGCTTGTAGATTAGCTACTGCATCATCCGAACAAGCCAAAGAAAAAGCTCGTCTATTTGCAAACAAGTATAGACGTCTTCGCCAGCTCATACCTGGTGATGAAGCTTTTGTATTACTCCCTGCGCATAATAATCGTCTTTTAATTACCTGGAGAGGTCCTTTCAGGATCATCTCAAGAATATCCGATGTCGACTACATCGTTGATGTTAATGGTAAACATAAAACCTTCCACATTAATATGTTGAAGGAATATTACTCACGTCCTGATTATCTACAATCAGTGTTCCAAGCAACTGACGATCCTACACCTCCTATTCAACACTATTCTAGTTTGTCAGTCATCCAAGAAGAGGAATCTTCTTTCGATGATGTACAACTACCAATACCAGTTGTACCACTCCATTCCACTGAGAAATGGAATGATGTTACTATCTCATCTACTCTTACTGATGATCAACGTCAGCAAGTCTCTAATATTCTACACACGTATGAGGATGTCCTCACTGACATCCCAGGTCATACGTCAGTCATCCAACATGACATTATTCTGACTGACGATACACCGATTCGAGTTCGCCCATATCCTATTCCTTTACACTTTCGTGATAAGGTTGATAAGGAATTGGATGAGATGCTTCAATTAAATATAATTGAACCATCTTCATCACCATATTCTTCTTCTATGGTAATCATTAGGAAGAAGGACAACAATATACGTCTTTGCGTAGATTACAGGAAATTAAACAAAGTTACAAAATTCGATGCGGAACCATTACCTCTTTTAGACGACTTATTAGAGAAATTATCTCATGCCACATTCTTTTCGAAATTTGACCTTTCAAAGGGTTATTGGCAAGTGCCATTAACCCCTAAAGCAAAGCCATTCACCGCTTTCTCGACGCCACGGGGTCTTTTTCAATGGAATTTTATGCCATTCGGTCTAATGAATGCGCCAGCTACCTTTGTACGCATGATGCGCCGCATATTGTCTCATCGTCCCGATGTCATTACTTATATAGATGACATCTGTCTTTTCAGTGACTCTTGGGATGAACATATTCAGGGTTTAAAATCTTTACTTTCTACCTTACGGGATTATAACTTAACAGCGAAACCTTCAAAGGCTTTTGTCGGTTTTCATGACATCTCATTTCTTGGTCACCGTATAGGTCGCGGTTTAATGTATACAGAAGACAGTAACGTCTCTAAAATTTTAAACATCTCAGCACCTAAGACAAAAAAACAAGTGAGGTCGCTCTTAGGACTAATACAGTTCTATTCTAAATTCATCCCTCATTTGTCTACTATAACTGCACCTCTTTCTTCGTTACTGAAGAAAGGCACATCTAATGTAATAAAGTGGTCGCAGGATCATCAAACGGCTTTAGATTATATAAAACAATTTTTTTCAAATAAGCCTTTTTTAAGGTTGCCTAACAAAGATCTCACCTTTGTTCTTCGCAGTGATGCTTCTTCCTACGCTATCGCGGCAGTTTTGATGCAGGAATACGGAGGCACCTTATTTCCGGTTATGTACGTATCCAGAAAGCTTACGACGAGCGAGATGAAGTATTCCGTTCTAGATAAAGAGCTCCTCGCTCTTGTCTGGTCAATCACAAAACTGGATCGTTATCTCCTCGGATCACACTTTGTGGTGGAATCCGACCAGAAAGCTCTTACAGCACTGAACACAGGGAACGTGAAGTCATCAAAGTCAGCGCGTTACGCTATTGCGCTTCAACCGTTCCATTTTGAGATACGAGCTATTCCTGGAGTACAGAATGTGTTTGCAGACTGTCTTTCAAGATGCCCTAGTGAACATGTCGAAATTAAACCACTTCCAGATGGTGAAACGTCCTCACAGAAACATGAATAACTTTGTACATGGTCACTGATTATACATCTGTGGAGACTATGTGTAGTTCTGCAGTATTCGTATATATATAACTTTCAGAATATACTTACGTATGGATTATAACATTATTTCTTGTGAAGTAACGTTTTGTTAGAACGGGAACAGTGATATTAAAGTAACATTTTTTTTTAGTATGGAAACATTGGTAAGAGTGACAAATAGACATTCACTATTGTTATGGAACAGATTACACTACATATCGTGTTCGTAAACGTATTTCAGACATGGTACATTGAGAACATATTCTTGTCGATTTAACTAGTTCTAAAAGAATATTAACAATGAGTGAAATTGAAATCACTTAGAATAAATTAGTAATTAGTTATTTGTTCATAAATTAAGTACTACTAATTAGTATAATTCAATTTAATCAATTTGATTGATTATAAATCACACATCTACTAACTTTATTAGTGTTTCGCAATACGTGTATTCACGTATCCCACTACATGATATCTCACTTTTAGATAACTAGTCAAACTTACTAGTGTTAGGAAATAGTAAGTGCGTTGCTTCTTAAAGTGTTTAATTATGCTTTGTTTCATTTTGCATGTTGTATTTTAAAATTTTCTGTTTTATTGATTCTTTTATCATTGATCATCATCAGTGTTGCTGTTCATTTTCATTTTTGAAATCATATGTTTCAAATTTCTTTTAAAAAAAAATTTGGTTGAATTTTATTATCATCTTTTTTTTTATGGTTTATTTCATTTTCATTTTCAACTTCTTTTACTTCGAATATTACCACATCGTTCCAAAGTAGGTCGATGGTGGATGTGTGCTTTAATGCATACTATCATTTAGTTATATTGTTTTCATTTAATATTCTTTTCTTAATATGATATAATTTTATGCATGTCATAAATCTTGTTGTAGTTTTGACTCACCTCTCTCGAGTAATTAGTTCGAAAAAAATTAATAGAATTAATTTTTTTAAGGGGAGGTGATAAGGGAGCTGTTACGTACATTTATTACCTACGGGGGTAGTCTTCGGTCCTGCCAAATGTACGCACCAGTTTTATATAGTTATATTATTTGTGCGTTCGATTGATTCACGCACTGACGTGCACAATGCAGTGTGAGTTGCTTTGGACGCACGTGTAACCTAGTTGAGTAGTTTCTGACGTCATGAATGGGGCAGCTCGGACGATATTTATGTCCGCTGTGTTATCCTTTGATTCTTGGCAAATGTGAAGTAGCCATCAGTTGTATTCGTATCTATTGATCTTCATGGCGAAGTCAATAGTGGAAGTATAAAGTAAGTGTCGCCCCATTTCTTATGGCATGTTTATTTATGTACATTAAAGTATCAGGCCGCTCCTATTAATGGTCTAGCGGGAATTCATCGTAGATGACATTCCTAGAATTGGACACACGGAGTCGATAGCCTTTGAATCTTTTCGTAGAGGGAGAATACCTACAAGAAATCAAGTTAATGAATTTATATGCTTCACATGTTTAATATGCTGTTACTACAATGCCAGAAGCGTGGCATAGAATGGGAGAGGTTAGTCAACTGGAATCTCTAACCTGTTCGTATTATCATGTATGACTTTGTTTGAAAACTATATACTATATATAACGGGATGTATGGAGAAAGTCTGGGATTATGAAGTATGATATGGAAGAATTTTATCCTGGAGTATGAATACGTTACCATGATGTACGTTCTTGAAGGAAGGTCAATGGACTTGAATGAGCGGAATAGTATATGGTAACAGTTTTGTGATCCTCAGTCACTTGAGTCAGAGGACTTTATTAGTAGAGAATCTTCAGGAACTTTAAAAGTAATTATCAACATGTTGACGTATGATTTCTGCGCCTGTGACGATGTTAGTCTTGTCCACTCCGTATGTGCTGTGTTGAATAAAATCTATGTACAGTCACCACCGACTTCTGTACTGCCAGTACTTGCCCAGTTCACCCAGTTCAATACTACTTGTTGAAGTTCGTTTGAAGAATATTGTTGACATTCGTTCATTTTAACCATTCGCGTTTTAAGCTACCACTTCACCAGTATAAACTGAACTCAACGATAAAACGGAGCCAACACCCCAGCATAAGGTGTCATGGAGACACCCACGATCCAAGCACTGGCACCAACTTGACCTGATTCTCGTCAGAAGGCCACTCCTCAGGTCTGTGCTCTCCACGCGCTCGTACCATAGTGCAGACTGTGACACAGATCACTCCTTGGTTTGCTGCAAAATCAGAGCACAACCAAGAAAACTCTATCGTGTCAGACATGAAGGGAAACCACGCATTGATACCAGCAAGATGTCAGACCCTTTCATGATCGCTCAATTCACTGCGACCTTCAAGAAAGTGCTCAGTAGCCCTCAGCATGGTGATACTATTACAGAGAACTGGGAGCATCTACGGAACACCATTCAAAGTACTGCACTTGCCACCTTTGGTAAGAAAACAGCAAAGTCAAATGACTGGTTTGACGCTTCATCAGATGTGATTGCACCTGTTATTGAAGCTAAGCGCAGTGCTATGAATGAATACAAACGTTCACCGAGTGCCAGAACCCTACAGATCCTGAGGGCTACGAGAAGCAAAGTTCAACAAACTGCTCGACGCTGTGCAAATGACTATTGGCTCCAGCTCAGTGAGAGCATCCAGATCGCAGCGCAAACAGGCAACATTAGACAAATGTATGACGGTATAAAGAAAGCACTTGGCCCCCATAAAAGTAAGACGGCACCGCTAAAAACCATCAGCGGAGAGAAGCTAACCGATAAGGGTAAGCAGATGGAGAGGTGGGTCGAGCACTACTCTGAGCTTTACGCTAGAGACAATACCGTTACGCCTGCAGCCCTTGATGATGTCAATAGTCTGCCAACTATGGAGGAGCTGGATGCTGAACCAACATTAGAGGAACTCAGTAAGGCCATTGATAGCTTGGCCTCTGGCAAAGCACCAGGCAGTGATGGGATTCCTCCTGATTTAATCAAATGCTGTAAGAGCACGCTATTACATCCCCTGCATAGGATGCTGTGCCAGTGCTGGGAAGAGACAACTATTCCTCAAGACATGCGAGATGCCAAGATTGTAACACTGTATAAAAATAAAGGAGACAGAAGTGATTGCAATAACTACAGAGGCATCTCTCTTCTTAGTATTGTTGGTAAGGTTTTTGCCAAAGTCATCTTAATGCGACTACACAAGTTAGCTGAGCGCATATATCCAGAGGCACAGTGTGGATTCCGAGCTGGCAGATCAACAACAGACATGATCTTCTCTCTCCGCCAGCTTCAGGAAAAATCAAGAGAGCAGAAAAGACCATTATATATCGCCTTTATAGACCTCACAAAAGCATTCGACCTGGTTAGTAGGGATGGACTCTTTAAAATCCTCCTGAAAATAGGCTGCCCTTCTAAAATGCTGGAAATGATAAAGTCATTCCATGACGACATGAAGGGAACAGTCCAATATGCTGGAAGCACGTCACAGCCCTTTGATATACGAAGTGGCGTTAAACAAGGCTGTGTTCTGGCTCCGACCCTCTTCGGAATCTTCTTTGCCTTACTCTGGAAACATGCATTCAGAGATGCAACTGAAGGAATATGCCTTCACACTAGGTCAGATGGCCGTCTGTTTAATCTTTCAAGGCTGAAGGCAAAAACAAAAATCAGAAGGGTCACTATAAGAGACTTGTTGTTCGCTGATGATGCTGCAGTCGTCACTCAAAGCCAACAGGAGCTTCAGAGCTTGATGAATCGCTTCACTAAAGCATGCAAGGACTTTGGCCTCACAATAAGTCTAAAGAAAACGAATGTGCTGAGTCAGGATGTGGGTGCTGCACCAGTTATCACTATCGATAACTATGAATTGGCAGTGGTGCACCACTTCACATACCTAGGGTCTACCATCAATGACAAACTCTCACTGGATACAGAAATCGACAGCCGCATTGGCAAAGCTGCAGCTACCTTTGCCCGCCTCACATCGCGTGTTTGGGGAAACTCTAAACTCACAATGAAGACCAAAGCTGCGGTATATAATGCCTGCGTCACCAGCACACTCCTATATGGCAGCGAGACCTGGACGACCTATGCTAAGCAAGAAAGAAGGCTCAATACCTTCCATTTGCGGTGTCTACGCCGCATCCTCGGCATCTCGTGGAAAGATAAAGTGACAAATGTCGAGGTGTTGTCACGTGCTGGCCTTCAAAGTATGTATACGCTGCTTAGACAGCGCAGACTTCGCTGGCTTGGCCATGTTCGCCGCATGGAAGATGGTCGCATCCCAAAAGATATCTTCTACGGACAATTAGCAGATGGCAAGAGAACAGTTGGGCGACCACAGCTGAGGTTCAAAGATGTGTGCAAGAGAGATATGAGGGCACTGGACATGGATCCAGCAACATGGGAGGATGAAGCTGCTGATCGCACTAAGTGGCGATGCTATTTACGGCACCACCTCAGATTGGGCGAAGAGAGGCTCACACAAGAAGCAGAGGTGAGGAGAAAACGTCGAAAGGAGCACCAGGAAAATAAGCAGCTGAGGGCTGCCACCTCAGGGGCGCATTCCCATAGTCAGTTATGACTGAAGGGGCTATTATTATTATGGTAACTTTATAATGTTGCATGCCTTTTAATTAATGTTTAAAGCATCATGTGGGAATGAAAGGATATAGTATGCAAGATTAATGAGAGTGGAAGGGCAGAATGTTAGACGGGCCTGCGCGCCCAATTCTTTACCCTTCGAAAATAAAGTTCGTTCGTTCGTTCGTTCGTTCTGCTGTGTCGTCCAGACGGCAAAGGCATTTGTCACCAACGCTTTGCATCTGCTCTCAACCTGTCTGTGCTTAAATTTTTCTCAAATGGCGGACTTATTCAAGCAGGGTTAAAAGTTATCAATTCCAACCAGCCAATCAAAAGACGCGTCAAAAAAATTAACTAATTTTGGACCATAAACATTGAGCGTTGTTCAGTGTGTTCGCTCGTCTGATTTTATTTATATATTATATATCTCAGTTATTTATAGACCGATTTTTAATATCAAAATTGACTATTAAACGGCCAGCTGTCCTCTATCTACCCGCATATGTTTCCTTTATTTATTTCTCCCCGTTTTCATCTGTGTAATTTTTAAGTAATTAATTGTGCTTTTTCCAGACTGAAAATATTAATAAAATAAATGGTTCTACGTCAAGATAGTTTTATTAATGGGAAATCTTTATGGTATTATGTTAATCAATATCAGCGCTACAATTCCAGATATCTCTTTCCTTTTAATTCTCTTTAGTTTTTGAGGAATAAATTATTTAATTTTTGGTAAAAACACATATTAGGCATTTTTCTCACTCCAACCAAAATTTTATCGTCACTATAAAACGAGGTAACAATCCGATTAGTTGTTAATTTTTACGCCGTTCGTTAATAAATATTAAGGGGGGGGGGGGGGATGTTTGGGGGTAGTAACCTTTTTAACTTGTGGTAGTAGAAAAATTCAAATTCTTTAGTTATATTGTTGGCGGTTGATTTTACGGTGGCCTTGAGACAAATTTCAAATGCAATAGTTATTAATAGATTTTAGGAGTACGTTAGTTAATTTTAAGCGGGGAAATTTGAGCGGGGTGTCACACAGATTTACTTTACTTCATATCTCCCCTGTTAAAATCCTGCACCACTAGTGCAGCTTTATTATCTGTGTTACAATCCCGATCAAATTGACGCCTCTACGCCTTTGTGTGATCCTGGTTTCCTGCAGGTGGGTGCCTACTCAAGAAATCTGCCCCAACGTTCTGCGATCCAGGAATATACTCAATGGTAAACGAGTAAGGTTGAATGAGAAATGACCACCTTAACAATCGTGCATTACCATGTTTTGCCTGAGCAAGAAAAACCAGGGGCTAATGGTCGCTTTGGACCACGAAATGCCTACCATACAGATAGATCTGGAATTTCTTTATCGCCCAGACTAAAGCCAAACATTCTTTTTCTACGGTTGAGTAGTTTTGTTCCGCTCTGTTTAATTTGCGGCTGGCATAAGCAACTGGGTTCAATTCCCCGTCCGGTGAAGATGCTCTTTGCAACAATGTGGCTCCCAATCCCACATTACTAGCGTCCGTTCTCACCACGAATTCCTGACTCAAATCAGGTAATTTCAATATGGGCTTACTGGTGAGTTTTTGCTTTAACTCATTATATGCCAACTCACATTCTGCTGACCATTCTATTTTATCTGGTTTCCCTTTACGAGTTAAATCCGTTAGAGGAGCACACACAGAGTTAAAATTTTTAATATACTTTTGGTAAAAACCACAAAGTGAGACAAAGGATCTCACATCCTTCTTAGTCTGTGGCCTGGGTGCCCTCTGCAATTTCTCCAAATTCTTAGGATCAGGGGTCATGCTACACTGATGTACAGTATGTCCCAAGAATTCCAATTCCTTGCATCCAATACAACATTTTGTTGGTCTAGCAGTTACGTTTGCCTCTCTGAGTCTGTCAAATAACATACTCAGAGAGTCAACGTGTTCCTCAAAGGTTTCCGTAGCAATGAGGATATCATCCATGAAATTCGTAATACATGGGTTTTTCAGGGGATCCAATAGTTTTCGCATCATTCTGGAAAACACACTCGGAGCATTCTTTAATCCAAACGGCAACATGTTAAACTCATAGTGCCCTCCCGAGGTGCTAAAGGCCAGATAAGGTTGAATCTCAGGCTTCACTGGAATCTGATAATATCCCTTACTGAGATCTACCTTGGAAAAATATTTTGCCTTATTCAATCTGGCAAACAGTTGATTAGTATCAGGTAATGGATCCACCTGACCTTCTGTGACAGCATTTAGTTTTCTGTAATCTATGCACAGTCTATGTTCCCCAGAGGGTTTCCTCAACAATACCACACTGGAGCTATAAGGAGATTCACTGTGAGAAATTATCCCTTCTTGTAACAAATAATCTATCTCCTCTTTTAAAGCTTTCTCTTTTGCGAATGGGATAGTATAGGCTCTCATACAGATGGGTGTTGGTCTAGTAATGTCACATCATATTCCAACAAGTTAGTGTGCCCCGGTCTGTCCGTTAACACGTCTGTATGATTCTCCAGAACCTTTTGAATCTTCTCCCTCTGCCCTTTTGTCAGATGATTACTGATTTTTACCTGTGCAGGAGTTTCGCATGGTTTTAGGGGGTATTCGTATGAGGTGAGATGTTCATTTTTCATCTCAGTGGCTATGGCCAAGGTAATTAAATGTGCCCCTTCCATGTTTCTTCTATCATGATATTTCTTAAGAAGGTTCACATGATAGACTTTTTCCTTTCCTTTCTTGTCTATCTTGTAGTTAGTTCTAGATACCTTTTCTAGAACTGTGTATGTACCTTGCCATCCAATCTGAAGTTTGTTGCTGCTGCAGGGTAACAGAAGAAGCACCTTCTCCCCCACAGCAAGCTCCCTATCCTTCGCTTTCCTATTATAATATGCAGCATGTTTCTTCCTGGCTTGTCTTAGGTTATCATTTGCTAGTTTCCAGCCAGTTTTTAAGCGAGTGGTCAGCTCGTTCACATACTGGTATGATGAGGTTACAGTCTCTTCAGCCTTCTCATCTGTCCATGTCATCAATAAGGCTTCCAATGGACCTTTGATTATCCGGCCAAATAACAATGTTGCCGGTGCCATTCCTGTTATGCTCATGTACTTGGAAGTATTGTGGTGGTGACTTTTCTCCCTTTAGTTTGCTATCACACACCAACCGTCCACTACCAATTCTCCGACTGGGGTTTCCCCGCAGTTTCAGTTTCAAAGTGAGGGGGCTTCCCTCTCTTCTATTTTCGTCCAGTTCCCGGAATTCCGACCAAGGGATTGTCGGGTGGGACTGGGTTGAGGTCACTTTTTGTACCATACGCATAATGGCCATTCTAACTAGTTTAGGTGAAGACTGTGTGAAAAGGGGTTTTCCTATCCACCGTGTCTACGTTATCATGTTTATGTTTACTTTTATTTTCAGGCCTGTTTTCACCGTAGTGCTTTTGTAGGTCCTGATGATTTTCCCAACGTGTGGGCTTTCCCTTGTTACATTGGTCACAGGCCTCCACAAATTCTGCAATGTCTGCAGCTACGCCTGGCCAATAGAATCTCACAGAAGCTCTTTGACTGGTAGTACCAATTTTCTCATGTCTACCGTCTGATGCAACATGTGATCTTTTCATCGCCATTTCCCTATATGAAGTTGGAAGGACTAGCTGTCCATGACCATTTGATCCAGTTCCAGCCTTCCTATACATTAACTTGTTCTTCATATAAAAGTCTCCTTTGTTGGGAGGGGTATTGCTTTTTGGGAGTTTCTTGAAACACGGCTTTAGTGACCTATCCTCAGCCTGTGCCTTCCTCATCTCCTCTGGATGAGTATTTATTGGGTTATCTTCCTTCATCCTTGACTGTGACCTGGTCTGTACTGCTGCCATAACCACTGGTCTTTTGGGATTTCCCAAAAACACATATCTACACCCCAATATCAGAGGGTAGATTGGTTAGTTTATCACTGCTGCTCTAATCACTCCTTCCACATAGCGAGTTTTTACATTTATTATTGCAATGGGAAGTGTCATGGTTGCTACTTCCTTGGTTTCTCCTTGTATCTCCACTGTTTCTGTGATATATTGATCTGGGTGCACCAGGTGAGAACTCACGACTGAGTCAAAATCCAATCCAGTATCATAAAGGCACTTAATAGTGGCCCCATTGCATACTACATCTTCACATATAGGGGAATGATGAGGTTCCTGCTGTCCAGTAGGTTGTTCCTTCTTTCCCTTATGTCCTGTTTTAAGGCATGCAGCGAAATATGGAGGGGTTTTCTTCCTACAGTCATTTGTATTATGGTTATTTAACCTACAATATTTACACCATTTTCCTTCTGGTCTGTAGAGTTTCCTATCATTTACTTGCGGGTTTCTGTCTCTAGGGTCAAATCTTGGCCTGTCATAGTTGGGTTTAAATCTATTACCTTGATCTCTATTTTCAAATTTATTCTGGTTTTGTGGGGCTTTATTACTTTCTGCTTGTTTCCTTTTTGCTCCAGCTACTTCTGACTTGGCTGCCTGATATCTCTCAGCAACATTGAGAACCTCCCCCAACCTCTCTGCACCTTGTTCCATGAGAAATTTTCTCAGGTCTGGAGCCATGGACTCTCTCAGCTGCTCTACCATAATCATTTCCTTCAAATCTTGGGTTTTCCCCAGAGCAGTCCATTTCTGCAAATAGGTTTCCAATCTGGCAGAGAATTGGTGGTAGGTCTCCCCAGACAGTAGCTTAGCATTCTTAAATCTCTTCCTGTAAAATTCCCCATTCTTCTCATACCTAATTAATAGAGCCTGTTTTAAAATATCATAATCTTCCTGATCCTCTCTGCTCAACTTTGAGAACACTTCATAAGATGTTCCCCCAAGACCTTGGGATAATTTTAAACTCCACTTCTCCTTCTCTAAACCATAGTTAGTAGCTAGTCTCTCATATCTACTGAGATAGGACTCGATCTCATCTTCTTTCTCTACAAAAGGATCTAAATGAAAATTCATGGCTGAATTTGAGGCCCCCTGACTTGTAGTAGTATCAGAGGTAGATGGGCTGCTTCCATTTTCTGGAACATGTCCTTGAAGTTCTAGTTCTTTTAATCTTAATTCATGTTCCCTTTGCAATCTCTTTTCTTCAGCCTCCATTTGCCTAGCCTCTCTATCAGCCTCTAATTTCATAGCCTCTTTTTCAGCCTCTAATTTCCTAGCCTCTTTTTCTCTTTCAGCCTCTAATTTTCTAGCCTCTTTTTAACCTCTAAGTTCCTAGCCTCTTTTTCCCTTTCAGCCTCTAATTTTAATCTTTTCTCTTCTTTATCTGCTTCTAATTGTAACCTTTTCTCTTCAGCTAACCTCCTATCTTCCCTATCAATAAATTTGTCACATTCAGTAGTAACATACTGAATCATAAGTTCACCACTCATGCCAAGTTCTTTTGCCCTCTGCACAGTAGCAGATCTGAATTTGGCCAAGTCTGCCATTTTCTCATACAAGTTTTATTAATCTTACAGTATAAATAAACAAATATGACTAAAGTACTGAACTATAGGCAATGACAACTCATCCAATTTCCACAAATGATTAATTTTAATTATATTATAACAATGGGGATACCCTGGGTCTACGGTGGTAAAATAATCCCGGACAGGAACCCAATATCTGGTAATGTGAGAGGTTATTGATGTTACTACACTAAGGGTAAACAAAGTGAGGTCCAGCTGTGTAAGTTCCCTGAGTCTAATTGATGATGATGATGATTCTCAGGGTCCCTATCCGCTACCTCTCTAAGATCTCACTCTGTGTAAAATAATCTCTGTGATGTTGTGTGGCAAGTGTCTAGGGTAATGTATCTATTGTGCTGTATGAACAATGTCAAACATAACTTTAACTCAATAAAAGTGAAGTAAGTAAGACTGTTGGTAAATTTATATTAATATATTACAATTTTTTATTTTCCTGTACCTCAATTCTTTTGGGACAGGAATGTTTTCAAATCAAGAAAATTTTTATTTATAACATATAAATCAATAAAGAGGACCCTTTGTCCATAACTGGTGTATTAAAGTGTCACTGGTTGTGTATCCCACAGTCTGATTTAATACTTTTTATAACTAATAGTCAATATGTGAGGGTCTGTTGGTATCATCACGCCCACAGGAATTTCTGTTCTGGTTGCGGAAATTGTTAGAATGAGTTAACATATGCCCATGTAAAGGGACTTGACCTGACAGCCTGTATGAGGTGGATGACTGTAGACTATGCAAGGTCAACACAAGAGTTGACTTCTGACCACAGATGCAGCATGCAGCTTTACTGAGGCTTCGATGTACACAAGATGCTGCCTGCACCAGGTTTCCTGCCACCACTAAGTAATAGGCAATATAACCCTGAAAAAAGGATATTCCCTCCCTTTTATATGCTGGCTATAACAATTCCACAACTAATCAATACTACGATTACCTGGGGTCAGTCACGTGTGCGAACCATTTGCACCAGACCCTATGTTCTTTGACTTCACTCCGTCCTGTGTTTACATTCTTCTTCCCATATGGCTGCAACGCCCTTGTCACCTTAAGCATTGATTGTCCTCCCTTAAAATCAACTGGGGTATACAATTTTCTTCTTGTGACCTGTTAAATCTTTTGTTCCAACATCCTAGGTATGTTTTCATGTGTCATTAGAACACTGTGGCACTGCAGAAGATTGCTAGTGGCCTCTGGACTTACAGTCGTAACATATTTTGGCAATATTCAAACACAAATTAGTTTCACTTCCCTCTAAGTCTGCTTAGGCATTTCCTATTTAGGGTGTCGTAACCTCTTCCAACTGGCAATGCCGAACAACAAAATATGGCGTACAATCTGTGGCCAGTTACATGTCTATGAAATACTAATATTTATTTATCTTACTGCAAGTAAAGAATAATCACACAATCACAGGATAAACTAGCAGTAAATGGCTCAATTTCAGACTGCTGTGTCGTCCAGACGGCAAAGGCAATTGTCACCAACGCTTTGCATCTGCTCTCAACCTGTCTGTGCTTAAATTTTTCTCAAATGGCGGACTTATTCAAGCAGGGTTAAAAGTTATCAATTCCAACCAGCCAATCAAAAGACGCGTCAAAAAAATTAACTAATTTTGGACCATAAACATTGAGCGTTGTTCAGTGTGTTCGCTCGTCTGATTTTATTTATATATTATATCTCAGTTATTTATAGACCGATTTTTAATATCAAAATTGATTATTAAACGGCCAGCTGTCCTCTATCTACCCCCATATGTTTCCTTTATTTATTTCTCCCCGTTTTTATCTGTGTAATTTTTAAGTAATTAATTGTGCTTTTTCCAGACTGAAAATATTAATAAAATAAATGTTTCTACGTCAAGATAGTTTTATTAATGGGAAATCTTTATGGTATTATGTTAATCAATATCAGCGCTACAATTCCAGATATCTCTTTCCTTTTAATTCTCTTTAGTTTTTGAGGAATAAATTATTTAATTTTTGGTAAAAACACATATTAGGCATTTTTCTCACTCCAACCAAAATTTTATCGTCACTATAAAACGAGGTAACAATCCGATTGGTTGTTAATTTTTACGCCGTTCGTTAATAAATATTAGGGGGGGGGGTGTTTGGGGGTAGTAACCTTTTTAACTTGTGGTAGTAGAAAAATTCAAATTCTCTACTTAAATTGTTGGCGGTTGATTTTACGGTGGCCTTGAGACAAATTTCAAATGCAGTAGTTATTAATAGATTTTAGGAGTACGTTAGTTAATTTTAAGCAGAGAAATTTGAGCGGGGTGTCACACATATTTACTTTACTACAAATGACTAATGTTCAGCATCATCCTTAGTTAGGGTTAGGGTTAGTACTATGTTCAGCATCATCCTTAGTTAGCGTTAGGGTTAGTACTATGTTCAGCATCATCCCTAGTAATATTGGTCCCGATTTGGGTCATTCTGGTAGGGCCCTGGACTTAGATTAGTTTCGTTTCAACATAAGGCGAAAAACTTAGATATTGCTTTATTGATAAGTCAATGTTATTCCACGTATTTTTTTGGCCATCCGTGACCTGTTATTATTCAAAGTGTGTTTTGTGTGTGTGTGTATTTTTTTTTTTTTTTTTTTTTTTGTAACATTACAAGAAACACACAGAGCGAGAATTGCTAACCCTGAATAATTAAAATATGATAACTTTTTGATTGGACTTCCGGTTCAAGATGTCCGACACAGTTTGTAATTCGAGATTTTTGAGTTTTTTCCCGCTTTACTGCAATTTTTCGTAAGTGATTGACTTGGTACGAGCCATTGGGTTCATGTGAGGAGACTTCCCCCATGTTTTGTGCTACATGCAATGTCTGCATGTTGCGTATATACCTGAATGAGGGCATGATTTTGGAATGTTCAGCTAACGACACTGTCAGCCATCTTGTCATGTCAGAAAATTCTGTTCACAAAAAGATTACGTGTACTTTCTTCACATGCTTTACTATAATGGCGTCATCAACAAATGTCTTCACTTCGTATAAAGCATGTAGTCTTGGTTGACAATCCACCTAAGAGAAGGACAACTTCACACAAACCCAGGTAGGAAAGACTCGTTAGTCCAGAAAGATAGCTCTCATAGGAGAGACAACTCTGATGTAAAACAACTGCTGCCTTGTAGGAAGGTCACGGAAAACCGGAGGCTAGGGAAGCAGTCCCGAACAAATGCATGCTGAAGACGGATGCACTGGGCCGCAAGGCGCACAACATAGTGCAACGCAAACCGCCATGAGAAGACAGACACAGATATGACTCAACGAGATAGTGCTCGACCCAAGGAGTCCCGCCAGGTGGGAAGAGTGCCGGACTCCCTGCCTCGAAGGGGTCCACCCAAGGCTACTGGTGAGATGTCGGGAACCTTGAGTTGACTGCTGCCTTTATTAGAGTCATAAATGTGGAAGTCTGAAGGCGAACGAGGAAGAAGAAGAAGAATTAAAATATGATGATGATCTATTTAAACGATTAAACAACATAAAATCTTGCGAGATTGTTGATAATTATTTGCTCGATTCAGCGGCATCTTTTATGTAATTTGGTCTTTTTCGTAAAATTTTGGTTTGGCTTTTGAACCCCGCACTTGAAAACTGGTGTATTTTCTGTGCAAGGGATACCCGGTTCAACCCCATGTGGGTTATAATTTGGGTATATAGTGTTCATCATTGCATATAGTGTGTTACTTTGTTGTTTATCTTATGTGTTGGCTCTTCCAGGCTGTAATTTATCTGCTCTTTGCTGTGGCAATGTTTAATGTCTATGGTGCCTGTAATGTTTCTTCTTCCATGATACCATATTGCGCTCTCTCTCTCGCTATTGACATCTTTTTGTCTGCTGGGCTTTTGTTGGTTCTGGATTGGTGGTTTTTATTTGTTTGTTTTTTGTGTGTGTTTTTTCAATATAATTCTTCTACTGATATTGAATGGACATTTTAGTTTGTTTTTTGTTTTGTTTTCCTTGTCATTCTAATTTGTTCTAGTTGTTATATGTTGGTTCTTGTTCTAGTTGTTATATGTTGGTTCTTGTTCTAGTTGTTATATGTTGGTTCTTATTCTGGTAATATACAATTTAATTATATTGTGTAGCTCCCTGGGGAGGTCAACTTTCAGTACATTTTCCAGTGACAGTGAAGTCGAGTTTTGGGTTCTCAAATATTCTATTAGTGGTTTTCTGTGCTGTTCGTATTTTTGCATGTTAACACATAATGTGCTATGGTGTTTTTCTCCAGACATGTTGCACAGTAGGTTTCCTCCACCATGAAATAGCCTGTTCCTAGTTGAAGTCTAATTAGTTTTCTGTTGCATGGTATTTTTGGTTCTCTAGATATCTGACATGTCCGGGTTGGATCTTTTAGCAGTTTATAGCGTGTATGCCATTCTGGCTTTCTTTCCATTTCTTTGTTATAATATTTCTAATTATACTTTTGATCTCTGTTGTGCCTAAACCTGAGTTTATGTGGTTTGGGCTGCTTATTCCTGTTTTTGCTTCTCTGTCGGCCACCTCGTTTCCTTCTATTCCCACATGAGAGGGTATCCATGCTAATAATACTGAGCAGCCCCTATTATTTAGGTGTGTACTAAGTTGCAACACTTCTTCTGCTATGTCTGGACGGCTACATTTATGGTGGTTTCTTAGTGCTTGAAGAGCTGACAGTGAGTCAGTTAGGATTGTTAGCTTTTTGGGGGGCTTGTCAGTAATTATTTAAAGTGCTTGTGCTATTGCCACCATTTCTGCCGTGAATATTGATGCGTTTTTAGTTAAACTAAAACTTTCTAGTCTGGTAAGTTGGTCCATGTTCTAGTCTGATAAGTTGGTCCATGTTCTAGTCTGATAAGTTGGTCCATGTTCTAGTCTGATAAGTTGGTCCATGTTCTAGTCTGATAAGTTGGTCCATGTTCTAGTCTGATAAGTTGGTCCATGTTCTAGTCTGATAAGTTGGTCCATGTTCTAGTCTGATAAGTTGGTCCATGTTCTAGTCTGATAAGCTGGTCCAAGTTCTAGTCTGATAAGTTGGTCTATGTTCTAGTCTGATAAGTTGGTCCATGTTCTAGTCTGATAAGCTGGTCCATAGTGCTTCTCTCTAAATCCTGATATTACCTCAGGTTCGAGTCTGATAAGCTGGTCCATAGTGCTTCTGTTTTCCCTAAACCCTGATTGGGTTGGGCTGTAAAGAGTGTTCTTTTCAATGTGGAACTTTAATTTATTGTTCAGCACAGTTTCCATTACTTTCCCTATGTGAGATGTCAAAGCTATTGGTCTGTAAGAGCTCGCATCATGGGCCTCTTTATCTGGTTTTAGTATTGGTATGACTACTGCTACTTTCCATGCCTTTGGTATTTTACCTGTTTTCCATATAATATTGAATAGAGAGGTTATTACTTCTATGGTATATTTTGGTATCTTTTTTAGTATTTCGTAGCTTAGAATGTCGTGACCTGATGCTGAGTTCGATTTCTCATTTATTGCCTTTTCTACTTCCTCTACAGTAATTTCGGAGTTTAGATAAGATTTCTCCCCTATATCATTTATCTCGTTTTTCCTTAGTTCTGTTATGAGTTTTTCTCTTCTTTCTATTTCTTTGTGCCCCAGGTTTTCCCTAGCACTTACATTATAGAAGTACTTTGCTAGGGTACCGGTATTAGCTTTTTGTTTGTCTGATTCTGCCAGTTCTGGAATTTTGATAGTAGGCATTACTGTTCGTTTTGGGTTCCCTTTAAGGTTTTTAATCTTTTCCACACCTCTGTAACTATATATTTTTTTAAAAATAAAGTTTTGCCTCTTGTTGGCGAGGCGCGTCCCGTTCAACCTAGTCGGTTATATTAGGGCGCATGTCCAAACATAAAAGACCGTTAGGTCTTCCTCTGTAACTGAATGAGTGCTTGGATTGAGGGTTTGGCAGAAGGTTTTCCTGCACGTTTCCTTTTCCTGTAATATTATTTTATTTGTTTCATTTCTTATTCTCTTATACTGTTCATAGTTAACTTGGGTCCTATTTCTTCTATATTTTTGTAGGGCTTGTTTTCTGTCTTTAGTGTTTCTGTACACTTGTTTGTCCACCAAGGAGCTGGGTTTTTATTCAAACATAAAGGTATGTTTTCAGGCACTCTTAAGAAATAAAGAAGTAGAACACTAGACAACAGAAAAACAACAGACGTGAGTGCCTTACCCAGGATTCGAACCCCGGACCTTCCGTACGACAACACCGCCTAGCTATACAAGCGAATCACACTATCCTCCCGGCCAGCTAGGCATCCCCGAATAAAGATGCTTTACTGACCGGTCATTAGTGCGAAACACAAGACAACACCGGAAGTTTACAATGGGCAGCTTAGCCTTATTAATGACGCAATCACTTCTGTCGTTCCCCTGTTATACAGTATATGTCAGTCCACACAAGACAAAGACCTTGATACTGTATCTAGTAAATGATAGAAGACTTAAAAACAGTAGTATAGAACAGAGGGTAGGTTTCTGGTATTGTATAAACATTTATAACATGTAAGGAAGGGAAACCCGAGGCCTGTAAACAGTAAATAAATATTAGACAAACATAAAGGTATGTTTTCAGGCACTCGTAAGAAATAAAGAAGTAGAACACTAGACAACAGAAAAACAACCCCAGCTGCTGGCCGGGAGGATAGTGTGATTCGCTTGTATAGCTAGGCGGTGTTGTCGTACGGAAGGTCCGGGGTTCGAATCCTGGGTAAGCCACTCACGTCTGTTGTTTTTCTGTTGTCTAGTGTTCTACTTCTTTATTTCTTACGAGTGCCTGAAAACATACCTTTATGTTTGTCTAATATTTATTTACTGTTTACAGGCCTCGGGGTTTCCCTTCCTTATATGTTATAAATAGGTTTTTATTCCAGTGTTCTGTTTTCTCTTTTCTGTTATTCTGCTTTGGAGAAATGTGTGGTGGCTTATTGGAGTGTGCTTTGTGTTTGGCGGAAATTTTTAGTATTTCTACTGTTAGATTGTTCGCATATGTATCTATATCTTCACTAATTATTTTATCGAGTTTCATTTTTTTTTTTTTTTTCATTTCTTCCATTTCAGTTCAGAAAGCTATCCAATCAGCTTTTTTATAGTGGAATATTGGTTTTTCTACTTCTTTGTTTAGTGTATACTTTTGTTTGATTGTTATCTCTATGGGTATGTGATCTGACTTGTATGTTGCCGCGGGGGCAGTATATGTTAATTATTTTCAGTGCTTCTCTGTCGCTATTTATAGTTACAAGTATTACTTCAAAGTTTTCTTAATTAAAAGTTTCCCAGTCTGTTATTTGGTATATTTTATGAACCAAGAATGCTACTCCTCCCCCTTTATTGACTCGTCTGTCATTTCTAAGAGTGATGTATGCTGGGTTGTTAAATCTGTTTGTGAGATTGAGGTGTGTTTCTTGATAGGCATAAGCCCGGAGTTTTCGCTATTTAAAAAAAAATCCAGCAGGACGCTATTCAAAATCATGACGCCCTAACAACAGAAAGGATTCAAATCTTAATTTATAGCAATATAAACACCAGGATACATCTCTTGGAATCTTGTTTTAATAACAATCCAGGTCACGCACGTATGTCTTGCTCAGACCTGTATCACTCAGGGAACTTAAATAATGCTTAAGTATCTCACTGGTAGAGCATAAATGCTGTTTGACGTGTCTCACTTGTAGAGCATAAATCATGTTTGACCTGTCTCACATTTTGAGAATAAATGATGTTTGGCCTGTCTCACTTGTAGAGCATAAATGACATTTGGCCTGTATCATTTGTAGAGTATACATGACGTTTGGCCTCTATTACTTGTAGAGTATAAAAGACGTTTGGCTTGTATCATTTGTAGAGTATAAATGACGTTTGGCCTCTGTTACTTGTAGAGTATAAAAGACGTTGGGCCTCTATCACTTGTAGAGTATAAATCATGTTTGGCCTCTATCTCTTGTAGAGTATAAATGACGTTTGGCCTCTATCACGTGTACAGTATAAATGATGTTTGGCCTATATCACTTGAAGAGTATAAATGACGCTTAGCCTGTGTCACTTATAGAGTGAGTATAAATGACGTTTTGGCTGTATCACTTGTAGCGTATAAATGACGTTTGGCCTGTATCACTTGTAGAGTACAAATGACGTTTGGCATGTCTCACTTGTAGAGTATAAATGACGTTTGGCTTCTATCGCTTGTAGAATGAGTATTAATGACGTTTTGCCTCTATCAATTGTAGAGTATACATGACATTTGGCCTCTATCACGTGTATAGTGATGTTTTAATTACATGTAGTAATGATGTTTGATCTGTCTCTTGCAGAATATAAAGAATGTCTTACGTGTCTCACGGATAGAGAATAAATGATGTTTGGCCTGTCTGCTGGTTGACTTTCTCTTTTATATAATGTAAATACCATTATTTTTTGTCTCAGCACCCTTTAGTCAGAGAATAGTGTCACTCTTCATATCTGAGATACCAGGTTTAACCCCATGTGGCTTATAATTTGGATCATATTTAGTATTATTTATTCTGTATTTCATATTGTACATGTTTGCAACTGTTACCATTTGAAAGCGTGCACCATCTTTCACTACTAACTTAAAACGTGTTGTAAATCTTTGTTTTCAGTTTGCCCTGATGCTGAGTAACAATACAGCGACTACAAGTATAGCAAGTGACAGTGCATTCAGTGACCGTGTATGGAATGGCCACATGACCATGTATGGAATGGCCACATGACCTTATAGGAATGGTATTTGTTATGATTAGCCATAGATGAAGGAAATATCCAGGACCTACGTGCATCATAATGTGCATTCTTCAGAGTAATTCATCCTGACAACAAAATACGTGTAACATCGTCTCATGACTCATTTTGTTCTGGTATCTTTTAAGATTCACATGACTTCTGCAGAGAATGACAGAATATCACCCCACTGTTTGTGAGATAAAACAAGAAAATTACTCTATGCATATTAAAGGACTGTGGAACCTGTATTCTGTAATTGTGGTCTATGGTTTGACGTTTACAACACCTGAAATCAGGCCTTGTGATGAGTGAATATTGTTTCAGTGATATCAACATTGTTTTTGTACCTGTCATGATTCATGATGTCAAGATAGTGACATTAGTACCAAGATTCTGATATTACATTTATCTAGAGCCTGATACATCGTGATGAATCATGATATAAAGACAATGATGTAAGTATTACGATTCTGATATCACATTTATCTAGATACGTCAGAGTTTCAGGATCGTTTCTGCAGCATCTAAAGATCAACACGGGAAGGCCCTACAATATCAATACGTGAAGACCCTACCATATCAATATGCGAGGGCCCTACCATATTAATACATGAAGGTCATGCGATATCAGTAGTGAAGATCCTATCATATCAATACGTGAAGGCCCTATACATTAATATGCGTAGGGCCTACTATATCAATATGTTAAGATCTTAATGCTACTAATGGCGAGGCATCAAAGTCCTGGCATATCAAGACATAAAGATCATGCCCCAAAACATAAAATTATAATCTGAACATCAACATCCTGACGTATAGAGTTGTCAAGATCCTGATATCAACACTAAAATTTTAATCTGAACATCAGGATCCTGCTATTTTCACAAGACCCTAGCACATCAACCCATCACTATACTGGCACATCAACCCATCACTATACTGGCACATCAACCTATCACTATACTGGCATATCACCGCCAGACTGTAGCACATGAACCAGTCAAGACCCTAGCACATCAACCCATCATTATAACTGGCATATCACCGCCAGACTGTAGCACATGAACCAGTCAAGATACTGGCACATCAACCTATCACTATACTGGCATATCACCGCCAGACTGTAGCACATGAAACAGTCAAGATACTGGCACATCAACCCATCACTATACTGGCATATCACCGCCAGACTGTAGCACATGAACCAGTCAAGATACTGGCACATCAACCCATCACTGTACTGGCATATCACCGCCAGACTGTAGCACATGAACCAGTCAAGATACTGGCACATCAAGACAAAAAAATCCTAACGTGTCAAGACTCAAAATTCTGACTTATGAAGATGTCAGAATATTGCCTTTAACACTAAGGTCCTTTTTAGATCATCTAGATAGTGACATCATGCCAAAGTCATAATAATAATAATAATAATAATAATAATAATAATAATAATAATAATAATAATAATAATAATAATAGCCCCTTCAGTCATAACTGACTATGGGAATGCACCCTTGAGGTGGCAGCCCTCAGCTGCTTATTTTCCTGGTGCTCCTTTCGATGTTTTCTCCTCACCTCTGCTTCTTGTGTGAGCCTCTCTTCGCCCAATCTGAGGTGGCGCCGTAAATAGCATCGCCACTTAGTGCGATCGGCAGCTTCATCCTCCCATGTTGCTGGATCCATGTCCAGTGCCCTCATATCTCTCTTGCACACATCTTTGAACCTCAGCTGTGGTCGCCCAACTGTTCTCTTGCCATCTGCTAATTGTCCGTAGAAGATATCTTTTGGGATGCGACCATCTTCCATGCGGCGAACATGGCCAAGCCAGCGAAGTCTGCGCTGTCTAAGCAGCGTATACATACTTTGAAGGCCAGCACGTGACAACACCTCGACATTTGTCACTTTATCTTTCCACGAGATGCCGAGGATGCGGCGTAGACACCGTAAATGGAAGGTATTGAGCCTTCTTTCTTGCTTAGCATAGGTCGTCCAGGTCTCGCTGCCATATAGGAGTGTGCTGGTGACGCAGGCATTATATACCGCAGCTTTGGTCTTCATTGTGAGTTTAGAGTTTTCCCAAACACGCGATGTGAGGCGGGCAAAGGTAGCTGCAGCTTTGCCAATGCGGCTGTCGATTTCTGTATCCAGTGAGAGTTTGTCATTGATGGTAGACCCTAGGTATGTGAAGTGGTGCACCACTGCCAATTCATAGTTATCGATAGTGATAACTGGTGCAGCACCCACATCCTGACTCAGCACATTCGTTTTCTTTAGACTTATTGTGAGGCCAAAGTCCTTGCATGCTTTAGTGAAGCGATTCATCAAGCTCTGAAGCTCCTGTTGGCTTTGAGTGACGACTGCAGCATCATCAGCGAACAACAAGTCTCTTATAGTGACCCTTCTGATTTTTGTTTTTGCCTTCAGCCTTGAAAGATTAAACAGACGGCCATCTGACCTAGTGTGAAGGCATATTCCTTCAGTTGCATCTCTGAATGCATGTTTCAAGAGTAAGGCAAAGAAGATTCCGAAGAGGGTCGGAGCCAGAACACAGCCTTGTTTAACGCCACTTCGTATATCAAAGGGCTGTGACGTGCTTCCAGCATATTGGACTGTTCCCTTCATGTCGTCATGGAATGACTTTATCATTTCCAGCATTTTAGAAGGGCAGCCTATTTTCAGGAGGATTTTAAAGAGTCCATCCCTACTAACCAGGTCGAATGCTTTTGTGAGGTCTATAAAGGCGATATATAATGGTCTTTTCTGCTCTCTTGATTTTTCCTGAAGCTGGCGGAGAGAGAAGATCATGTCTGTTGTTGATCTGCCAGCTCGGAATCCACACTGTGACTCTGGATATATGCGCTCAGCTAACTTGTGTAGTCGCATTAAGATGACTTTGGCAAAAACCTTACCAACAATACTAAGAAGAGAGATGCCTCTGTAGTTATTGCAATCACTTCTGTCTCCTTTATTTTTATACAGTGTTACAATCTTGGCATCTCGCATGTCTTGAGGAATAGTTGTCTCTTCCCAGCACTGGCACAGCATCCTATGCAGGGGATGTAATAGCGTGCTCTTACAGCATTTGATTAAATCAGGAGGAATCCCATCACTGCCTGGTGCTTTGCCAGAGGCCAAGCTATCAATGGCCTTGCTGAGTTCCTCTAATGTTGGTTCGGCATCCAGCTCCTCCATAGTTGGCAGACTATTGACAGCATCAAGGGCTGCAGGCGTAACGGTATTGTCTCTAGCGTAAAGCTCAGAGTAGTGCTCGACCCACCTCTCCATCTGCTTACCCTTATCGGTTAGCTTCTCTCCGCTGATGGTTTTTAGCGGTGCCGTCTTACTTTTATGGGGGCCAAGTGCTTTCTTTATACCGTCATACATTTGTCTAATGTTGCCTGTTTGCGCTGCGATCTGGATGCTCTCACTGAGCTGGAGCCAATAGTCATTTGCACAGCGTCGAGCAGTTTGTTGAACTTTGCTTCTCGTAGCCCTCAGGATCTGTAGGGTTCTGGCACTCGGTGAACGTTTGTATTCATTCATAGCACTGCGCTTAGCTTCAATGACAGGTGCCATCACATCTGATGAAGCATCAAACCAGTCATTTGACTTTGCTGTTTTCTTACCAAAGGTGGCAAGTGCAGTACTTTGAATGGTGTTCCGTAGATGCTCCCAGTTCTCTGTAATAGTATCACCATGCTGAGGGCTACTGAGCACTTTCTTGAAGGTCGCAGTGAATTGAGCGATCATGAAAGGGTCTGACATCTTGCTGGTATCAATGCGTGGTTTCCCTTCATGTCTGACACGATAGAGTTTTCTTGGTTGTGCTCTGATTTTGCAGCAAACCAAGGAGTGATCTGTATCACAGTCTGCACTATGGTACGAGCGCGTGGAGAGCACAGACCTGAGGAGTGGCCTTCTGACGAGAATCAGGTCAAGTTGGTGCCAGTGCTTGGATCGTGGGTGTCTCCATGACACCTTATGCTGGGGTTTTGTCTGAAAGTAGGTGTTGGTCACGCAGAGGTCATGGTGGACGCACAACTCTAAGAGCCGTTGTCCATTTTCATTCATCTTGCCAATACCAAACCTGCCCAGACATGAAGGCCATGAAACATTATCGGCACCCACTCTAGCGTTAAAGTCACCAAGGAGAACAAGCTGTTCTTGCCTAGGTATGCTTTTGATAACTGCTGCTAGATTCTCGTAGAACTCATCTTTAGCTTCTGAGGCAGAGTACAGAGTAGGAGCATACACACTGACAAGGGTGATGGGACCTGTGCTAGTTTGCAGGCGGAGCGTTAACAGGCGTTCTGATCCATTCTCGCCTGGTTCAACCATTTTAGTTAGCGATTTTTTGACCGCAAAACCTACTCCGTGTTCTCTAGTTTTATTAAGATCTTTCCCTTGCCAATAAAATGTGTAGTCCTTCTCGCTCACCGTTCCAGAGCCCGCCAGGCGCGTTTCCTGAAGTGCAACTATATCCACCTGAAGTCGTTTAAGCTCATCATTAATTATGGCTGTCTTCCTTACATCGTTTATATCCTGTAGGTTTTCGGATAGTCCAGTCAACATAGTCCGGACGTTCCAGCATCCCAATCTGAGAGTTTGCTTATTTCTATTTTTTCGATAATTGCTTGGTGCAAAATTTTCTGTCCACAGTTCGGGTTTGACCCTAATCCCCATGCACCCAATGGGGAAAGCAGACAGTGGCGGGACAACACCTTATTGACTGGGGGCTGCCCAGCTTGAAGCGGGCGGTAGCTGTCCAGTGAGATCCTAGAACCTCTCCCACTGTCGGAAGTAGCCCCTGGCGCCATGCCCTACGCCAATTGGGCAAAATGCTTATAACCGGTAACTGCTACTTCCCGTGTTTTGCCGACACCTATATGGTGAAGCTGGAGTGTCCTCTCCAGGGCGCGAGCTTGGGCACAGTTATATGGAGATCAAGCTGTTGCCCATGCAGCATGTTCCCCCTCTCCACACAGCCGATAGATCCAAAGGAACGGCAGTAGCCGATACAGTTTGGTACCAGCCATGTCGCAGGAGTTGCCAGAATAATGTCGAATCGACATTAGACTGCCTTAGGGACTCCGACTCCGGATTTATCCTCAGGGTTTACTCCCGAAGCCAATTCCACAAATGGATATTCCCGCAAGGCAGCGGTGGTTTATTGCCGGGAGTTGTAGTGAGGATAAGCTCTCACTGCAGATAAAATACTTCTATGTCACGCGCCTCAAACAGCCTCTGACAACCAAGTCCAGCTCCCGGCCTTCACGTGTGGCTCAATTTGAGCCCGGCGGAACTGTTTCCACTAACGGGAGAAGGGGCAAAGGCGAGCGACTGGCGCCTTAAAACCAGCAGCTTCGGGCAGATAGGGCTCGTGATCCTTGGTTGGTAGCTTATCTAAGAGAAGGAACTCTGAATTCAAACCACCGCTGCCTTGCGGGAATATCCAAAGTCATAACATATCATCATATGAACACATCAAAATCCTGGCATATCAACAAATCAAAATCCTGGTATATCAACATCCTGACATACCAACACGTCAAAATCCTGGCTTATCAGCACATCAGCATCCTGGCATATGAACACATCAACATCCTGTCATACCAACACATCAAGATCTTTATATAGTCACACACACACAATTTAAGTACATCAAAATCTGACATGTCAATATGTCAATTTTCTGACATTAACACATTAATGTCCTGATATACCCACACCTCATTGTCCCACCTTGTTGTTTCAACACACATTCAGGCTTCTGTGTGAGCAGCAGAACGTCTTGCTATGTCATGTTCTGATATTGTTGAAGACCGTTGAAAAACATGACATTATCTCAGTTTGTGAATCCAATGTCATCATTCTGGGCACAGAATTAAGTATTTGATTCTTTGTTTGTTTGTTTCTGAACTTCTGTGTTGCTGATCTCAGTGCTAGCAACTGGTGAATGCAGCACACGGAAAGTACTTGTCATTCTTAACATCCTAAAATAACTGTAACAAATTCTCTATTTCACCTGACCATTTGCACATTGTTTTTCCTTAACTGATGTGTCTACAATTACAATATCTAAAGCTGTTGTGTAATGTTTGAAACAATGGTATTGTTTCTCCGTGTTTCAATTAATTCGAGTTTTCCTGGTATCATAGCCGTGCTAATTTCGCATTTCCAATCATCTCTCATGAATAAGTTTGCTTATGTCTATAGAAGAAACGTTTCTTGATCTTGTCTCAGACCATATGACGTTTTATCTTTTATATGTGACACATTTCAAATCTATTATTGACTTCTGATATCGTTAACACATTAACTACCGAAGTGAAAAAAACACACTGTGGCGTAATTACATTTTGTTTCCATTTTCATTCTGTAGGTGTATGGGGAATTTAATCTTTAGTTTTCTTAATTTGTAACAGATTTTTATGAACTATATGTCATTTTGAAGATAAATGAATGTACTATTGCCTAAAGCTGGTAAACGGAAAGTTTACTGATTATGGTAGATATTAGTATTGGGAGCCGCGGTAGCATAGTGGTTAGTGCACTGGCTTCCTAGCTCAGTGGTCTATGGTTCGATCCCCAGATGAGGTGGGATTTTTTTAGGCCGCAAACGGCTTTTGGGTCGACCCAGCCCCAACTGGGTACCAGAGCAACTCTGGGAAGGTTAAGGCGGCCGGCGTGATGCCGACCACATCACCCCTAGTGTGCCGATGGTCAAGAAAATATGAGCCTAACACCATATTCCCAATATGCCTCCATGGGCGTGTAAAGGGATCATTTTTTATTATTAGTAATATAAAATGATTGACAGACAAAAGTCATTTCAAATTTGTTTTCAAATTATCAACTTAGGCTCAAATTGCTTCTTCCTATGGTAGTTAATACCTTTCTCTTGGTGATTAATTCATGTAGTATATCCAATGAAAAGAAAAACAAGCCCAAGAACACACACACAAACACACCGGTTAATAGTTACCCTGTTGGTAACTTACATGATCAGACCTGTGCCACTTACATGATCAGACCTGTGCCACTTACATGATCAGACCTGTGCCACTTACATGATCAGACCTGTGTGCCACTTACAAAAACATTTCAGAAATTATTGTGCTATTATTTGTTATTGTGTTTAACCACTACATTGTCGTCCAGGATTTCAAGTTGTCTATACGTCAGCATTGAAAAAAGCATTCAATGAAAAATAAAACGAACCATTCGCTTCCCTGGTGGAAAAAAATGATCACCTGATTGGACTACCTGCTGGACACACTGACCACCTGCTGGACACACTGACCACCTGGTGGACAAACTGATCACCTGATTGGACTAATTGACCACCTTTTGGACACACTGACCACTTGTTGGATACACTGACCACCTGCTGGACACACTGACCACCTGCTGGATAAACTGATCACCTGATTGGACTAATTGACCACCTGCTGGACACACTGACCACCTGGTGGACAAACTGATCACCTGATTGGACTAATTGACCATCTGCTGGACACACCGACCACCTGCTGGACACACTGACCACCTGTTGGACACGCTGACCACATGCTTGACAAACTGACCCCTGCTATGAAACTGTCTCCACGAATTAACATAAGAATGCAGTCAAGCAACAGCAGGCGTGCTACCATAATACTCTTGTCTCTGGCCTCCTTAGTCGTTGTCATCTTCATCTTTGTGCCAGTACATGAATTGTTTTTCTCTTTTCCGTCTTGGAGAAATGTCAGCATTTATCAGATTGTCAAAATGCACCTGTCTTCACGTCCAACTCACGTCGGTCAGGTGTGCACGTGCTCAAAGACAAATCGACCTGGGGTTCAGAGGTCAGATCTGAACATTGATAACGTAAGTCCGTGTTTTGTAATACAAGTTCCTATTATGTCATGTTGGTTCTTAATAAATGTTTTAAGTATACATTAGATGAATGAATGAATGAATGTTGTTTTCCCACTCATTGAGAATAATTGATCCACACGTAGGAAGTTTCTTTACCATTCACCTTTTCAAGGAGCATATATCATCAAGGATCTTGGGCGAACTCTTCCTGTCACCTGCTGTCAACTCAAGGCTTCTCTCGTCATTTTCAGTTCTGTCTCCAGTTTAAATCGAATGCATGTTTTTAATGTAAAGTTTCAGACGCAAAATCTGGAGTTGTTCTTAGACGAAATGATGGTGAATCAGCAACCCAGACTCATTTTGTCTTTCTCTGAGTTAGGTTCATGAGCTATCTTATTGTTTGAGTTAGTGTTCATGAGCTATCTTATTGTCTGCATTAGTGTTCATGAGCTATCTTATTGTCTGCGTTATTGTTCATGAGCTATCTTATTGTCTGCGTTAGTGTTCATGAGCTATCTTATTGTCTGAGTTAGTGTTCAAGAGCTATCTTATTGTCTGCGTTATTGTTCATGAGCTATCTTATTGTCTGAGTTAGTGTTCATGAGCTATCTTATTGTCTGCGTTATTGTTCATGAGCTATCTTATTGTCTGCGTTAGTGTTCATGAGCTATCTTATTGTCTGCGTTATTGTTCATGAGCTATCTTATTGTCTGCGTTAGTGTTCATGAGCTATCTTATTGTCTGCGTTATTGTTCATGAGCTATCTTATTGTCTGCGTTAGTGTTCATGAGCTATCTTATTGTCTGAGTTAGTGTTCAAGAGCTATCTTATTGTCTGCGTTATTGTTCATGAGCTATCTTATTGTCTGAGTTAGTGTTCATGAGCTTTCTTAATGTCTGAGTTAGTGTTCATGAGCTATCTTATTGTCTGAGTTAGTGTTCATGAGCTATCTTATTGTCTGAGTTAGTGTTCATGAGCTATCTTATTGTCTGCGTTATTGTTCATGAGCTATCTTATTGTCTGAGTTAGTGTTCATGAGCTATCTTATTGTCTGAGTTAGTGTTCATGAGCTATCTTATTGTCTGCGTTATTGTTCATGAGCTATCTTATTGTCTGAGTTAGTGTTCATGAGCTATCTTATTGTCTGCGTTAGTGTTCATGAGCTATCTTATTGTCTGCGTTATTGTTCATGAGCTATCTTATTGTCTGAGTTAGTGTTCAAGAGCTTTATTGTCTGAGTTAGTGTTCATGAGCTATCTTATTGTCTGAGTTAGTGTTCAAGAGCTATCTTATTGTCTGCGTTATTGTTCATGAGCTATCTTATTGTCTGCATTAGTGTTCATGAGCTTTATTGTCTGAGTTAGTGTTCATGAGCTATCTTATTGTCTGAGTTAGTGTTCAAGAGCTATCTTATTGTCTGCGTTATTGTTCATGAGCTATCTTATTGTCTGAGTTAGTGTTCATGATCTATCTTATTGTCTGCGTTATTGTTCATGAGCTATCTTATTGTCTGCGTTAGTGTTCATGAGCTATCTTATTGTCTGAGTTAGTGTTCAAGAGCTATCTTATTGTCTGCGTTATTGTTCATGAGCTATCTTATTGTCTGAGTTAGTGTTCATGAGCTGTCTTATTGTTTGAGTTAGTGTTCATGAGCTATCTTATTGTCTGAGTTAGTGCTCATGAGCTATCTTATTGTCTGAGTTAGTGTTCATGAGCTATCTTATTGTCTGAGTTAGTGTGTTCATGAGATATCTTATTGTCTGCGTTATTGTTCATGAGCTATCTTATTGTCTGAGTTAGTGTTCATGAGATATCTTATTGTCTGAGTTAGTGTTCATGAGCTATCTTATTGGTTCATGAGCTATCGTATTGTCTGAGTTAAGGTTCATGAGACATCTTATTGTCTGAGTTAGTGTTCATAAGCTATCTTATTGGTTCATGAGCTATCTTATTGTCTGAGTTAAGGTTCATGAGCCTTCTTATTATCTGAGTTAGTGTTCATGAGTTATCTTATTGTCTGAGTTAGTGTTCATGAGCTATCTTATTGTCTGAGTTAGTGTTCATGAGCTATCTTATTGGTTCATGAGCTATCTTATTGTTTGATTTAGGGCTCATGAGCTATCTTATTGTCTGAGTTAGTGTTCATGAGCGATTGTATTGCTTCATGAGCTATCTTATTGTCTGAGTTAGGGTTCATGAGCTATTTTGTTGTCTGATTTAGGGCTCATCAGCTATCTTATTGTCTGAGTTAGTGTTCATGAGCTATCTTATTGGTTCATGATCTAACTTTTTGTCTGAGTTAGGGTTCGTGAGCTATATTATTGTCTGAGAGTGTTCATGAGCTATCTTATTGGTTCATAGCTATCTTATTGTTTGAGTCAGGGTTCATGAGATATGTGAGATAAAATCTGATAGTGTTTATGTGAGATGAGATGTAATAGTTTTTGTGTGATATAAAAGTTGATAGTGTTTATGTGAGATGAGATGTGATAGTTTTTGTGTGAGATAAAAGATGATAGTGTTTATGTGAGATGAGATGTGATAGTTTTTGTGTGATTTAAAATATGATAGTGTTTATGTGAGGAGATGTGATAGTTTTTACATGAGATAAAAGATGATAGTGTTAAGTGAGATGAGATGTGATAATCTTTGTATGAGATAAGAGCTGATAGTGTTTATGTGAGATAAGAGCTGATAGTGTTTATGTGAGATGAGATGTTATAGTTTTTGTGTGATATAAAAGATGATAGTGTTTATGTGAGATGAGATGTGAGTTTTTGTGTGATGTAAATGGTGATAGAGTTTATGTGAGATGATAGTGTTTTACATCCAGGAAAAAACGGATAGACTTAATAAGTTTAGCCAGCAGGTGGGCTTAAAAATCAATTTAAAGAAGTCTGAGGTCATGACGCTCAATGTGAGCAACCCTGAGCCCATATCAGTAAGGAATAAGCAATTGGTACAGACAGATACCTTCACATACCTAGGAAGCATAGTAACACCAGACGGCGGGGCAGGCAAAGACATCAACATCAGAATGAATAAGGCAAGAACAGCCTTCTTTGGCCTAAATAACATCTGGAAGTCCTCCCAATACAGCACAAGCACAAAATTAAGATTATATCAGAGCTGTGTGCTTTCTGTGCTTCTCTATGGTGCGGAATGCTGGAGAGTTACAGAGAAGGAAATGTCGTAATTGTCCTCTTTTCACACAACATGCCTAAGAAAAATTCACCGAATCTTTTGGCCGAATACCATCGCTAACCAAGATCTGCTTACTCGTAGCAAGCAAGAGGACATGCACACCATCATAGCTGGCAGACGCTGGAACTGGGTTGGTCATGTCCTCAGAAGAGACCCCGATGCTATCACAAGAACAGCTATGCTTTGGACCCCTGAAGGAAAACGAAAGAGAGGCCGACCAAAAACAACCTGGCGGAGGACTGTGGAGGCTGAGATGCAAAGAATGAACCAGAGTTGGGGCACTGTACCAAGGATGGCCACCGACCGAGCAAAGTGGAATCAATTTGTTGTTGCCCTACAAGACGCCACTAGGCGTGATGGCCACTGACTGCTTTGACGGTCGGCGGCTAAGGATCAAAGAAGAAGAAAGATAGTGTTTATATGAGATGAGAGGTTATAGTGTTTATGTGAGATGAGATGTGATAGTTTTTGTGTGAGATAAGAGCTGATAGTGTTTATCTGAGATGAGATGTGATAGTTTTTGTGTGAGATAAAAGATGATAGTGTTTATGTGAAATGAGATGTGATAGTTTTTGTGTGAGAAAAGAGCTGATAGTGTTTATGTGAGATGAGATGTGATAGTGTTTGTGTAAGATAAGAGCTGATGGTGTTTATGTGATAGATGAGATGTGATAGTTTATGTGTGATATAAAAGATGATAGTGTTTATGTGAGATGAGATGTGATAGTTTTTGTGTGAGATAAAAGATGATAGTGTTTATGTGAGATGAGATGTGATAGTTTTTGTGTGATATAAAAGATGATAGTATTTATGTGAGATCAGGTGTGATAGTTTTTGTGTTGATGTAAATGGTGATAGAGTTTATGTGAGATTATAGTGTTTATATGAGATGAGAGGGGATAGTGTTTATGTGAGATGAGATGTGGTAGTTTTTGTGAGATGAAACATGATAGTGTTTATGTCAGATCATAGGTGATAGTGTTTATGTGAGACAAAAGATGATAGTGTTTATGTGAGATGTGAGGTGATAGTGTTCATGTGAGATGAGATGTGATAGTTTTTGTGTGAGATAAGAAGTGATACTGTTTATATGAGATAAGAGGTGATAGTGTTTGTGTGAGATAAGAGGTGATAGTGTTTGTGTGAGATAACAGGTGATAGTGTTTGTGAAGGTGAGAGGTGATAGTGTTTGTGTGACATAAGAGGTGATAGTGTTTGTGTGAGATAACAGGTGATAGTGTTTGTGAAGGTGAGAGGTGATAGTGTTTGTGTGAGATAACAGGTGAAAGTGTTTGTGTGAAATAAGAGGTGATACTGTTTGTGTGAGATAACAGATGATAGTATTTGTGTGAGATGAGAGGTGATAGTGTTTGTTCAGGATGAGAGGTGCACACACATTCACATATAAGCTCACACACACACACACACCAGCCCCCATATTCCTGTACGTTTAAAATTTCTTCCAAATAACAGATACAATTTTATGAGCAAACAAGAGAAAAGTTAAGCAACCTGAAACCGGAAGAGCAATGGAAAGCAGCTTTCATGCCAGCCCTAGACAGAGAGAATAAGGTAATTTTAATATTAAACTAATGTGGTTATTGTGATTTGTTATTGAAAGCAACAATAACAGTATTATATTTGTTTCTTTTACCAAATGGTGGCAAGTGCAAAATTTAGATTACATAAAGTAGTTTGAACGACAGAAGAGTTGCGTTAGCAGTTGAATACTACAACTGAATACATTTGTGCCTGAAATTCTACATCCAGTTCAGTACTACAAGTATGACAGTGCATTCCATAATATGCTGTCAGAACATTCTTCTGAGATCAAGTTATTTTTCAAGATGTGCTAAACTGGCCAAGAAATCTTTTGATTTAAAACATAGCAGAATTTTTTTTTTAATGATGAGAACATTCATGAAGTAATTATGAAATAAGCAACTGTTACCTGACTTTTATACCAATGTAATCATATTGAACTGTTTATCAAATACACGTTTCTTTAGAAGACTCGTAGCTAGGGATGTGCCTTGAAGAAACAAAGCTAATGATTAATTTGATTAAAAACACACACTGACATCTTTTTCCTATATTCTGTCTGTTCTTTTTTAAATGTATACTTCAGGAATGACTGAGTGAACGCAAGTATGATCATTGTATATGTATACTTCAGGAATATTTGTGTGAGCACAGGTATGTCTATTTTGAATTATTGCTCAATTAATTCCATTATTTGTTTCTTATGTATCAAACTAACGCTGGTTCCTAAAAGTTGTCCAGTTGGGGATTCCTAGATCATTTATTTATTCTCTAGTTTACACTCCTGATCCAGAGACCAACCCACTCCTGATCCAGAGACCAACCCACTCCTGATCCAGAGACCAACCCACTCCTGATCCAGAGACCAACCCACTCCTGATCCAGAGACCAACCCACTCCTGATCCAGAGACCAACCACTTTAAGAGAAGCTTGCCCGAAGTAATGTATGTGTTCTTACAGTCTAGGTTTGTCATGTACTTTTTGTAGTTTTCTATCTTATGGAAGGTCATCCTGATATGATAGGAAACTCTGTACAGAGCGATACAACATGAGACAATGTGATCATGAGAAGTGTCCCTCCGTCGGACAAGTGTTTTGGCCATTTTTCTTCTTTACACTCTGAAGGGAGGGGGGGGGGGGGGTAGTGGACCCACTTGCGTCATGACGCTCAAGTGTCCACTCCTGTTGTCTTTCCCGCCTGCACTGCAAATTGAACCCACTTCACCTTGGTTGCAACTTTTAACTTCACTCCTGGTTTTATCCATGCTGCCAGCTGGAGGTAACAGTTAAAGTAACCATTGTGATGTATACAAATTACCGTTCTAAATTCCATAGCAATAATGATTACAGTTTTTTGGCTTTGATTTCAACAGATTACTCTGATGTTAGTGTATGCTGTGTTCAAATATGCCATGGATTCAGCTGGTCTTGATCATATTCTCATGCATGGATCAGCAATGGGAGCATGGAGGCATCATGGAGTCACACCCTGGGATGATGACATTGACATTGCCGTTCACGTCAAGGACTGGTTAAAAATAAAACTGGTCCTGTCTTGTATTGAAGGCTACACCCTTGATTCTAATAGCAATTCTAAATGGGCATTTTTTAAAAGGTATCTTCTTTTTAGATTTAGCTTTGAGTGCTTCAGTATGAAATCATAAGAAAGATTTGTTATGTGCATTGTTATGAAAGAATCAATATGTGCGTGCACCTAAAGTCTAAATGAAAACTGTGAGGTAAAAGTACGATGTTTTTAATGATATATTTTTTCAGTGGATAGAGGTTTCTAAGACATCAAGATAATCTAAGGGCACGAACGAACGAACGAACTTTATTTTCAAAGGGTTGAGAATTGGACACGCAGGCCCGTCTGACATTCTGCCCTTCCTTTCTCTCACCTTTCATACTGAATTCATTTATTCCCATATGCATTTTACATATCAATGTCAAGGAATTCAACGTTGTAAAGTAAAATAAAATAGCACACTCATATTAACATTAACTACTTATAAACATGACATAAAATATGTTGAAAAGTACAAACATCGTCATTAGAACCTACAGTTGATATTATAAGAAAAGATAATATGATTAGGGAGGCATGTAATCAGAACTAATAAAGTATTCGAAAAGTCTACGATTGTATGAATAGGGACTGAGGTTGTTTCTTAGGTTATGTGGAAGACAATTCCAAAGATGAGCAGCAGAGTACGCTAAGCTTTTCTTGAATAAGTCAAGCCTAGGCTTGGGCACTTGCAATTTCTTAAAGCGTTGACTGCGTCTTTCGTTGTATTTGAACATTGGCCACAGGGAGCAACATCAAAATAATCTAAAGGAGCAGCATCAAGATAATCTAAGGGAGCAAAATCAAGATAATTTAAGGGAGCAACATCAAGATAATCTAAGAGAGCAGCATCAAGATAATCTAAGAGAGCAGCATCAAGATAATCTAATGGAGCAACATCAAGATAATCTAATGGAGCAATATCAAGATAATCTAAGAGAGCAACATCAAGATAATCTAAGGGAGCAACATCAAGATAATCTAAGAGAGCAGCATCAAGATAATCTAATGGAGCAACATCAAGATAATCTAAGGGAGCAACATCAAGATAATCTAAGAGAGCAACATCAAGATAATCTAATGGAGCAACATCAAGATAATCTAAGGAAGCAACATCAAGATAATCTAAGGAAGCAACATCAAGATAATCTAATGGAGCAACATCAAGATAATCTAATGGAGCAACATCAAGATAATCTAATTGAGCAATATCAAGATAATCTAATGGAGCAACATCAAGATAATCTAATGGAGCAACATCAAGATAATCTATTGGAGCAACATCAAGATAATCTAATGGAGCAACTTCAAGATAATCTAAGAGAGCAACATCAAGATAATCTAAGAGAGCAGCATCAAGATAATCTAATGGAGCAACATCAAGATAATCTAAGAGAGCAACATCAAGATAATCTAAGGGAGCAACATCAAGATAATCTAAGAGAGCAACATCAAGATAATCTAATGGAGCAACATCAAGATAATCTAAGGAAGCAACATCAAGATAATCTAAGAGAGCAACATCAAGATAATCTAATGGAGCAACATCAAGATAATCTAATGGAGCAACATCAAGATAATCTAATTGAGCAATATCAAGATAATCTAATGGAGCAACATCAAGATAATCTAATGGAGCAACATCAAGATAATCTATTGGAGCAACATCAAGATAATCTAATGGAGCAACTTCAAGATAATCTAAGAGAGCAACATCAAGATAATCTAAGAGAGCAGCATCAAGATAATCTAATGGAGCAACATCAAGATAATCTAAGAGAGCAACATCAAGATAATCTAAGGGAGCAACATCAAGATAATCTAAGAGAGCAACATCAAGATAATCTAATGGAGCAACATCAAGATAATCTAAGGAAGCAACATCAAGATAATCTAAGAGAGCAACATCAAGATAATCTAATGGAGCAACATCAAGATAATCTAATGGAGCAACATCAAGATAATCTAATTGAGCAATATCAAGATAATCTAATGGAGCAACATCAAGATAATCTAATGGAGCAACATCAAGATAATCTATTGGAGCAACATCAAGATAATCTAATGGAGCAACTTCAAGATAATCTAAGAGAGCAACATCAAGATAATCTAAGAGAGCAGCATCAAGATAATCTAATGGAGCAACATCAAGATAATCTAAGAGAGCAACATCAAGATAATCTAAGAGAGCAACATCAAGATAATCTAAGAGAGCAACATCAAGATAATCTAAGAGAGCAACATCAAGATAATCTAATGGAGCAACATCAAGATAATCTAATGGAGCAACATCAAGATAATCTAAGAGAGCAACATCAAGATAATCTAATGGAGCAACATCAAGATAATCTAATGGAGCAACATCAAGATAATCTAATTGAGCAATATCAAGATAATCTAATGGAGCAACATCAAGATAATCTAATGGAGCAACATCAAGATAATCTATTGGAGCAACATCAAGATAATCTAATGGAGCAACTTCAAGATAATCTAAGAGAGCAACATCAAGATAATCTAAGAGAGCAGCATCAAGATAATCTAATGGAGCAACATCAAGATAATCTAAGAGAGCAACATCAAGATAATCTAAGGGAGCAACATAAAGATAATCTAAGAGAGCAACATCAAGATAATCTAAGAGAGCAACATCAAGATAATCTAAGAGAGCAACATCAAGATAATCAAAGAGAGCAACATCAAGATAATCTAAGAGAGCAACATCAAGATAATCTAAGAGAGCAACATCAAGATAATCTAATGGAGCAAAATCAAGATAATCTATTGGAGCAACATCAAGATAATCTAATGGAGCAACTTCAAGATAATCTAAGAGAGCAACATCAAGATAATCTAAGAGAGCAGCATCAAGATAATCTAATGGAGCAACATCAAGATAATCTAATGGAGCAACATTAAGATAATCTAAGAGAGCAACATCAAGATAATCTAAGAGAGCAGCATCAAGATAATCTAAGAGAGCAACATCAAGATAATCTAAGAGAGCAACATCAAGATAATCTAAGAGAGCAACATCAAGATAATCTAAGAGAGCAACATCAAGATAATCTAAGAGAGCAACATCAAGATAATCTAAGAGAGCAACATCAAGATAATCTAAGGGAGCAACATCAAGATAATCTAAGAGAGCAACATCAAGATAATCTAATGGAGCAACATCAAGATAATCTAATGGAGCAACATCAAGATAATCTAATGGAGCAACATCAAGATAATCTAAGAGAGCAACATCAAGATAATCTAATGGAGCATCATCAAGATAATCTAAGAGAGCAGCATCAAGATAATCTAATGGAGCAACATCAAGATAATCTAATGGAGCAACATCAAGATAATCTAAGAGAGCAACATCAAGATAATCTAATGGAGCAACATCAAGATAATCTAATGTAGCAACATCAAGATAATCTAAGAGAGCAACATCAAGATAATCTAAGGGAGCAGCATCAAGATAATCTAAGAGATCAGCATCAAGATAATCTAATGGAGCAACATCAAGATAATCTAAGGGAGCAACATCAAGATAATCTAAGAGAGCAACATCAAGATAATCTAATGGAGCAACATCAAGATAATCTAATGGAGCAACATCAAAATAATCTAAGGGAGCAACATCAAGATAATCTAAGAGAGCAACATCAAGATAATCTAATGGAGCAACATCAAGATAATCTAATGGAGCAACATCAAGATAATCTAATGGAGCAACGTCAAGATAATCTAATGGAGCAACATCAAGATAATCTAATGGAGCAACATCAAGATAATCTAAGAGAGCAACATCAAGATAATCTAATGGAGCAACATCAAGATAATCTAATGAAGCCACAGCAGGCTCTATTTATCATGTGTAACATTGAGAATTCATTGTCAAGCTCTTAAATATGACCTATTTTCCTCTGACAGTAATGGTCCACTTCTGATAGACGGTGTCAAACGATGGCCATTCCTTGACATATTTCTTTATTCACAAGATGAAAACTACGCCTGGGGTTTGAACTATATTCACCTCAGGAAGTTTGTCTTTCTGAAAGAGGACATGTTTCCTGTACAGACAGTGCCTTTTGAATGTTTTATGGTAAGTACTGAATTATGCAATGTTAAGAGTTCAATGGGCAGCAAAATTTAAAAAAAAACCCCAAAAATGATATCTCAATAGAGGCCAGTGCACAAGAAAGCTTATTATGTACTTCAGAAAGAATCACTTTTAGTCACGGGAAGTGAACAGATAAAATATATTATAACAATAGGTCACACTGATCTAAAAAGAAATAGGTCCCATTCATCTAAAACAAGATAGGTCACTCTGATCTAAAACATCTAAAACAAGCTAGGTCAGACTGGCCTAAAATATGATAGGTCACACTTATCTAAAACAAGATAGGTCACTCTGATCTAAAACATCTAAAACAAGCTAGGTCAGACTGGCCTAAAATATGATAGGTCACACTGATCTAAAATAAGATAGGTCACACTGATCTAAAATAAGATAGGTCACACTGATCTAAAATATTTATAACACATAAGGAAGGTAAACCCAAGGCCTGTAAACAGTAAATAAATATTAGACAAACATAAAGGTATGTTTTCAGGCACTCGTAAGAAATAAAGAAGTAGAAAACTAGACAACAGAAAAACAACAGACGTGAGTAGCTTATCCAAGACTCGAACTCAGGACCTTCCGTGCCACAACCCCGCCTAGCTGTGCAAGCGAATCACACTATCCTCCCTGCCATCTACGCATCACCAAAAATGATTTATTACACATAAGGGAGGGAAACCCGAGGCCTGTAAACAGTAAATTAATATGAAACAAATATAAAGGTATGTTATCAGGCACTCGCAGGAAATAAAGAAGTAGAACACCAGACAACAGAAAAACTACAGACATGAGTGGCTTACCCAGGATTTGAACACTGGACCTTCGGTGCGACAACAGAAGTAGAACACCAGACAACAGAAAAACAACAGACATGAGTGGCTTACCCAGGATTTGAACACTGGACCTTCCGTGCGACAACCCCGCCTAGCCATGCAAGCGAATCACACTATCCGCCCTGCCATCTACGCATCATCAAAAAATGATGTTTCAATGGCAGGTCAACAGTGCGAACCACAATACATGACACCAGAAGTCCACCATGGGCAGTTCAGCCTATTAATGACGCAATCACTTCTGTTGTATTTCTATCAAGCAGTATAGGCCGAATCCAACAAGACAAGGACCTTAATACTGTGTCCAGTAAATGATAGTAGACTAGAACAGTGAGAACAGGATAGTGGGTAGGTTTGGTATTGTATAAACATTTATTACATATAAGGGAAGGAAACCCGAGGCCTGTAAACAGTAAATTAATATGAAACAAATATAAAGGTATGTTATCAGGCACTCGCAGGAAATAAAGAAGTAGAACACCAGACAACAGAAAAACAACAGACATGAGTGGCTTACCCAGGATTTGAACACTGGACCTTCCGTGCGACAACCCCGCCTAGCCATGCAAGCGAATCACACTATCCGCCCTGCCATCTACGCATCATCAAAAAATGATGTTTCAATGGCAGGTCAACAGTGCGAACCACAATACATGACACTAGAAGTCCACCATGGGCAGTCCAGCCTATTAATGACGCAATCACTTCTGTTGTTCCCCTATTATTCGAAAAGTATAGGCCAGACTTACACAAGACAAAGACCTTAATACTGTGTCTAGTAAATGATAGAAGACTAAGAACAAAGTCTGGCCGTCTACACTGATGGATCCAAGGGTGATACTCGACAACTAGGTGCAGGAGTAGTAATACCACAGTGGGGAATCAAAAAGAGCTACAGTGTAACTGAAGGGGCTTCGATTTTTACCGCAGAGATGGTAGCAATTCTAAAAAAGTTTAGAAATAATCGAAGATAACCCACCTGAAGCTGTTACGATATTTACAGATTCACTATCATCACTACCACTAGAACACCCAGGTATATCTAGCCGGCCAGACATAAAGGAAAAAATTCTAGCAATTAATACATCACTAGGGAACAGAGGATGTAGTGTGAGGCTAGTGTGGGTTCCAGCACACATAGGTATAGCTGGTAACGAGTTGGCAGACCACAACGTCAAGAATGGAAGAATAAGTACAAACAATATAAGAGCAGGACTGGGAAGGTCGGAGATCAAGAGCCAAGTGAAGCTAACTATAAACGAGGAATGGACGAACAGTATAAAAGGCAGACACGCATGCAAACTGCTGAAAGAACCAACAAGGACGTGTCAGGTCAGAGAAGAATTAAAGATACCATCGAACAAAATACTGTGGCGTCTCCGTCTCGGTGCAGCACACTTTATGATAGAGGAACCACGCTGCCAAGAATGTCAGGAAGAGAATGAAATAGACCACTGCCTGATCCACTGTAAAAAGTACGAACAACAAAGGCTTGAATTAAAAACTTACTATAGAAATCAAAATATAGACATGACAGGTGATAAGGTTTTAAGTATAGATGCCACAGGAGATGCCAATTAATACTTAAAAGATATATACATAAAACAAAGGAAAACATATAAGGTTAGTACTTCAGAAAAGACATCCAACCACATAGAAATTAAGCAACAAGAACTAACGAATCATTAAAAAAAAAACAACAGAAAAAAAAACAAAACTTACTAACTACTCATTAGACAAGGAAAGACAACGAGATTTAAAAAAAAAGAACAAATACTAAAACAAATTAAAACCAAGTGTAAAGGACAATAGTTATCTATATACAATACAAAAGAGAAAATAAAGTGGACAAATACTAATATAAATTAAAATCAGCAACTGCTAAAGACAATAGCTATTTAAATTGAACACAAAATTAGTAAATAAAATGACACTAAATACCCCAATTATAACCAATTTTCAGGTTGAACAGGGTTGACCAAGATGGAACGAGAAGAGGCAATAACGGTCAGCTGTTAAGTGCCCGCTCTCCACCCATCACCTCTTCACAACAACAACAAAATGGTAAATTTCCGGTATTATGTGTTGCGGGTAAATGTGTTGCGTTGTTATGTGTTGCGATGACCCGTCATCGAAGCTTCATTTTGGTGATGCCTAGATGGCAGGGAGGATAGTGGGATTCGCTTGCATAGCTAGGCGGGGTTGTCACACGGAAGGTATGGGTTCGAGTCCTGGGTAAGCCACTCACGTCTGTTGTTTTTCTGTTGTCTAGTTTTCTACTTCTTTATTTCTTACGAGTGGTCTAAAACAAGATAGGTCACACTGATCTAAAACAAGATAGGTCACACTGATCTAAAACAAGATAGGTCACACTGATCTAAAATAAGATAGGTCACACTTATCTAAAACAAGATAGGTCACACTTATCTACAACAAGATAGGTCACACTGATCTACAACAAGATAGGTCATACTTATCTAAAACAAGATAGGTCTAACTGATCTACAACACGATAGGTCACACTGATCTAAAACAAGATAGGTCACACTGATCTAAAACAAGGTAGGTCACGCTGATCTAAAACAAGATAGGTCCAACTGATCTAAAACAAGATAGGTCACACTTATCTAAAATAAGATAGGTCACACTGATCTAAAACAAGATAGGTCACACTGATCTAAAACAAAATAGGTCACACTGATCTAAAACAAGATAGGTCACACTTATCTACAACAAGATAGGTCTAATTGATCTAAAACAAGATAGGTCACACTTATCTACAACAAGATAGGTCTAACTGATCTAAAATAAGTTAGGTCACACTGATCTAAAACAAGATAGGTCTAACTGTTCTAAAACAAGATAGGTCTATCTGATCTAAAACAAGATAGGTCACACTTATCTAAAACAAGATAGGTCTAACTGATCTAAAACAAGATAGGTCACTCTGATCTAAAATAAGATAGGTCTAACTGATCTAAAACAAGATAGGTCACACTGATCTAAAACAAGATAGTTCCAACTGATCTAAAACAAGATAGGTCACACTTATCTAAAACAAGATAGGTCACACTTATCTAAAACAAGATAGGTCACACTGATCTAAAATAAGATAGGTCACACTGATCTAAAACAAGATAGGTCTAACTGATCTAAAACAAGATAGGTCACACTTATCTAAAACAAGATAGGTCACACTTATCTAAAACAAGATAGGTCTAACTGATCTAAAACAAGATAGGTCACACTGATCTAAAACAAGATAGGTCACACTTATCTAAAACAAGATAGGTCATAAACAAATAATAATAATAGCATCAACTGTAAGATAAAAAAAAAAACAATGAATCCTGGGACAATAGACCAAAAAATGGCCCATGTTACAACAACAACGTCTTCATCAGCAATAAATTCATTAAAACACGAGAGACAAGAAAGTTAGAACTATTCTAAATGACAACACGAGAGACAAGAATGTTAGAACTAATCTAAATGATAACATGAGAGAAAGAAAGTTAGAACTAATCTAAATGATGATATGAGAGACAAGAAAGTTGGAACTAATGTAAATGACAACATGAGAGACAAGAAAGTTAGAACTAATCTAAATGACAACACGAGAGACAAGAAAGTTAGAACTAATGTAAATGATGATATGAGAGACAAGAAAGTTAGAACTATTCTAAATGACAACATGAGAGACAAGAAAGTTGGAACTAATCTAAATGACAACATGAGAGACAAGAAAGTTAGAACTAATCTAAATGATGATATGAGAGACAAGAAAGTTAGAACTATATTAAATGACAACATGAGAGACAAGAAAGTTAGAACTAATCTAAATGATGATATGAGAGACAAGAAAGTTAGAACTAATCTAAATGACCGGAGAAGAGAGAAAAAAAAGTAAGAACTAATCTAAATGACAGAAAGAGAGAAAAGAAAGTGAGAACTAATCTAAATGACAGGAGGAGAGAGAGAAAAGTGAGAACTAATCTAAATGACAGGAGGAGAGAGAAAAAAGTAAGAACTAATCTAAATGACAGAAGAAGAGAGAAAAAAGTGAGAAATAAATGACCGCAGGAGAGAAAAGAAAGTGAGAACTAATCTAAATGACAGGAGGAGAGAGAAAAGAAAGTGAGAACTAATCTAAATGACAGGAGGAGAGAGAAATAAAAGTAAGAACTTATCTAAATGACAGCAGGAGAGAGAAAAAAGTGAGAACTAATCTAAATGACAGGAGGAGAGAGAAAAGAAAGTTAGAACTAATCTAAATGACAGGTTGAGAGAAATGAAGAACTAGTTCAAATGGGTTAAAAACGAACAAAAAGACACTAATCACTGAGGATGGTCACTTTTGTTACGCCATTAAATCAAAGTCAGAAATACCACGAGAACACAATGAAGAACTTAATGAAACAGTAGGAATAAGAACACACAAGCGGATGCAAGAGGAAACAAAATAAAAGGGGGCGGGGGATAAAATAGCAATAAACTAGAAGGATAAGGAAGTATTTACAGAAAAGTATATGAATAATAATGATATACGTAGTAACCATAACAACAGAAGAATTTAAATATTAAAACTCTGAATATAAAATATAATAATTAATAGATAGATGGATAAAATAAATAATAACGCTAATAGAAAAATAAAGATGGCATTAAAATAAATTCATAAACAAATAAAGGACACATTGTTTACAATAAATGTTATGCATAAATAACATTAAATGAATAAAAAATAAATAACTGGCGCTATATTTTATGAAAGACTGATGTTTGACTTCCCTTACCAGTTTGACGTCATTCGTCTTAATTATTTGCTTATAATATACCATATCTATTGCTGCGACCCTCTTTTATTTTCTTGATAATTGTATTTTGTGCCCTTCTTCATTCTCCTATTCTATTGTGTGTTCATCATGCTTTATCAGATGTTTGCAGTGTCCATTGCTTGTCCATATTCTTCCTTGACGCCTGTTTGTAACTGGCTGAGGAAGGGTGACACCCGAAACGTCCCATAATTCCTGTATCTGTTTATTTGTAAAACTGATATTATAACATTTTATTTTTTAATTCACATTTTTGTACTTTCCTTACCAGTTTTACAGTAGCCCCCTATTTTTTTTTTACTTATAATATAGATTGTCCTGTGCGTTGATGTGCTTTTGCAGCTTTTATAACTCATCACTTTCTGTTTCAGGTGTTTTCTTGAACTGCTTTCAGGTGCTTTCTTGAACTGCTTTCAGGTGCTTTCTTGAACTGCTTTCAGGTGCTTTCTTGAACTGCTTTCAGGTGCTTTCTTGAACTGCTTTCAGGCATTGTTTTTCTGTTTTTTTTACTTTCTTTGATATATTTTGTCATATGCTCTTCTGAGGAGTATTCCTTCTGTATTCCTTTGGGATGGAAGTGGTTAAGAGGTTTAATTCTCTATTTCTAAAGGTACCGGGTTCGCTACCAGCACAGGGAATATAATTGATGGAAATTGTTTTCAGAACCAGTGGTTCATCATGTGACACTCCCCCCTGATCTCCTGGGTAGTGAGATTGGATACCTAGCCTTCTCGGATAAGGGCAAATAAAATAGAAGGTTTCATGTGCATCTTGCTCATGTTAAAAATCCCTCAGCAGTTGAAATCGTAAAGAGTAGGTCATACGGTCGCTGCCCTGGCAAAATGTAAAAAATTCGAAAACCTACTCACCACAGAAATATTTATACGAGAATACGTAGAATGTATGATTGATGTATACACACACACACTGGTATATCCTTGCTGGTGGTATGGGGTTCAGGCACAGTGCTGCTGACGTCCTCCTTGTGTCATCTAAGGAAGGAGATCAGAGCACTGATGAAGTTGTCCGTGTGTTATAAAGATGGTTCTCCCCCCAAACCAAACCTTCTGTTTGCCTCTAATTCTAAAATCTTTGCTGCAGTCAAGATATTTTATGTTGCCAAAGATTTCCAGTTTTCATTCCAAGGTTGATTGTTACAGGTTTTTGTCTAATTGTTTGGACAGTTCTTTATTGAAATGTTCCCATATTGCATTTGTACTAGCAGATCGAAACTTTATGGCATCTCTTTTCCCATCCAAGAAGTGAGTGAGTTCATCATCAGTCAGGTCAACTTAAATATTGTTTGTTCTGTAGACTGCATCCCAGTTGATATCATCCGATGTTTTATCTATAGGATTACTGTTGATCTGCTGATGAGCTCCCATACCCGCTTTTTTTTTTTTTTTTTGATTCTGTGAATTGTAATTCCTTTTTGTGTAGAAACTTTCCTACCACAGATACATGAAATTATGGCAGTTATTCCGAAAAAAATGTTATTGTTGTTGTTATTGTTGTTGTTATTGTTGTTGTTATTGTTGTTCAGAATCAGAATCAACATCATTGCACTCCGGGCAAACCCATAGGGACTCAATCTCCCTCAGCAAACGCTGGGTGTATATACGCCAGATGCATCCTCTCATACGTTCATCCTCGCCAGTTCATCATTAGCCTTGATGATTCATTGATTGCAGTGTCATCCTCTAACAGGCGATCATTAACTGCCCTCGCGATCTCTCCCTTATCCGTATCCAATGCACCTTCTATCAATGGTGTTCAAGGTAGTCTTTCATTTCCGCGTACACCTGCATGCTCAGGACAGTATATCCACACCAGTTCCTGAAGATTCGAGCCTTCTATGGAGGTTTTCCATTCATGCCGGAGCTAACCACTTTGGATCTTCCGAAGCATGGACTGAGAGTCTAACAGAATAACTGCCCTTGTTAATGAAGTTTCAGACAACCACCTTAAAGCCGCAGTCACTGCTTCTACCTTCATTCCCATGCTGGAGGTTGTTGTCATGTAAGTCTCGCTATGTTCAGCATCAATCCTACCCATAACAAGAAGCCATATCCTGATTTCTCACCACGGACTACAGACCCAAATAGCGTACACAATGGCATCATCATCCCCGGCGTGATCATTTATCAGTTGATTAATTTCCAATTTTGCCTTCCCATTGCCCAAAGTTCTACACTCTCTGCCAAGGCTGACGATGACTTGCTGGTAGTTAATCCAGATCTCACCTGACTTATTCCACTCTTCCATATATATTCAACTGTGGTCACCAGTCGCGAATAGTTGACTCAGCCTGCACCACCCGTGACAGCCCCCTCTTTATTCTTGATCCTTTGATGTCAGCTATGTCCCTGTGTAGAGTGTTCCTTTTGTCTGTGGTTACTCGCTTATAGGCTTTTACCTGAGACATTGCATGCCTGAATTTAATCTACAGCAATCCAAGCCCAAAACTAAACGCATCCCTTCATTTTGAATGCATTCCAGTCATTCACAATGCGATACTGACATCGTGAAAATCCCTGGCCATACTCAGTTACTGACATGACCAGCTGATGATATAGGAGAAACAGCAATCTCTGCTCCAGGTGCGCCGGAACCATTGTTTTTAGGGCTACCAGGCCTCTCTTGCATTTCTGTATGATGTGATCAATATGGCACTTGAATGATAGCTCGCGATCGAATTTAACTCCAAGGTATTTTAGCTTGTCTTGCCTTTCAATATTCTGCCCACTGAGAGTAATGTCTGGGAGATCTGCTTTCAATATTGAGTTGTTCAAGGAGCACTACAGCACACAGGCTTTGTTAGGATTGATCTTGGAGTAGGTTCCCTTCCACCATTCAGAAACCGTCCGAAGAGTCTCATGTATGCTTCTGGACATTTCTTGTCTGTCTAAGCCAGTCCTGTAAATGAGTATGTTATTACGGATGGGGTTTTCGTTGTCAGTATAATGGTGTGGTGAAGATGGTTTTTGTGACAATATTTTCAATGCATTTGATGGATGTCGTGGGGTGTGCAGTTGAAACAAACAGTTCATAAACCAATGCAGAATGCTGTGGTAGATGGGTCCACATACAGCGAAGTTTAATTATTGAAGCATAAGTTCATTCATGGCATTATTAGAAAGTACATACATAGTAACGAATCATCTCCACAGTCTTGTCTGGTCAATACATATCTGGCCGCTGTACTAGGGGTAGCATCCAATCCACCCAAGTAATGTGGGACAGATTATGTAGACATAGGAATATCTGTATAAATTCCTTAATAGGTTATCACGAACCTTCTCGCTGACTCCATATTCTTCAGCAATAAATAGTGGCGGCCCTCAAAGTACTTCATGCCACATAAATTATATATTTCCTCAAAAATCTCAGGAGCTAGAACAAGTACGTCCTTCTTTGACGACTACAATATACGAAAGGCCTCGAATAAACCGTTTGCATAAATTAGTGCAGAACAGATTACGTCATAAACTTCCGGTGACGTATTAAAATGTGTAGTGTTCATTAACAATGAAAAATCGTGCAAATACATGATTAACCACAGATAGAGATATTACCGCGTAGATTAACTGCTAATAGCCTAAGTGTAGTCAACAAGCAAAAATACATTAATAATGTTACTTAAAATTACCCCCGTCGGTTGGGAATTTAAAAAATCAATTAATTGATTTTTTAAACTAAAAATGGAGATGTAAAATCGCAATGAGTTAATCGATAAAAAACAATGGCCAAAGTTGATCACATAAAATTGTCAGTGATCGTCGTGAGTCAAAGTCTGTATGCATATGTAACAATAGAAACAAAGATGCATAACCGAAAAAAATTCGTCAACGGTCAAGTAAGGAAAGAACAGAAGTACATCATAATCTTATAAATACAAATAATAAGTACATATATGAGAAACGAGAGAGCATGGAATATGAGAATATTGGTAACATAATATTGGTATAGGTGAATTAAATGTAATAGTTTTGCAATAAAATTAAATCAAAGTCGGTGTAGACATAGGTAGAGAGTAATAAGCGAGGAACAATAGAAGGATAGAAAGTAAAGAAAGTATTACAATGTTAACGAAAAAACGGAAATATTATGTTAACAGAATGTGATCGTGTGTGACAGAACCAAAAAAGAAATATAACAAGACAAAGTCGAAAGAAAAAAGGAAAGTAACTGATATTAGAATTGGAGTAGAAAAAATAAAACATGAGTTCTATCTCCCTAAAAGAATTTATCTATAGCGAAGAAAAAAAACATTTATACAATTATACAGAAGATGTGTGTACAAAGCAACCAGGAATATACAGAAGAGTTAAAGTAAATTAATTAATACATTTCAACAACAATATTAAGTTTAAATAAACAATTAGCAGATTAAAGTCTACCGTATGAAAAATGTCTCCAACACAGCATAGTTCCACGAGAGAAAGCGCTGTAAAGTCAGTACCCAGTGAAATATCATCACCGGCTGAGGTCGATAAAGTCACGACAAAACCGTAGTGTTTTTTTAAACAAAGTCCATATAGACACCGACATCCATAGTTCATAAAGTTCTGATCCGACTCAGTATAAGTCTGGCAGTCATTTTGAGTACATAGACGAGGTATGTTCTTTAACCATGGCAGTTTCCTCAAAGCTCGATCAGGGAATGCTGGTAGATCTCTTCATAATAGGTAATAAATCTGAAACAAGCATCTGGACCATCAAATCAAGGATCATGTGTCATTGTAAGCTTCAACCAGGAGCAAATGTCAAGCAATAACTTCTTATCTGACTGTACATAAGCAGCAAAGAAGTTTTCAAACGCTTTGCAGTAACAGTGAGGCCAGACATCAGATACAGATGGTGGGCATCTGGACAGAGCATCCGCCATAACGTTAGCCGATCCAGGTATAGACTGAATGTTGAACTGGAAGGGTTGAAGTATTATAGAAAACCGAGCCAGCTTTGCGTTTCGATGATTAGCACGTTTTAAAGCTGCGACAGACTTCTGATCAGTCTGAATGATGAATGGTGCTCCCAGTAAATATCTTGCAAGTTTCTGGATGGCCCAAACGACAGCCAATAATTCCTTCTCCACTACGGAGTATTTTCTTTCTGTTTCCGTGAGCTTGCAAGATATGTACAACGTAGGGTTTAACTCGTTGTCTAATTCTTGAAATAATCACGCACCCAGTCCAAGATTACTAGCATCTGTGCGGAGTGTATAAATGTGATTTATATCTGGCAACCTCAAAATAGGAGGTGATGAAAAAATATTTAATATGCTGTTAAAAGCGGCCTGACATTTTTCAGACCAGTGTACTGTATTTGGTAAACTCTTTCGTAAAAGAAAGTACAAGTCAGTAGGGACAGTGAAGGAAGTACCAGTAGTGGGATCGAACCCATGAATCGCGTTATCAGCACGAAATAGTGTGCTGGGCGAAAGCAAAAGAGGACAATAGTTACGAGAGTCCCTATCGACTGACAGAAAATGTACATCATGCTGTATTGGCTGAGCATGATGACAATAAATAAAGCAAATACTCCCTAGCACCAGGTAACAGTAAGACTATAGGGAGACAAAGAAATTATGTCAAAGGGTAAAGGACATAAGAAGTATTCTGTGTAAAGAGCTAAGTCACGTACGAGCAGATGACAAGGAATAATTATAAATGATGACTGACCTTGCTGAGACATCACAGGATGTGGAATGAAATGCGTAAGCATGTCATCGGTGGAATGAACCACCAATGCTGAATGACCAATGCCATTAGCATAAGACAAGGTAGTAAAAGCCCAAATGAATGAAATAACCAACACCATTCCATGAAAAAAATGTGGGTAATTAAGGGCAAATACATACCCAATAACGTGATTGCATGTCATGAACGATGCTAGAAACAACACAGTGATCAGAAGCCACAACGATAAGAAAAAGTTTGTAGACAAGGTTGTAGTAGCGACAGATGTGTGATTATGTATGGATACATCATAAGATGTAGGCACAACATTGTCAAATTGAGTGACAATTGCTGTACATATAGTATCAGAGCCCTCAATGACAGAGAAATCAGATATGACTTCACAGTGATCACCATCATCATGAGGAGGAACTTCATCACATTCCATTATGGTACATAGACCAAAACTGGAATAAACAGTGTTACAAGCATTGTAATTGCTCGCAGGTAAATGAATCCATGTAGTGCCTGTGGTTGCAGTGAACTTGTGTCGTCGTTCCCATAGTTCACTCTCTTCTGGTGAGCAATCTTTGCTCCCATGGATACGACCAACCGTCAAATCCGCAATTGGATTTTTCAATAAATATACTTTCACCTTTCCTGAAAAAAATGGGGTATGGATATCAACAATAGCTGTGGGATAAAATTCAACAGTACCACCAAATGTAACATTTAACAAAGCCGCCCGTTGCGCAAGATGGATGGATAAGCGACTGTCTGATTCCAACAGTAGTTGAACCTGAATCCCTGAGCAGTGAGACTTGGGTACCATTCAATAACCCCCTGTGAAACACGAGGGTGCCTGTGCCATCATGAGCCGAGAGGCCAGTCACAGCAGGAAGGGGATGTCCGCACTTCAAAATCGAAGTACTATCTGCCTGACAAAGAGTTAGACATTCCTGGCTAATAGCCTAAGTGTGGTCAACATGCAAAAATACATTAATAATGTTACTTAAAATATGTCATCAACAACAGTTAATGTTCGTCCCAGACCTGATGGATGAATTGCAGTTACTTTGCTGCATAAATGTTAAAAAGCACAGATGACAGTGGAGAACCTTGGGGTAGTCCCGGGCAAATGTGCATTGGTTTAGATCTCTCACTTAAGGCAACTGTTATCCACCTTGTTAGCCAAGGGTTTACACCACATGCCATTACACAGACGATTAAGATTGCAAATTCTACACTGCTGTAAGCATCTTCTAGGTCAATTGCCACAGCCACCGTTTCTTGTTTACCCTGGAAACCCTCATATACATTGTAAGCAAAATGTTCCAACATTACCCGATGCTACGAGTACTTTCATTGGTCTGTAACAGTCCATGCTTCGAAAGGTTCAAAATTGTTGGCTACAGCTTGAATGGAAAACATTCATAGAAGCTTCAAATCTGCTGGAGCTGGTGTGGATCTACTGTCCTGGTCATGCAGGGTTACGCAGTAATGAGAGAGCTGACAGACTAGCATCATCAGCACCCACGGTGGGGACAATGGATATTAATAAGGGAGAGATACTGAGAACAATTAATGATCGCCTGTTAGAGAATGGCACTGCAATAGATGAATCATCAAGGTTAAGACTATTGGAATTCGGCATCAAATGTAAGGCTAGCAGATATGTTACATATGAGAGAATGCATTCGTAAAGTATACAATCATTGAGCTACAGGAACAGTTAGCATTCACACTCTTCGACATATACTGAGGGAGACTGAGCACCTATGGGTTTGCCCAGAGTGCAGTGATGTCGATTCTGTTCAACAATAACAATATAACTGCCCAGGGTATCGAGGAGGATGTGTACATTGTCAAGGTGGTTCATTTATTGTCTGGCCACTCTCTTCTTCTCAAGTAATTTGACGCAGACATTCTGTCATGTAATGATTCAATAGCTGCTAAGCATTGTGGGATCTTGACCAGGTTTAGAAAGTGACCATACGTAGCTAGCCTTCCTCGGCCTCAATATTCTGTATGCTAATGTTTTTTGGTTTTAAGGACTATCTTCATCGCACACGGACAACTCCATCAGTGCTACGATCTCTTCCCTTAGATCACACAAGGAGGATCTCAGCACAGTGCACGAACTTCATAGCACAGGTGAGAATCCCAGTGTGTGTATATAAGAATCACACATTCTATAAATATGTTTGTGGTGGGTAGATTTCTAATGTTTTAAATTTTTGCCAGGGCAGTGGCTTGAAAGGCCTACTCTTTACGATTTCCAACTGCCATGGGATTTTTAACGTCCGCAACTTGCACACGGGACCTCCTATTTTTTTCGCTGTTATCTGAGAAGGCTAAGCATACGATCTCACTACATAAGAAACCAGGGAGGAGTATGACATCATTAGGACCACTGGTTCTGAAAAAAAATTTCCATAAATTATATATTAAAATCCCTAACTACATTTATAATGCCTGTGTCGTCCAGTTGTTTCTGTGTTGGTACTGTACACCATCACGACCCAGGGCAGTTTTTCTACTGGTTTCCAAATTGTAAACAACGTCTTCTTCAGATATGAGGTCGAAATATATCTCGCCTCTTATGTCATTTTTCATACCATGATCCTTTATGTTTAGACGGGCATCTTTGTCGCATTTATTTGTTTGGGTCATATATCGATTGAATAATGGTCGGCCCTTCTCTTCGTCCGTCTTCAGGCTTATTCCTGTCGAGATTTTAATGTCAGGGATGCGTTGGCTTGTATATTTCGTGTTCATTCACCGGTGTAAGGACCATAATTTCTGTTGTGTTTTATCCGTGCCCACCTGTGTACTGAAGGCCTCCCACACTTTATCATTGGCCCCCTTTCACCAAGCTTTTAAATCTATTGATGGTTTGCTTTTTTTACTTTCTCCTTCTCTTCAACCAGTACATCATTCCTCATATCTTTCTTTCGTGCTTTCCGCAATTCCTTGGTCGCTCTTTCCTTTTCAACCCATGCTTTCTCAACTGTCTCATTCCATCAGGGTGGTTGGACAACAGGTGTCCTAGCTGTTCGTTGTCAAGAAAAATGCGTCACAGTGTATGTATAGGGCAGTTATTATCTCGAAGGCCTGTAGAATATTTGAAGGCCTGTTTTTAGTTTTCTATGTCTGTTGGTCATCCCCTTTGCAGTGAGGACAACACAGGGTAGATGATCACTGCGCTGTGCCACTATATATATCCCAACATGCTAAGGTGGCAGCAACACTAGAAATAAAAGCATTAACAAGTCTGGTCTATTCCAATAAGTCACCAGTGATTTTATTATTTTTCAGCTTCATCCTACACCATCCTTTGGCAAATTCTGGGGGCATCTTGTGGATTTGTAGAAAAAAGTTTCTGTCGTAGGGATTTAAATTGGAATGATGTTCAACTCATCATTTATCATGATACTGTTTTTTATTCCCTGTCAATTATTGATCATCACTGTATTTTGTTTTTGTTTTATAATTTTTTGGTACTGCTCTCCATGTGTCCTTATTTGTTTGGTTTTTTTTTGGCAGAGGAACATGTAGTTCAACAACACAGAATAACAGTTTTGTGGAATTTAAAAGAATTGTTGTGTGTCTGCTTCTTTTTATTATGTCCATTTCACATTGTGTTCTCTGAAACAGGTACCAGTTCCACGACACTTAAGACGAGTTCTAGAGCACGAGTATGTTGAACCAGAGAATTGTGTGAGTCATCACACAAACCACAAGACAGGCACAGCCAAGGAGATCATCACTGTGCCTTGCGTTCAGATTGCCAACATCTATAACATGCATTTCACCTACAACTAAGCCAGCCTGGTGTTGATTAACATAAAAGTCAAATCTGATTTTTGTGACTATAATGATCTGTGTGAGTAGACATGCCATCTGATGATTTGTGTGAGTACACTTATCACATAAGGATTTGTGTAGGCATACATATCACATAATGATTTGTGTGAGCATACATTTCACATAATGATTTGTGTGAGTACACATATCACATAAGGATTTGTGTGAGTATAAATATCACATAATGATTTATGTGAGTAAACATATCAA